>JASPKZ010008547.1:552500-581535 GCA_030220185.1 Diploptera punctata
GAGTGAGTAAGGGAAGGAAGGAAGAGGAGGAGGAGGATGAGGAAGAGGAGAGGAAGAGGAGGAGGAGGAAGAGAGGAGGAGGAGAGAAGAGGAGGAGAGGGAGGAAGAGGAGGAGGAGGAGGAAGAGGAGGAGGAGGAGGAAGAGGAGGAGGAGGAGGAAGAGGAGGAGGAGGAAGTAAGAGGAGGAGGAGGAGGAGGATTGAGGAGGAGGAAGAAGAAAGAGGAGGAGGAGTTAGGAAGAATAAGAGGAGGAGGATGAGGAAGGGGAGGAGGAGGAGGAGGAAGGGGGATTAGGAGTAGGAGGAAGGGGAGGAGGAGGAGGAGGAAGGGGAGGAGGAGGAAGAGTATGATGAGGTAAAATTAGTGAGGAGGAGGATTGAAGATGAGGAGGAGGAGGAGGAAGATTAGTAGGATGGAGGATGAGAGATTGATGAGGAGGTAGGAGGATGAGGATAGGATGTATATTATGATGTATTATATTATATATGATGTATTAATATTAGTAGGTATTATGATTAGGAGTAATAGTGATGAGTAATATTGGTTATATTATTGTAATATATATTAGTAATATGAGTATAATGATTCATTAGTAATATTATGAGTAATAGTATTATTAATAGGAGTATTAATATGCTTAGTAATATTATTATTAAGATTATTATTAATATTATTATTAATATTATTATTATTATTATTATTATTATATTATTATTATTCCTATTATTATATTACACATGTTTCAAAAAGACTTGAGTGACAAAACTTTATTCCAAATAAGCTATTTAAGTTATATTAATGAAATTAGTTCAGAATGAAAGAGGAACTCAAACAGTTTGTGTGTGTTTGTGTTTTGTTAAGTGAGTTCACAGCCCTGCTGCTAAGAGCACAATGTTTTCATGTAATTCTCATTACAGTGGCTACTACACACATTTAGAAATCTTTTGTGTTTTGGAATTTCACAATACGAGGTCAATTGTTACTGTCCAATGTGAATTTTGTAGAATGTTTGTTAAGAACACGCCTTCTAAAATTTCAATTTGTAATTGGTACACACAGTTTACAGAAACTGGTTGTCTATATAAAGGAAAATCAACCGGTAGCCCATCAACTTTATTGGATGACACAGAATCCATGCAAGCATCGTTTGTACAAAGTCCACAGAAGTCAACAAGAACTGCCGCTAGACAACTCTATATGCTAATAACAGTGGGAGGATTCTCCATAAGCTCCTGTTTTTCAAACCATACCATCTTCATCTGCACCAACAATTATCCAAGGACGATCACAGGTATCAGCTTCAATATTGTTTAAAGTTTCAAGAAGCAATGAAAGCAGTTGAATTTCACCAGAAGGTAGTTTTCAGAGATGATGCAACTTTTCAATTATGTAGTAAAGTAAACTGTTACAATGTTAGAGTATGGGGAAATGAACCCTGACATGTCATAGTGGAACACCAGCACGATTCATCAAAATGTAATGTGCTCTGTGCCATCTCGCCAGAACGAGTGTATGGACTGTTCTTATTTAATGAAAGAACAGTAACTGGGATAATGAAAGAACAGTAACTGAGATTGTGTATCTGGACATGCTACAATAGTGACTTATACCTCAGTTAAGTAAACCAAGATGGTTGCCCTGCTCATTTCCATAATAAAGTTCATATCTACTTAAAAATGTGTTGCCAAGACGATGAATGGGATATGCATCTGAAGATGACCAGCATCTGTTGCTGTGGCCTCCAACATCATCAGACCTCACACCATGTGACTTCTTCTTGTGGGGTTACATCAAAGACAAGCGTTTGTTCCACCGATGCTGTGTGATGTAACGTATGTAAAGGAGCACAATCGACAGGCCCATGTTGATGCAAGTGTGGCAAGAACTATACTATCATGTGGATGTGTGACATGTCACTCAAAGTACCCATTCTGAATATTTGTAGATGTAATTGTTAAAGAAAGCTTTGAATTCCTCTTTCATTCTGAACTGGTTTCATTAATGTAACCTAAATAGTTTAATTGCAATAATGTTTTATAACTGCTCAAGTCTTTTTGAAACACAATATATAGCTGTAGAGTATTATATTTTTCAAAATTATATATCTAGAATATGTTACAGGGGTATATATGTATATATCCATCCATCCATAGTAATTCTACCAGAAGGCAGGTCCTTCACTGTAATCATAACATTTTCATGCTATGCTTGCAGCTTTACTAGGGAATTATAGGTGTGGTAGCTTCCTGTTGCTTTCCACACCGGTGAAGGATGATGATGATAATGATAATGATGATAATGATGATGATGATGATGATGGCCATATGATTTTGGGGATCATTTGGGCCTTAAAATTTTCCTGACATTTGTCTGATAGGTGAGGAAAAACACTGATAAAAACCTCACCCAGAAAAACTGCCCTGACTGGGAGTCGAACCCGGGCCCGCTGCGTGACAAGGCAGCATGCTACCTCGAGACCACAGCGGTGGATATATATATATATATATATATATATATATGTGTGTGTGTGTGTGTGTGTGTGTGTATGTGTGTGTGTATTTGTCGTATAATAACTAACTCATTGGCACTATGAAACCCAGAAGTTCTTTGCTGTGCAGACATAAGCTCTTTATACAGCAAACTGATTATCCGTATTAATTGGGACCGAGATATGCACAGAAAATAAAAAAAAAACACTGATAATCCTATTAAGCTAATCGGTACGTGGAAGTTGATCAAAAATGTATTTACCCACTTTAACACTGCTTAAATGCAACAAATATTCATAAAATGTTATATTAAATGTATTTAGGTGTGAGTCGTAATTATCATTATTTCATTTTATTCGTAAATATGAAAAAAAAGTGGGACTATTTCAGTGTCATGACCACTCTGGTTGCGACAGTTATTCAAAATTGCCACCGTAACCAGCGACAACTACACTAGTAACCACCGATATCCACACTTAACCAGTGATTCCCACACTAGTAACCACTGATGACCACATTAGTAACCACCGATTACACACTTATAACCAGCAATGACAATCACTGATGAACACACTAGTAACCACTGATGACCACACTACTAACCAGCGATAAACCCACTGCCACAATATATCCGTGGTTTCAATCTGTAACAACAAACATTCACTGACTCCACAATGGAAATTTCTGAAATTGTATTGTATTCTCAGAATATTGGTTGGTACCGTTAAACATGTTAGGGGAGGGGGTTGTGAGTGAAGGTTACTCTATTGTGATAGTTTCTAAGTGCAGTTCACAGTAGCATATTTAAAATAAATATTTTTCATAACAATACAAAATACAGTATTTTTAAAAAATACAGTAAAAAGAGTCATGCCCGGATAATCTGCAAACTGGATAATATGTGCACGGATAATCGGGAGTTTGCTGTACACCCCTAACCTGAGCTAATATTTTCCAATCATTCCCTTTATAATTGACCTCCCTCAATTCATGGTTAATATTATTCTCTCACCTCATTCTTATCATATAAGTCTTTTTGAAAGTCAATATATAGTCTTAGAGTAATATATTTTTCAAAATTATATATACAGAGTGTTTCTGAAATGAGTGCAGATTTCTCATGTGGTGGTAGGGAACATCCATACAAGTATTTTAACACAATTAACCTTGGGTCGGAAATGCATTGTTATGAGTCTACAGAATAAAACAGTATTTATAATTGGTGAACACATTGTTGTTTATTTATTCATTCTAAGAAAAATGGTAGATATTACAAGTTATTTTACAGTAATTGTTGGAAATGGTGACCATTGACCTGGATGCACATCTCCACGTGTCTCACCTCGGACTGATGAACTCTAAGAAGCATATCTGGATGCTCCCTGATTTCTGCAGTCACTGCCACGATCCTTGCTACAAGCTCTGGAGCTGTGCATCCAGGCCAATGGTCGCCATTTCCAACAATTGCTGTAAAATAACGTGTAACATCTTCCATTTTTCTTAGAATTAATAAATAAACAACAATGTTATTAAATTAATATTGGGAAGCTAAAGCTATTACTATGATAGAAATAAGTAAATTAATAAACACAATTAAATTATTGTAAATCAATGGTAAAGAGAAAAATTTTTGCCTGAACCGGGAATCGAACCCCGAACCTTTAGCTTTCCGTGCTAATGCTCAGACCACCGAGCTAATCCAGGCTTCATTCCCATCCAAGCAAGAATCCTTCCTTTACCTTTACTCTACTGGCCCCACATTCAATTGCAATGAATCATCATTCACAAATACACAATGAATGGCTTCTACCTGAAGAAGACATGAAGGGACTCCACACAGCTATAGCATTATTTATTAAATTAATATTGAGGTTCGTGGTTCGATTCCCGGTTCAGGCAAAAATTTTTCTCTTTACCATTGATTTACAATAATTTAATTGTGTTTATTAATTTACTTATTTCTATCATAGTAATAGCTTTAGCTTCCCAATATTAATTTAATAAAATAATGCTATAGCTGTGTGGAGTCCCTTCATGTCTTCTTCAGGTAGAAGCCATTCATTGTGTATTTGTGAATGATGATTCATTGCAATTGAATGTGGGGCCAGTAGAGTAAAGGTAAAGGAAGGATTCTTGCTTGGATGGGAATGAAGCCTGGATTAGCTCGGTGGTCTGAGCATTAGCACGGAAAGCTAAAGGTTCGGGGTTCGATTCCCGGTTCAGGCAAAAATTTTTCTCTTTACCATTGATTTACAATAAACAACAATGTGTTCAACAATTTTAAATGCTGTTTTATTCTGTAGATCCACAACAATGCATTTCCGACCCAATGTTTATTGTGTTAAAATACTTGTATGGATGTTCCCCACCACCACGCAAAAAAATCTGCACTTATTTCGGTAACACCCTATATAGAATATGTCACAGGGGTACATATATCCATCCATAGTAATTCTGCCCGAAGGCAGGTCCTTCACTGCAATCATAGCATTTTCATGCTGTGCTTGCAGCTTTACTAGGGAATTGTAGGTGTGGTAGCTTCCCATTGCTTTCCACACCGGAGAAGGATGATGGTGATGATGATGATAAGGATGATGGTGATGATGATGATGATGATGATAAGGATGATGGTGATGATGATGATGATAAGGATGATGATGATGGCCATATGATTTCGGGGAATGTTTGGGCCTTAAAGTTTTCCTGACATTTGTCTTACAGGTGAGGAAAAACCCAGATAAAAACCTCACCCAGAAAAACTGCCCCGACCGGGGATCGAACCCGGGCCTGCTGCATGACAAGGCAGCACACAGCAGGCCCAGGTTCGATCCCCAGTTGGGACAGGCTACTGGGTGAGGTTCTTTTTGGGGTTTTTTCTCACCTGTAAGACAAGTGTCAGGAAGCTTAGGGCTCAACAGTCCCCAAAAATCATCATCCAGCCTTCATCCTAATCATTATCATCATCCTTCACCGGTGTGGAAAGCAACGGGAAGCTATTACACCTATAATTCCCTAGTAAAACTGCAAAGCATAGCGTGAAAATGCTGTGATTGTAGTGAAAGACCCACCCTCGGGCAGAATTACTATGGAAATATATATATATGTGTATGTGTGTGTGTGTGTATTTGTCATATAATAACTAACTCATTGGGACTATGGAACCCAGAAGTTCTTTGCTGTGTGGACATAAGCTCTTTATACATCCCTAACCTCAGCTAATATTTTGCAATCATTCCCTTTATAATTCACCTTCTTCAAATCATGGTTAATATTAATCTCTCACCTCATTCTTAGCGTATCTGCTAGGCAATTTCCTTCTGGCTTTCTTAAAAAATGTCCATGCCCTCTTTCTTTTCTCATTTGTGCCACATGTCCTGACCATATCTTATATAAGACTTAACTGTTATTACATTTGATTTCCCATAAAGATCATTTAGTTTAATGTTAAGTAGTCTTCTCCATTCATCTGTCTGTCCATCTCTCCTTGGTCCAGAAATTTTCCTAAGAACTTTATTCTCAAATACTCATAACCTTTTCTCCTCCTTTAAAATAACAGACCATGTTTCACATCCATTTAATATAACTGGATATGTCATATAATAACACTATAAAATGTAAACAATAATTATTTTGATAATAATAATAATAATAATAATACTAATAATATGCATGGGTCTCCAAAAACTGATCAAATGGAACTAGGAAAAATATTGTAGTAGATAAAGAAGAATTAGTTATATTGTAAATTATGTTTGAAGAGAAAAATTTTCAATTGAGTTGGTGTTTACTTGATGAAAATCCATATTTAATTAAGAAAATTTTTTGCCTAGACCGAGACTCGAACCCGGCACCTTTGGCATTTCTGGGCCAAATGCTCTACCAACTGAGCTACCAAAGCGAGTTGTGATCTAGATGCAAATTTTTCTCTTATATACGTTGAAATTCCCTTGTGCCAAATGGTTTGAAACCTTTGCTTCTATCTTTGCAAATGGCGGCTTCTTAGTTAAGAAGACATTTATTGAGAATTTAACACTACTTTATAAAGCCAGTAGGACTTTTATTGACATTTTTATTATTAATTTAACACTTCTCACTGAAGGATAAATTATATTTGAAGAGAAAAACTTTTGCCTAAACCGAGACTCGAACCTTTGGCTTTCCGGGCCAAATGCTCTACCAACTGAGCTACCAAGGTGAGTTGCGATCTAGATGCAAATTTTTCTCTTATATACATTGTAATTCCCTCGTGTCTAATGGTTTGAAACCTTTGCTTCTATCTTTGCAAATGGCGGCTTATTAGTTAAGATGACATTTATTGGAAATTTAACACTACTTTATAAAGCCAGTAGGGCTTTTATTGATGTTTTTATTATTAATTTAACACTTCTCACTGAAGGATAAATTATATTTGAAGAGAAAAATTTTTGCCTAGACCGAGACTCGAACCCGGCAACTTTGGCTTTCCAGGCCAAATGCTTTACCAACTGAGCTACCGAGGCATGTTGCAATCTAGATGTAAAGTTTTCTCTTATATACATTGTAATGCCCTCGTGTCAAATGGTTTGAAACCTTTGCTTCTATCTTTGCAAATGGCAGCTTCTTAGTTTTTATTTTTGATCGTGTTTTCATTACATGCTAAGAATTAAGGGGGTCAAACTGATAGAAGTATCTTCAACTAAATATTAGTTATGAAATTATTTAATATTTTTGACTTAATATTTTTGTAACAAAATTTTTATAATTTTAATATTTTTATTTTATAAATATTTTTATATATATTTTTATAAATATATGTGTTCTGTAGTGTTCTGCTCTAGGGAAGGTCTTTCACTGCAATCATAGCATTTTCAGTAATTGTCCCGTGAATGGCAGAATGATATTTTGGAGTAGCGAATAAGGTATAGAGAAACATTCTGATATTTAAAGGTCATGTAAAAAAAAAATTATCTGCCTTTTTTAACTTCAATACACTAAAATCAAGCACCAAATCCCTCACTAAAATATAGGGAACTAATTTTAACTCCTGTATTGGCAGACTAGAAAACCCTCACTACCTGCAACCCGTGCTGCCTCCTGCCTCACTCTACTCTGTACTTAACTTATGCAGGGATGTTTATCTGCTCCAAACAGTGGGCTGCTATTGTTAGATTCTGGCTTTGATTTCTATGCCTTGCACATTAAAATGGCAGATAATTTTTTTGACTCGATCTTAGTACATTAACACTTCTGTGGAAGAAATTTCAAGGTAAATTTCGGCATGCAATGGTTGACAATTCCCTTGTTAGAATTACTGTGCCAATGATTTTATTATATTTGTAATATTAACTTGTAATATTTTAGGAAATCCAAACATCTTGTGCGGAATTCTGCTCCGTTTGCGAGAAAAAAGTATATCCTCTGGAGAAAGTGGAAACAGGAGGCAAACTGTTCCACAAACAGTGTTTTAGATGTCTACAATGTAATTGCATTCTAAGGTACAGTAATTTCATTAAATTTTATTTCATTCAATAAGTTCTAACCAGCTAAATCATGATATCTTATAATCAGATAAATTCCAGACTCCTGTTTACTAGAACTTTCTTGGTTTTCTTCAAACTTAATTCTCATCCTTGTATTATGGGCCATCACTTTCAAAATTTCTTGAATAGAAGGCAAACAACTGGTGTGAGACCTTGTTTTCCACCTGCATGTATAATTGTAAGACATTTTTGCTATTTGTACCGTCAGTCTGGAGTTACCGCCAGATATGAGTTCTATGTATGTAGGAGTCATTTTTGTATATTACACTGAGCAACAAAAAAGAAACTTTTTTTCTCAGAAAGAAAAATATGTGATTCTGATAGCATTTTTTCTCCTGCATTCAAATATGATACTGGTTCTTCTCCATCATGCAAGGTTTCCAAGAGACAGGCATTTATAATTTCAACACTTTAATATTTTCTACATTCGTAACTACACAATATTTGAACATTCGGACTCGCCTAGAAAGTAAGAAATGACGATTTTCTGCTATATTTCGCCTGTGTAGCATCCCTCTTGATGGTCCAACAATAATCGGCCAGCATATTAGGATTCCATTTGCCTTGATATCTCTTTTCCATAGCTGAAATCTCCTGATGAAAGTGTTCCCCGTGCTCTTCACTCACTGCGCCAAGATAATAAATGGACGAAAAAACGTTTATTAAAATAATAATTATTTAAATCCATTAATTGTAATTGAAATTAAAAAAAAAACTGTGGGTGATGGAGAAATTCCGAATACATATTTGAAAACATGATAAAAAACTGCATTAAGTACAACTATTGGTACTCATGAGACAAAAATCATGTTGACCAGTATTATTGGCTGTCTCTCACTTTGTACCATAGATATTTTTGTACTGTAACAAAGTCCTGTCAATTAATAAGAATGCTGTGAATCTACCTCTCTCTCTCTTTCCCTCTCTTTCTCTCTCTCTCTCTCTTTCTCTGTTTCTCTGTCTTTCTCTCTCTCAATGTCTTTCTCTCTCTGTATTTTTATCTCTCTCTCTGTATATTTCTCTTTATTTCTCTCTATATCTTTCTCTCTTTCTCTCTGTATCTTTCTCTCTGTATCTTTCTCTCTGTATCTTTCTCTCTGTATCTTTCTCTCTTTCTCTCTCTCTCATACTGTATATCTCTGTCTGCCTGTATCTTTTTCTCTCTCTCTGTATTTTTTTATCTCTCTGTATTTTTTTATCTCTCTGTATTTTTTCCTCTCTCTGTATTTTTTCTCTCTCTGCATCTTTTTTCTCTCTGCATCTTTTTCTCTCTCTGTATCTTTTTTCTCTCTCTGCATCTTTTCTCTCTTTGCATCTTTCTCTCTCTCTCTCTCTCTCTCTCTCTCTCTCTCTGTACCTTTTCCTCTCTCTCTGTACTTCTCTCTCTGTCTTCCTCTCTCTCTCTCTCTCTCTGTAAATTTCTTTCTTCTCTCTCTGTGTCTCTTTTATTTTCTCTCTATCTGTTTCCATCTGTGTCTATCAGTCCCTTCCTTTGTGTCTCTCTTTTCCTTTTTTCTTTTTATTTTTCCCTTCCATCCTCTTGACTTTTCCCTATCACCTCCCACTCCTGTTCTCTCTCTCCTTACAATTTCAAGAGATGTTATTTTCATCATGAGCTCCAATTACTTACAAGAATCCTTTAGCTACTATTTTCCTTAAATTGAAGTGGTTTTGATTTCAGGATGGAGACATACACACTTAACAATGGCAAACTCTATTGCATTCCACATTTCAAACAGCTCTTCATTGCCAAAGGAAACTATGAGGAAGGCTGTTGGTCTAGATCAACACAAACGCAAGTGGAACAACAGGAACAACAATGAAGATGATCTCCTCAACAGTATCAACAATGGCACAGATCACTGAAATGCAAATTAAATGAAGTGGATTTAATCCATCTTAATATAGTCGTAACAGTCATATTATGTGGTAATCTTGCAGAAGTGTTTCTTAAAAAACTGGATAAAACATTCATTAGCCAATCACTGTTATCGGTATTTGACTATTAAAGGTTACATGAACAGATTATCAGACTAACTGCTATTTGTTTATTACCTTGATGGGAATTACATAAACTAGGAAAACTAGAATTTAATAAAATTTAATTTAGTGAACTGGTATTATATATTTTTATTACAAATGTGCTGTATCATTAAATTATGATAATAGTGCTATAATGCAATGTTTATATTTCAGTTTGTTTTTACTGTATTGGCCTATATGTGGTTCTATACTATGTAACTTCTGTTCTTGAATATTTAACTCATACCATCTGCAGTGTAATAGTACTGCTTAACAGAAGTAAAGAAACATGAATTATAAGTGATATCAAGTATTTCTATGAAAACTGAAAGAAACTACTATTGATCAGTATCTAAAACTTTCTTTAAAATAACTTCATTCAAAATCTAGGTTTCCCAGTTAGAATAATTCAATTTGGTATGATACAGTATTAAAAAAGAAACTGTATTTTCCCATCACGGTATATTTTGATGAAACTGTATTACATTAATATGCACTATGTTTTATATTCCTTGTGCATTGTCATTGCAAATGAATGCTTTATAAAATGCTTCTTTTTAATCCTCACTTCATATACATTTTGAATGTATAGAATTCTTCAAATTTGTATCGGTAATTTCTTCAAAATATACTGGATACAAATTTAATATGTTCATTGAAAAATTCATTTTCGTTATTTTCATTTTTTGTATACTCAAAGAAGAGCAATTAAGGTAATATTTCCAGTTTAACTATTTGCCTTCCTCATGATAAATCCCTTCTTTTACAATATAATTCCAGCAGCTACATTTCTCTTTTTTTTTTCTGTTTTTTTTTTTAAAGTTTCTGCAACACTAGTTGAAGTGAGGGTTAATGCAGTATAAATTAAGTCAGCCTTTAACTCATTTTTTCTTATTTATACATTTATATAAGCTTTTTTTGCACACATATATAATATTTTTATTTCAAATAGCTTTTATTTTCAAGATGAATTAAGATTCTTTATTACAGTTTCATATATATTGAATTGTTTAAAACATTTTGATTCTTTTACATAGGGCTTTTACTTTTCTTTGAAGCTTTAAGCGTCAAAGATGCAAAGATTAAAATAAAAAAAATAATATGTCAGGAATTTATTGAATCTTCAAGCTCCATATTCAAATTTTTTTAAATTAAAACAAAATGAATCTAAGCTTTAATTGTCTGAGATAAAATTTTGTTATTTACTACTTGACAAAACTTGACAATTAATATGGCGTGACCATCATGAATTTTTATTGGAAAGTCTTATACTATTTATTTGTATTTATTTTATTTTACAATTTCAGTTCTAGCCATTTTGATTGTGTCTGTTGAAGGTTTGAATGTAATGTATACATTTTTAAAATTAATTTAAACATTATTCTGCCATGAGCATGAGTACATTACGTGGGTGTTTGAGATAGGGAATCACTTGTCAGAAATGCATATTTCAAGTGTCGTCAAAAAATAGAATTGTTGTTATGGTAGTAAGTTTGAAGTATATTGCTGTATGAACTTTTTAATTTTTAGCACCAATAAACCACATATCTGATGATGGATGTTCAAAGTGCTGACCACTAACCTCAAAACCATACTCTTAAATACTTTTCTTAATCAATATTGTTAGACAAGCACTTGACATCCAATTTGTACTGTGATTTCATTTACTTATAAAATTGATGACCTCTTTCTATTTTTATTTTAATTCTAAAATTCAGGATTCTTGGTCTCCAGTACCAGAACTAGTAACTTCTATCAGTTGTCTTAATCTCAAAATACTCTAACATTTGCAGTTTTTTCTCCCAATAGTACAGACACACACTTTCATGTGATATTCTAAGGTAGTGTAAGAAATATTGACTATAAGATTTAAATTAAAATTCTTTATACCTTACCTCATATCTAGTCTTCTAATTGTACCAGTTTCAAAGCCTAGGTGACTTCATCTTCAGTAATTTCTTGTTGACTGATGTTATGTCATTCAGGAGAACTGCTTCTAACAGGTAAGAAACAGTTTTCCTGAATAACATCAGTCAACAAGAAATTACTGAAGATGAAGCCACCTAGGCTTTTAAACTGGTATAATTAGAAGACTGGATATGAGGTGAGGTATAAAGAATTTTAATTATCCTTTTTCTTTCTTCCAGTATAGACAAAGTGTCTGTTCCTCTTCAAAGCGTTGCCTCAATTGTATCTTTCCATCTTTTCTTTGGGTGTCCAATATTTCTTTTCCAATTGTTCCAATTGGAATTTATCCCTAGCTATTTTAACTATTCTGTCATTTGACATTTTATTTATATGTTCATTCCATTCTTTCCTCCTATTATTTATCCAATTTGAAATTTGTTCTGTTTGTACATTTTCTCTTATCTTATCACTGCTAATGTGACCTCTTAATGTTATGTTTTCTATTCACAGAACTTTAATTTCACATGCTTCCAGTAGGTGTCGAGTATCACTTGTCCCTGGTCTAGTTTATGCTGTATATGTACAAAGTGGTCTGATAACCGATTTATAATTTTAGTTTTAGCATCTTTTCTTAGATATTTAATTTTCCAAACGGTTTCTTTTAAACAGCCCGAAACTCTATTGGCTTTATTTATTTCATTAATAACTTCTCCTTTTATACTGGCATAGCTGGTGATGTTTACACCCAAGTAATTGAAATTTGATACTTGCTCTATTATGTTGTCATCTACTACCAATTTATATCTTATGGGGAATCATAAAAATGTCATTGCTTTTGTTTATTTGCTTGATGTAATCATGTTAAATTCTTTTGCTGTTTTGTTAAATTCGTACAATAATCTCCAATATATTGACCCAGAATGGAGAATTTTAATTTAAATCTTAAATTAAACCTATAAAAGTTCAACATCCCTTATTCACAATATAAAATTGTATTGAATATCATCTTCTAAAAGCAATGTCTTGCCAGTGAAATCATTCACCTCTTATTTCAGCTACCCTTTAAATTTCTGGATAGTATTGGCATCCTGTAATTTGTGCGACATCTTTCAATACAATCTACCTCTTCTGTTTATTTATTTCCCAAAATTTTGCATTGAAAATTGATGTAAGAAAATTATTGCAATGGAATATGTAGCAAAAAATAATATTTTTCTATCATTTATTTTGAAGATTAATAACCAATCTTTTTCTACTTCATCCAGTACTTGATTTGTTTTCCTGTCTTTCCAATTTTATTAAAAAAATTATAAAATTGAACCTGTAAGGTATCTATCTCACATTATTTAAAATGTTTAATAACCTGTAGACATTTTTTCTCATGCTGAGAATAGAACCAGTTTCCAAAAGACCTGCAGTTTTTTTAAATGTTAGAGTTGAGAACATTGTACCTTGTAGGTATTAATTTTATATTAAAATTTTCTGTTGTGTCTGGTACCTCAACAAAATTGTATCATATATTTTAATAGAACAGTTTCAACATTCATTATTTATATGCAGTTATATATGATAAAATGAGATCAATATTTAATATTGGTAATGAAAAAGAATTGAAATTTTAATGCTATTTCAAATCTTCTACTAGATCACCACACTATTGTTTTGATTAATAATTTTGGATTACCTTATTAAAAGACACCATATATATTCTTGGTGTTTCACTCTGATATTTATTAATTTCAATGTTTAATTAAAGCTTTAATACAAATGGGCCCTATCTTTTAAATCCACTTTTTGATTACGGCCTTCAAAGACCATTTATTAAGATTAATAGCCCTGTTTAGCAATGCTTAGATTAGTATCAATTTTAAGTCTTCCATATAACCAACTACTTGCCATCATTATAATGAATTAAATGTACGTTAAATTTATTCTTACATTTATTATAAACATTTGTAAATATATAATATACTATGGTATGTTAAAATCAGTTGCTTTCATCTAATGGAAGTAATTGTGCTGGAAAATTGTATAATTATATCAATGAAAATTTAAGTATTTGGAACTTATTTAAAATCCAAACTAACATGTAAAATTTTATGCTATAAATCAAAAAAATATTCCTGAGAGAGGGCAGAGTTGATTTCTAAATATATTTCAGATTCTGAATATGCTTTTGGCTTTCAAAAGAGCATGCATTAGCTTTTATTTTCATTATGGACATCAGAATGATCAGGTTAAAGGAAACTAGAACTTTTTTTTTCTAATATAAAACATAGTTTTTATGTCGCTGAAATTTTAAAATAATATCAGTAATTTTTCTTGATTATATTTCATAATTTATATGGTATCCATAGTACAAGAGGTCCATTTTTCTAGCAGTATCTTTTTTACTGCATATTACAATACAGTAGGAACTAATTTCTAAATAGAACAATTTCTGTGATTGTGAACAAAAATTTACAAGATTAACACATTTTTTTAATATAATTTTACTTTAATATCTTTATAAAGTTAAACATTCCCACACAATTAAAAAATCTATTAATTAAAATTGTTTTCAGTTATAACACTAAAAATGTAAAAATATTTTTAAAATATTTGAATTAAAATTAATAAATAATACTAGTGAACTGGTGTATCAGTTAAAATTATGGTTCAACCACCAAAATTAAATATTCTACCAATATAATAGTTACTATACTAGGATGGATTGGATATTAAAGCACAATAATTAAAAAATGTTTAATAGGTAAAAAAATGCAAATGAACTCTCATATTTTTGTCACTTTTCAACATAGTCGTAACTTTCTCAACATATTTCTCCAAACTCGATGCTAGTTTCAGTATATCCTGTTCACAGAAGTCCATTCATTTGGGAGTGTAGCATCCACAGTCAGGCTGATCATATTTCTGCATGTGTCTCAAAATAATAGCAGCAAGGAATTTCTTCATCAGATCAAACAGATGAAAGTCGGATGGTCCAAGGTCTATACTATATGGTGGATACTGGAGCATCTCCCAATAAGATTTGTTGATTTTCTTACAAGCAAAAGCCATTAACTGGTTGGTATCTAATGTTGAGCACTTGATAATGAAATCATTTGCTCTCTTGCACTCCAATATTTAGCAGAAAGGCTGGTCTCTTCTACAAAAGCTGGACAATGGAGGAGATGGTTTCTTTCCATATCTTCATTTAAATTGCAGAAAGGGCATTTAGGTGAATCTGTTATGCCCAGTCTGTGTAGGTGTTTATTCAGGCAGTCAGGTCCTGTTAGCAGTCTGAATATTGCTACTGCAGATTTTTTTGTAATGTAGTAATGTCATAAGCTTGTAGATTTTCCCATTCCTTTCCAGATGTTTTGGTGGTGTATTCTTCTCTAAGTTTATTGATATATTTATTTGAGATAATTCTTTTGATAGAGTGAAAGGAAACTGGAGTAGAAGTTGGGTTCGAAACAATTTTGCTACCCTTCTTGGCCAGAAAATCAGCTATTTCATTGCCTGTCACTCCACAATGGGCCAGAATCCATTGAAGTACAACTTTTTTGTGTAGACGGGATAACTGTTTTATCATTTTGTGACATTCAATAATTTTGATGCTTTTGGGTGTTGTGTCTCGTGTTATAGCAAGAATGGCTGCTTTGGAGTCACAGAGAATTACAACTTTTGTAAATTTTTGGATGTGATATAAAAGATTTTGTAAACTTAAGAAAATTGCTAGAATTTCACCATCAAAGTTTGTTGAATTTGTGTTTAGTTTACGATAAAAGGAAAAAAGTGGGCATACTGCACCAGCACCAGTGCCACCGTAATTTGGTAGGCTGGAGCCATATGTAAAAATATGTATCCATTCAGGAGCAGGGTATCGTAGATTTATTATATCCAGTGACATTTGTTTTAAATATATGGGGGAGTTTCAGATTTCTTGATGTCTTCTGTTAAATGAAGGTTAAATTCAATTTCCAAAAATCTAGAGGGTTGTTTCTCATCTGCATATTTTCTTTTGAATGTGGAAGTTGCAATTTCTGTTTGATTTCTTGTACTATGCTTAAGAAGCTTTGCTGAGATTTTAAACATACTTGTGGTTTTCTTTTGGTCCAGTTATTATGGGGTAGCCTTAAAAATTTTTCATTCTGTGTGATTGCTGTTTTCTCAATTTCAAATGCTATGTTTGGGTTATTTGTTAAGATTTGCATGACAGTGATTGGTGTTGTTTTAACGGCTCCTGTTATTAGACGAAGGATTTGGTTCTGCTATTTATTAACTTGGGGCGAGCATTATAATGAAGTTGTTTGACACCATCAGCTTTCATGTTATGACTTTGTCACGAAGGACATGATCCAACTTTACCAAAGTTTGAATGTAGGCTGCAGCATTCACAGTGGTTCTGTGTTGAGCAAAGCTTGATTTGTTTTGGGCATGCCCATGACACGTCACTAGTGACAATTCCTTTCAGAAAGTCATGCCCATCTGCAGAGTAATCATTAAGTGTTCAAAGCTTGTCATCCTTTACTGGCCGTTGTGATTATCTGTCAGGTTCTTAGGCACCCAGCAATCACTAACTTTATGAAATTTCAATGTGTCATGCATGATATCATGCACTGCGCTGCATGAAATGTTGAACTGCTGAGATAAGGTTTGCAGTTGGATCTGTGGGTCATTGAAAATTGCCACCTCAATAGCTGTGATTGCAGAAGTAACCAGCCAGTTGGCTAAATTGTAGTGAATCATAAAGGTTGAAGCCATCCTTTAAAAATGCACAATACTTGTTGATGCAGCTATGATTTATACAGACTTCCCCATACATGCTACACGTGTGTCTGTGAATTTCCCTTACAAAAATTGCACTATACTTTGCTGTTCTTTGCATGTTGATGACAAAAATTTATAGTGGATCCATAGTATTGAGTTGTGTTCATAAAGATTTATTTTTAAAGAGGTTAAAATGCATCATCATCATCATCCTGCCAGGTATTAGTCCTAGAAGAACTGTTAGAGCCTGAGGAAGCGGTTTTTGTGCCATCTTTTCATAGGTCGACCAAGTGACCATTTCCCATTTGGGCAGTAGTTCATTATTGCCTTGGGGATCCTGGATCTAGCCATTCTTGAGACATGTTCCTTCCAGTTTAGCTGATATCTGGAGATGTAGTCCAGTATTGGTGACACATTAAGTTCTTGAAGGATTTCTACATTTTTCTTTCAATCCCATTTGGTGTAGCCAGCTGTTCGGCGCATAAATCTCATCTCACAAGCTGTTAGTCTGCTTTCATCTCTCGTCCTTATAGTCCACGCTTCACTGCCATAACATAGAACTGATCGAGCCATTATTTGATAAAGATGAGTACGAGTTGATTTTTGCACTAATGAAGGTTTTAAAACTCTATTAATGATTCTCATTGATTTGTTGAATTTCACAATTTTCTCTGGGTTAAAATGCATGCCATCTTTACTGCATATTCAAGCTTCTCTTGCTATAGCTGCACATGAATAGAACATTGTGTCTGTGTGAATACTTCAAACTACAACTCATCGAAATTTCGACATCCCACCCATAATACCAATGCAGAAAAAAATTATTGTGCATTATTTTCTGATCCACCCTCATATGTATGGATAAACATAGCCTCTCTCAATATTTTTAAGGGTAGGAATTATATTTTACTCAACAATGTTTGCTTTTTTCTTAATATAAAATACAAGATTTTGTTTGACAGATTGTAAAGTATTTGAACTACTTTATAACAAAGAGTAAGCCAGTATAAAATGGAGATTGAAATGTGTGAAAGATTACTTACTATGGCCTCTCTTCATTAGAAATGGAATTGTTGTATACCAAAAAGATTTATAGCTAAAATAAATGTAATAAAATTTTGATGAATTGGATTTCTTCTAAAGTCATTTTGCAAAGAATAAATTATTATGTATGTATCTTGTGATTCTAGTGATTTTTTGAAGAACACGAGTTAGTCAGATAATATTTTTTATCAGATTTGAGCAGAATGCTATCTTTATGATTTTGTAATTTTAGTGAGAATAAATTATTTTATTGAGTATTAATGTTTTAATAATTTCTTTCTTACATAAATTATGACTAATAACACAGGCTTCTTGGACGTCTCTAAAGTATAGTCTGGGTTCTATCATACAAATATTCCCTTCCTCATTGAAGAATTTTGCCAAATCATCTGATAAAATTCCTTCCTTCTCGAGAAAATATTTCCCGCCTTTTCATTGATTAACCTGGTAGTAAGTCCTGTTAGATAACCTTCAGAAGGAAAGTGAAGCCATTGGTTCTGTGTCATAGATTTATGATATGTAAAAGAACTTGAAGCCTTTCACAATCACACGAAGATTTAAATTTTGACACTAATGACCTGAGAAGTTAAGGGACATGTTAAATAAAAATACTATCTTACCTATCTGCCCACCCTAGGGTGGGCAAAAAAAAAACTCATTTTATTTCGAAGTTGTAATAGCATGGAAAAGTTGTGAATTATATAGACAAAAAAAAAATATATCAAAATTGGTAGACATCTTCCGGTCGCACAAAGACTCTAAAGTTTGACAAAATATGACAAAAACTTCATTTTTGTGATTATGTCTTTAATTTTTTTAATTAGATCTTTTGATAATATAATAGTTTGTAACATCTTCAAATAGAGCCTAAAACATTGTGTTTTAATTTGATTTAGATCAGTTGATATCTTTCAGTCTGGCATAGGGCCTAATATTTGCCAAAATATTGAAAATCTCACATTTTTACGAGTTCTTTTTTATATCTTTAATATACCATTTTTAAATGTAATAGTTACAGTATTTTTATTTTTGAACATAAGAACATTGTGTTTTATTATGGTGTGAATAAATTAACAACTTCCGGTCGCGCAATAAAAACATTACCTGAAGAAAAGATAGATAGACCTATGATATGATGGGTGATAACGTTAACAATGGGCATGGTATTTTTTGATTTGCTCTATATTTAAAACGCTTAAATATTTAAGTTACAGTATATTTTTTAACAATAAACTTACTTTTATAAAAAAGAAAAACAGAGTTTGGAATAAATAGTCCATGTTAGTTGAATCTCTCCATTAGTACTGTTCTCTATTTTGTAGCCAAAGGTACTTTGAAGACTGATTTGCTGATGAAGTAAGGCATGGATGACCTGGACAGCAGAGTGCTTATAAATCCGTCTCGAGATCCAGCTCTGCAAACTTTTCCTAAGGCTTCTGTGACGAGTTTTACCCAGCATTCAACAGCCTGCATGTGAACTGGGAATTGCTTGAAAGTAATGCTCCAGTCAGGGATTGTGTCACTGTCGATGTGCGATCTGTTCACATCGTCACTGATTTCTGCCAACAATGGGGGAGAAGATAATTCACAGTCCATCCAGTTGATCATTTCTGAGTATTCTTGCACGTTGAAATTCATTTTTGGTGGCGTGAATGTTCTTACTGTTTTCCTTCTTGCATCTATCTGCCTTGCCTGCAGAATTTTTCTAAGTCCAAGCTCTCTTATGTGTTTCTTGTCATCTTGAGTCATGGCTAACAGTAAATGATCAAATCGCTCATCGACAGCGACTCAATCCCTGATTGGAACATCACTTTCAAGCAATTCCCAGTTCACATACAGGCTGTTGAAAGCAGTGTAAAAACTTGTCACGGAAGCCTCAGGAAAAGTTTGTGGAGCTGGATTTATAAGAAGCACTCTGCTGTCCAGATCATCCATGCCTGACTTCACCAGCAAATCAGTCTTCAAAGTACTTTTGGTTACAAAATAGAGCACAGTACTAATGGACTGTTTCAACTAACATGGACTATTTATTCAGAACTCTGTTTTTCTTTTTATAAAAGTAAGTTTATTGTTAAAAACTATACTGTAATTTAATATTTAAGCTTTTTTAAATATAGAGCAAATCAAAAAGTACCATTCCCGTTGTTACTGTTATCACCCATCATATCATAGGCCTAACTATCTTTTTTCAGGTACTGTTTTTCTATAGCACTGGGGTCAATGTGCAACCGGAAGTTAATTTATTTACACCATAATAAACACAATGTTCTTATGTAAAAAAAAGTACTATAACTATTACATTTAAAAAAGTATATTAAAGATATAAATAAATAATAGTTTTAAAAAACTAAAAGAACACGCTTTATTAGAAAACTAAAAAAATGAAAAATAATTTTAATTTCCAACATGCTTGGGAAAAAATAAAGTGGACAACAAAAAAATCATCTCCAACACATGTAGAATAAAATTAGAGTTATCAACAAAAAGAAAATAATTTTACCATCAAAAGCGTGGGGTGCTCTATATCAGTTAATATATTTGATAATAAACAGATATTGGTAAAAGTAAGCTCTCTAAGAAGAAAATGTAAAAATCATAAAAAGCACCCCACGCTTTTGATGGTAAAATCATTTTCTTTTTGTTGATAACTCTAATTTTATTCTACATGTGTTGGAGATGATTTTTTTGTTGTCCACTTTATTTTATCCCAAGCATGTTGGAAATTAAAATTATTTTTCATTTTTTAGTTTTCTAATAAAGCGTGTTCTTTTAGTTTTTTAAAACTATTATTTATTTTTTATTTTTAGTTTTAATATTTTACAGAATAAGATAAAAATGTAAATATCTTTAAATTCGATACTATTGTAGTATGAGCTAAAAGTAATACTCATCTATAAAAAACCCTCCCAGCCGGATTTGAACCAGCGACGTATGGATTACTGAAATTATATACCATTAAGAGTTCACTGCTCTACCAACTGAGCTCTTACAACGATTGACTAACAACTCGACAAGGCAACCTATTATACCAGTTTTCAGTTTTTTGATTTTCGGATGATTCTGGCCAGGATTTTAGAAACAAAATATGAAATTATTGTATTATCACGGGTCCTGTACACGTATACGAAGTTCCAAGTCGATCCAATGTTTCTAAGTGGGTGAAAATCGCGTTGAAAGATTCCGTTACATTGATACAAAAACACTTTTTTTGATTTTCTGATGATTATGCCCAGGATTTTAGAAAATAAATAGTGTTTTTTTTTTTGATTTATTGTATTGTCACGGGTTCTCTACAAGTATACAAAGTTTCAAGTCGATCCAATGATTTTAAGTGGGTGAAAACCGCGTTGAAAGATTCCATTACATAGATAGATAGATAGATAGATACTGGTCAAGCGAATATAAAGCGTGTAAAAAGAGCTCATAAAAATGTGAGATTTTCAATATTTTGGCAAATATTAGGCTCTATGTCAGACTGAAAGATCTCAACTGATCTAAATCAAATTAAAACACAGTGTTTTTAGACTCTATTTAAAGATGTTACAAACTATTATATTATGAAAACACCTAATTAAAAAATTAAAGAAATAATCGTAAAATTGTTTTTTCATATTTTGTTAAATTTTAGAGCATTTGCACAACCAGAAGATGTCAACCGATTTTGATATTTTTTTTTTTTTTTTGTCTATATAATTCACAACTTTTATGCACTATTACAACTTTGAAATAAAAAAAAGTTTTTTTGGCCCAACCTAGCCCACGAACCTACAACCTTGTATAGATGCAATTTCAACAATTTAGTTGCATTGTATACTGGTAAGTAAGGCTGAGATTTTTAATGTAATATTAACATACCTAAAATGTACACAGCAACTCAAAAACCATGAGTGGTTACTGCATATGCGATGCTTTGTTCACAGGACTACGCTATTTAAATAGCTTAAATTCACTTATTTGGTTCAGGACTATGAAATGTGTTACAGATTACAGAAAGTATATGCTGAGGTTTCAAAGAATGTAATATAAATTGAAAAGAGATTAAAATCTTGTATACAATTTGTATATGAATAAGAAGGTAAGAGGTACATACCCAGTTATCAAAGTTTCGGTAGTGTAGATTGCTAATGCAGGAACCATAATAGACGATGAAAAAATTGAATCCTGTGCAGTGCTTTTTTAATATGCATCATAGTGTGATTGATGCATTACACAGTTCTACAAAATTTTTTTTTTTTTTTGTTGTCCTGGATATCTCAGTGAATTTCTATGTTTTCAAGTGCACAGTTTACAAATATATTCATGGAAGTGCTGAATATGCTCTAGTTTTTATGATTTTTGCATATCTTATATTTCAAACATTAAACGGCTTCTTACTAATAAAATTTATGTTTCCAGTCATGATTTGATTTCTGCAAATTTTTTTTTTTGCTCATACAAACATCACGTGATCCCCACTCTTGCACCCCTCACTCTGCACATCGTCCTTGATCTTAGTTATTTGACAAAATTAAAGTACTCACGACGTGCATCTGGATATGATAAAACAATCCTTCAAAGCGTTGGACAAGGAAGGAGAATGTTTCAAATACATTTGTAGAAAATTTCCTAAGCTCAGTATGGAAAAATTAAAAGGCGGAATATTTGATGGTCCTCAAATTCGGCAATTGATGAAAGATGCAAATTTTATCAAAGTTATGAATGTTCCAGAAATGTGAAGCTTGGAAGGGTTTTGTATTGGTAGTAGAAAATTTCCTAGGTAACTATAAAGCACCACATTATAAAGAAATTGTGCAAAACATGTTGACAAGCTTCAAGATTCTGGGAGCAAATATGAGTATAAAATTACACTTTCTCCACAGTCACCTGGATAGATTTCTGGATAATTTAGGAAATTATAGTGACAAACAGGGAGAGCTCTTTCACTAGGATCTAAAAGTAAAGGAGGAAAGGTATCAGGGTAGATGGGACTGTACATGATGGCAGATTACTGCTGGTCCCCTAAAAATTATAGAAGGAAATCTTATAAAAGGCGTTTCACTGAAGTATAACATGGGTTTTTTACATTTTTCTTTCTATTTATGTCGGTGTATACTAATTTTTCAAAAAAACGATTGACATTATAAATATATTTATTTCTTTTCATATTTTCCGATTTTTGTAGTGTTAAATCAAAATAAAGATTTAAAAAAAAACCAGAGTAAATCTTCCAAGATCATTGACAGTTTCATGAATTGTGAGCATAAATATATTCGAAATTAATCTTATATCAAGGGCACAAAACCACTGTTGACCAGTGTTATTGATCCATTAAACATAAATTACAAAGGAAAAGACTAAAGAAAACATCAAAAATGCCTACAAGGTATAATAAAAATCGTAGTGCATTTTTTATTATTCTTATTAATACCAATACTTTACGATTATTATTATTTGTATCAGATTTGTCTAGGATCAAGTGAAGAGAGTATGTAAAACTGCATGAAATTAATAAAGCCAGAATTGGACACCTCGCTAAGATCGTGTCAAATGATGTTAAAAGTTCACCTGATTTCAGAGGTAAACATATAAACTGGCCACACGCCATTTCAAAAGATATCATTATTAATGTTGAAAATTACATTAGAAGTCGTGGAATATGATGGGCAGGACATGTGGCATGAATAAGGAATGAAAGTGGGGCATGGGAAAACCAGGAGGAAATGCCCAATTGGTATACCAGGAATAAGGTGGAATAATAGTAACCACAATTTGAGGGAAGTAGATTATGTAGCGGATGATTGGAAAACATTAGCTTGGGATAGGAACTTATGTCTGCACAGCCATGAACCTACAGTTTTGATAGTGCCAGTGAGTTAGTTATTTAAAATCACATCAGAAGCTTTCCATGTACAAAATAAAGATAATTTAAGACACTATTACCTATCTTTAGATTTAAGTATCAAGAAAATCCATAGACTTGTATACAATAGCATAAACCAGAAGATTATGTCAAAGCACAAAGAAGCATTGAGGTAGAGTACAAAGTCATCTGTGATTTCTATTATAGATTCATCACTACAAACTTCAGTAATGTATCCTTTGGACAGCCATGAGGTGGCAGGTACTAAAAATGTGATACATTAGAGAAGAAGTTATTTAGAGGCTGAAAAGTAAAGAAGAGAAAAAAGAGCCTTTGTCTTCAGTTAGACCTACATCTTAGGAAAGCTGACATCTTCTATTCAGTGTTGAAAGATAAATGATTTTTCAAAGTCAGATGAGACTGTTGAAACCATCGGCTCTGATTTTCAACAGAATATGGTTCTTCCCACAGAGTACCAGAGAAGAAAGTGGAGAAGTTTCGCATACATGCCATAAGCAGTGCTAGTGTGGAACAACTAACGACATCTACATTTTTTCAATTTTTTTCTGGTACTAATATGAAATTCAGCACCGCCTGGTGGTAAAATTATGAATTATAATTATATAACACCATCTGGTGAATAATCATGAAATTGAACTTTTATAGGAATAAATAACGTATTAATTAATCTTAAATTATGGAATTATTTATACCCAGCTTCTCAGACCTAAAGATTTCCTTCAATTTTAACAGAAGGTAAGAATGGAAATAAATAAAACATGTTAATTTATTTTCGTTTATTAAAATTTAAAAAATGTGCATTATGAGCACTTTTAATAAATATGTACAATTGACCTACCCCCTTATTCTCACACACATATTTTATACAATATTTATTAAAGAACCTTAGCCATGTCGTACATCTGAAGTCCATTATAAAGTCATATTTTACAAATGTTTATTAGAAATCACTGTACACTAACATCACTCCTCCTAACCTAACAAATCTTAGAATTTTATCACTTCTAGTAGGTTTATCTATGAAAATAGATAAACATTAAAAACGTAAACAAGCTTGAATTTACTTACAAATTAGAGTAAAATAAAATCTAAGTAATGATTTTAACTTTCGATAATATATGATTTTTACAGTACCGTCTACATAGAACGAAAGGTTAGTAGTTAAAAATTTTAATTTGCAAAGTGGCTAATTTCCCATAATCCTGAGTGAACACGCTGTGCACAATGCCGTGTGCCTTGCATTTGTTTTTTATAGTTATATATTCCGTTGCTACGAAACAGCGCTACTATTGTAGTTTACTCATTATAGTTCATCGTAAACGATCAAAATTTTTTAGATGTCACTGTACTCAGTTTTCCCTCTATTCGAAGTTTCTCTATGGGTTCTTCCTATCATTCCATCAGGGAATGTTTTCTGCAGGAGACAGCTTTGTCTGTACAGCTTCTGCACACACATAAGCAGCACTCAGGAAAATTATTTCTACATATATGATGAAAGTACATAATTATCCCTCTTTTACCCTTTTTAAGGGACATTTATCATTTCATAATCATATTCTACTCGCTTTCCTGATTAATTTAAGTATACTCATGACCTAAGTCTGACAACTGCTTCTCTCAATGGTTTTTCTGATTGTATATGATTTTAATTGCCTGCTATTATACTTACTTACTCACTGGCACTATCGAACCCGTAGGTTCATGGCCGCGCGGACATAAGCTCTCCATACATCCCTATCCTGAGCTAATGCTTTCCAATCATTCCCTGTATAATCTACTTCCCTCAAATCATAGTTAATGTTCTTCTCCCACCTCATTCTTGGTCTACCAACTGGGCGTTTTCCTTCTGGCTTTCCTACAAGAAGTTTCCATGCACGTCTTTCATTCCCCATATGCGCAACATGTCCTGCCCATCGCAGTATTGCCTGCTATTGCAATTATGATTTATTAATTTATCCAGTTACTCTAGGCAAAGGAGGCTGAGTGAATGACTGGGTACAACTTAGACCGGATTTTTTGCCTTATAAATGGCGGGCACAACCTCTAGATTGTAATACTGCAGTTTTCAAAATTTCACAAATTTTGTAATTTCTGGGAAAAAAATCCAATATTATAGCATTGGAAAAATTCGATTTTAAAATTTTCGACATAGACCGGATTTGTTGCATTATTGATCGCAAACACAACCTCTAGATTGTATTATTGCACTTTCCAAATTTCCAGAACTTTGTCATTTTTGGGAACAAATCGAAGACTATAACGTTGGAAAAACTCGATTTTCAATTTATCGACTTAGACAGGATTTTTTACATTATAAATTGCGGACACACCCTCTAGATTTTATTTTTGCAGTTTTCAAAGTTTCTAAAATTTTGTCATTTTTGGGAAAAAAAATCAAGACTTGGAAAAACTCGATTTTCAAATTTTCGACTGAGGCCGGATTATATGCATTATACATCGCGGATTGTATTTTTGCAGTTTTCAAAATTTCTAAAATTTTGTCATTTTTGGGACAAAATCCAAGACTATAGGCTTGGAGAAAAATAACTCGACTTTCAAATTTTTTACTTAGACCGGATTTTTTGCATTATAGATCGCGAACATACCCTCCAATTTGTATTATTGCAGTTTTCAAAATATCTAAATGTTGTCATTTTTGGGAAAAAATCGGGGACTGTAGTCTTGGAAAACTCGATTTTCAAATTTTCTACTTCGACTGATTTTTTACATTAAAAATCCCGGACACACCCTCCAGATTGTATTTTTGCAGTTTTCAAGAAATTAAACTTTTGTTATTCTTGAGAAAAATCCAAGAGTATAGGAAAAACTCGATTTTCAAATTTTCCACAGAGAACTGGTTTCTTCCATTACAAATCGCGGACACACACTCTAGATTGTATTTTTTGCAGTTTGCAAAATTTCTAAAATTTTGTCACTTTTGGGAAAAAAAAAATCTAAGACTATAGACTTGGAAAAATTCGATTTTCAAATAATCGACTTTGACCTGATTTTTTGCATTATTGATCGCGAACACACCCTCTAGATTATGTTATTGAACTTTTAAAAGTTTTTAAAAACATTGTCATTTTTGGGAACAAATGCCTTGTAAAAACTTGTTTTTCAAATTTTCGACATAGACCGGATTTTTTGCATTATAGATCACGGACACACCCTCTAGACTGTATTTTTACAGTTTTTAAAATTTCTAAAATTTTATCACATTTGGGAAAAATCCAAGACTCGTTTTTTCAAATTTTGGACTTAGACCGGATTTCTTGCGTTATAAATAGCGGGCACACCCTCTAGATTGTATTTTTGGAGTTTTGAAAATTCCTGAATTTTGTCATTTTGGGAAAAAAATCTAGCCTTGGAAAAACTCGGTTTTCAAATTTTCGACTTTGACCGGAAATTTTGCATTATTGATCGCGAACACACCCTCTAGATTATATTATTGCAGTTTTAAAATTTTCCAACATTTTGTCATTTTTGGATACAAACCCCAGGCTATAGCCTTGGAAAAACTCGATATTCAAATTTTCGACTTAGACCGGTTTTTTACATTATATATTGCGGGCACACACTCTAGAATGTATTTTTGCAGTTTTCAAGATTTCTAAAATTTTGTCATTTTTGGGAAAAACTCCAAGACTGTAGACTTGGAAAATCTCGATTTTCAAATAAATTTTCGACTTAGAACGGATTTATTGCATTATAGATAGCGGACACAGCCTCTAGATTGCATTTTTGTAGATTTTGAAATTTCAAAAATTATGACATTATTTGGAAAAACACCAAGACTATAGCCTTGGAAATTTCAATTTTGAAATTTTGAATTTAGACCGGATTTTTTGCATTTATAAAATACTGACAGAGCTTCTAGATAGTATTTTTGCAGTTTTTGAAATTTCCAAATTTTGACATTTTTTGGAAAAACATCAAGACTATAGCTTTGGAAAACTGAATTTTGAAATTTTGGATTTAGACCGTATTTTTTGCATTATAAATCCCGGACACCCTCTATATAGTATTTTTGCAGTTCTTGAAATTTCGAAAATTTTGACTTGTTGGAAAAAAACACCAAGACTATACAGCCTTTGAAAACTCAATTCTGAAATTTTGGATTTACACCAAAATTTTTGCACTATAAATTCCGGACAGAGCTTCTAGATAGAATTTTTGCAGTTTTTGAAATTTCGAAAATTGACATTTTTTGGAAAAACACCAAGACTATAACCTTGGAAAACTCAATTTTGAAATTAGACCAGATTTTTTGCATTATAAATCCCGGAAATACACTCTTAGTTAGTATTTTTTTTTTGAAATTTCGAATATTTTTACATTTTTTTTGGAAAAACACCAAGACAATAGCCTTGGAAAACTCAATTTCGAAATTTTGGATTTTGACCGGATTTTTTGCATTATAATCCCCGGACACACCCTCAAGATGGTATTTTTGAAATTTCGAAAATTTTGACATTATTTGGAAAAATACCAATACTATAGCCTTGTAAAACTCAATATTGAAATTTTGGATTTAGACCGGATTTTTTGCATTATAAATCCCGGACACCCTGTAGATAGTATTATTGCAGTTTTTGAAATTGCGAAAAGTTTGCATTTTCTGGAAAACAAAACTATAGAATTGGAAAAACCAATTTTGAAATTTTGAGTAGACCGGATTTTTTGCATTAGGATCCCCGACCCCCTCCAGATACTCTTTTAGCAGTTTTTGAATTTCAAAATTTGACATTATTTGAAAAAATAAAAAACATAATTGGATTTAAACCAAAATTTTTGCACTATAAAGTCCGGACAAGCTTCTAATAGAATTTTTGCAGTTTTTGAAATTCTTGGAATACTCAATTTGAAATTTTGTTTTAGACCGGATTTAAGCATTATAAATCCGAAACCTCTACAGATAGATTTTGTAGTTTTGAATTTGAAAATTTTGAAGTTTTTGGAAGCCACTAAAAAAGCAATTTGAAATTTTGGGATTTAGACCGCATTTTTGTATTATAAATCAAGTAAACTCCTCAGATGTATTTTTGCAGTTTTGAAATTCGTAATTTTCACATTTGTGGAAAATAACAGACTCTCCTCGGAAACTCATATTGAAATTTTGATTTAGACGGTTTTTTCGCATTATATTTCCTCACACACCCTAATATAGTATGTCTGCAGTATTTGAAATTTGAAATTTTTTACATTTTTTGGAAGAACACCAAACTATAGTTTGGAAAACCAATGTTGAAATTTTGGATTTAGACCGGATTTTTTGCATTATAAATCCCGGAAACACTCTCTAGATAGAATTTTGTAGTTTTGAAATTTGGAAAATTTTTACATTTTTTTTGGAAAAATACCAAGACTATAGCCTCGAAGACTCAATATTGAAATTTGGATTTAAGACCCGGATTTTTTCCATTATAAATCCCGGA
>JASPKZ010008548.1:0-2500 GCA_030220185.1 Diploptera punctata
TGAGGCCCAGTCCCCACTGCAATCTAGCTTGCCCTTCTTAACATGTTTCATTATGCTCTTAGCCTTGTTAGTTGGTATCTCAAATTGTGTTTATCAAAGCTTTAATTTGCAATTAAACGTGGATTCCTAGATATTTTCATTCTCTTGAACTCTGCTTGCTGCGTTCATGGTTGACGTATCACTGATATTTTTATTAATGGAGAGTCCTTTTTCTTGATATTAACATTGCTGTGGACTTGGGATTCAGTGAATGTGATTTTGTTAGGGTTGCCCATAATTTATATTTTTCTTATGTCAGTATTTGCGTAAATTTCTGCTCATTGTCGTTACTTCCTTGTTGAGAGAAGTATTAGGTCGTTCAGCGAAAGCGATAAACATTAGAGTGATTTGAGAAGTTAAGATTCAACAGTTGAAGTTGTAACATGATAGTCCAAAATCCAGGTCCACTACATGATCCTTGTGGGCATCCTTGGTTTACTTCCTTTTGTAACTCTAAGCGTATTCACTAAGAACATTGCAGAATCTGTCTCTCGAAATAATTCTGTGCTATTCTCTAAAAATGTATAGATTTTTTGGACCATTAAGTTGTTTTAGATTGTATAGTATGCTCGGGCCCACCCATGCCGCGTCGAATGCAACCTTTAACATACTAGGACTTACCAGAAGCTACACTTTGTTTTATATTCAGGGTTTATTTGGTTGTTTTTGTAACCTCCATTTACTGCGTCTATGTGTCCTAATTGTGGGGTAAATCCAAATTGGTTGTTATTAAGTAATTTATTCTTGTACAGGTGAATGTAGAATTCTTTCGATGAGTAGCTTTCCAGTACTTTTCCCGCTTACATTGAGGAGGCTTATTGGTCTGTATTTTGACACGTCATTAGGTTATGCTCCTTTGCCTGATTTAGTAAAGTGGAAATATTATTGATTTTTTCCACATTTTTTGGGAAGAGAACATTTTGTCAAGCCATTGTAATTGTACAAGTTCTGTAAGATAAGTTAGGGATAAGTTGGAATACTCGTAGTAGTATGTCACTTCAGATGCCATCTTTCCCAGTGTTTTTTTGAGGAGCAAAATTTCTTGAGCACCGCGAGGATTTCCTCTTTTGGTGAATTCTCTGCTCATCTGCTTCTTCTGGTGGGTCTCTTATACGTTTTTCTAATTTCTGAATGGTAATTGATTATTATCATTTCCTTCATTGTCCTCAGGTTACAAAATAATCCATGATATGTTTTACTGTACTGTCCATGCCTGGTATATAGCCCTTCTGGCATCCTAAGTGTAGTAAAGGAAGTCGTATTTCTAGTTTTTACTCCAGATAAGGCTTTTTGTAAAATACGTTCCATGGATTGGATCCAGGTTGTTAACTGTACAAGCACTTCTCCATGACTTTGTTTTTTTCCTCTGGAGCTTAAGCTTGATACGCCCGTTTGCCTTCTGGTTAGAGGTTCTTTCTCTCTTTCTCTTAGTTTTGAATTGTTTATGCGTTCTTTGGGTATCTTCGCCTCATTGCGTTTGTCTTTTTACGTAGAATCGTTAATTCATTTGTCCAACAAGGGACAGATCTACCTTTCCTTTTTTTACCATATATTCTTTGGTCGGGAATTGCACCAATCTACTTGCTATTTGAATGCAGGCACAAAGAAATCATCTATGACCTCATCAGTGTGGTTTTGTTTTCTTAAGTTTCTCTGTTAGTTCTTTATTCAACAATTATAGTATCTTTGTTGTACACTAAACGTGGCTCTGGATCGTTCTCCATCAGGCTTTTCAATCAAATTTGTGGAAGTTTTTCTTCTTTTTTATGTTCGTGGATAATTATTCTGTCCAGGTGTTCTGTATTCATTATTATATGCTATTTTGAAAGAGATGAGTTTGTGGTCAGAGCAACTTTCCTCCTCTCCGCTGGTCCACTCAATAACAGATTGAAAGAGATTAGAAGTCGAGATTGTTAAGTCAACTCGACTGCTAGCTCTACTAGTCTCAAATGTTGGGATTTCCATTATCATCGTTAATTATTATTAAGTTTCCTGGTAGTTATAAATTCTTCAAGTTTTTTTACCTCGTTGGTTTGTTTTAATTGTCGAATCACGTGATGCTCCTAGCATTTGTGTCAACTGCGATTAATACTCCAAAGTCCTTTGCGTGATGTATTATAGTGTTTCAATATGTTGTATATCTCTTTCTATGTCTCTTTTCGATATCGAAGTATAAACTCGCTGCGTAAATTTTTTTTGTTGCTGGTAATGAATTCTACTACAACACAGTCCGTGTTACTTAGCTGGTTAATAGCTATCGTATCCATTTTGTTATATTAAGTTTATTATTGCAGTACGTTTTCTCCCGGTTCCCCCTGTAAATATTACAAACGTCTTGGGGAGACCTGCCAGTTGATTATTAATATATATACGGTTCCTGCATAAATATTAAGTCTGTGTTTTGTTCGCTTATAATTTGCACTAAATTGTTGGTTACATTGCTAGAATGTTGCATGTTAAG
>JASPKZ010008548.1:7500-105000 GCA_030220185.1 Diploptera punctata
AAACGGGAAGGATGCAGAAAATCAAACCTCCAGGAAGGCCTCGCATTAGCACGGATGCAGAAACAACGAAGAAAATTGTGGAGGCGTTCGACGTTCGCCCACAAAAATCAACCCGCCAAGCTACACGTGAGCAGTGATTTGTTTTTTTTTCTATTGTTGTAATTTGAAGGATTCCCTTTCCAATAGCCTAATAACATCATATTTCCTTTAATAATAATAGTTTCGTCATAAAATGCGATCAAACGTATAGTCATATTTCTGAATCACTCTGTGCACTCATTCGACAATTAATGAATATGTAAGCGAAGTATAATATCATTAATACTTAATAATTTTACGTAACCTAATTAATGTTTAATGTAATTGTATCGTTATGTATTGTGTAATTATTTCTACCTTCTTTATATTATTGTGTGTATTCCCCATATGTCTCGCGTGAGGACATGGATGCCCCCTAGCGAGAGTTCCTTTACTAAAGTAATTTAATTAAGCCTGTTTACCTACAGATGCCAGCGAGTGACAAGTGGTTAGCACATCACCTCATTGAGACATCCAATAGGCAAGTGACGTATTACTTGGATGGATGAAGGTCGGTTAAATTAACACAGAAGCATTTTATACAGGCTTGCGATTCTTTTAAGGGCCTGAAAATCATCAGTCTCCGGACCCACGGTTCAAAGCCCCTCCCGGAGGACTTTTCCCTTGGATTTTTCCATCCTAAAAATCCATCGACCCCTGCGACTCTCGGGTCTAGAGGCAAGGAACATAACCACCAGACCACAGCGGCCGACACTTTATATAGTTACTAGTCATCATTGTATTGATACGGACTGTCAACACCACGTATGCCTTGCTGCCCGTGCGTCCCATATTTGTAAATACTCGTATCATTGCATGTATCATACTTTTAGTCTAATACAGTCCTACAACTACTACCACATATAAAAAGGTATAAAACGCTCCACCTCCCCCCACACACACGCACGCTCCCCCCCCCATACACAATAAATGCACCAGAAGGCTATTTAACTAAGACAACATATTATGTAATACAATTGAAGATCGTAAACAAATACCATATTGAATTTATCATAAGTAATGCCACGAGAGATTTCCAATTTATCTAGAGAATTTGGAAAACAAGAGTGGCATTTGTAAAGACTATTTAACGAATAAAATTAAGCTGTTTACTCTCAAATCATTGTTTAACTACGGTTATTTTAAAATATTTATATATATATAATGTAAACGGCGATGTTTGAAAACAAATCAGAAATGTGAGGTTATGTTCATTCACTGCTGCTTGATTATATTATTTATTCCCAAATAAGATCGCAATATTGTAGGAGTGCACTCAAGTGGAGAAATAATGAAACATCAAACTATATATCATAATCAACATTACGGGTTATTCATTTATTTTTTTAGTAAACAACTCAGTAAAATCAAGGAATCTTTTCATTATTTGCTATATTCAATGTATTTGTTGGAGAAAAATAATGCTTTGACCTGTTCAGAACATTAAAAAGGAGGAGCTTTCTTTATCACAAAAGCAGGAGCTGATAAAGAGAAATCGATAAAGAGCGAGGTGAAACACGACTGTCATTGGTTGTAAAACAACATTCATTGAAACGTGATTGGTCATTGACTAGAATTTGTGGCATGAGTTAAATAGTCATTATTAATATTGAATATTTCTTCATTCATATCCAGTTATCCTATTCCTCAATTTATTTACTGTGACTATTTAACTCATGCCCCAAATGGGAGTCAATGACCAATCACGTTTCAATGATTTCTGTTTTACAACCAATCAGAGTCGTGTTTCACGAAATATTTATCAGTGTTAGGATTATCATATATTAAACAAAGCTCCTCCTTTTTAATATTCTGAAACAGGTCTGACCGTTATTTTGCAGTGACTGAGCCTATAACAAATACGGCTACCAGATTGTATATAATAGTGCTTACATGTCAACATTTGTAGCAATTGATTATACCACCAAAAAAAGAAACCACTGTTTGCACTTTCTTAAATGTATTTTTTCCCAGGTAATAATCGATAAAAATATAATTGTCATATTTACATCATACGAACATCAAAATGAATTAATATACAGATTGATGTGTTTCATTTTTTCTCCACTAGAGAGCATTCTTACAATATTGCGTTCCTTTGGCAATAAATAGTATGATCTGGTTGCAGTGATAAACAAAAGAAGCAGTAGAAGCGTACCTATCGTTTCTCATTTGTTTTCAAACATCGCCGTTTACATTAAATATATAAATATTTTAAAATAACTATAGTTAAATAATGATTTGTGAGTAAACAGCTTAATTTTATTCGTTAAATAGTCCTAACAAATGCCACTCTTGATTTCCAAATTCTCTAGATAAATTCACTCCTCACTTCGTGAGTCGTGAATTTATCGATAATTTGGAAATCACTCGTGGCATTACTTATGAAAAACACTGTGCATGTTTTCCCTCCGAGCTCGACTCTTCTCCTATGATCTAATTGCTCTGTGTCTCAAAAAAGCTACATTTTTTATAATTATTGTTATTTCCTTCGAAAAGACAACGCCTCAATTACCTACACTCCTACTTACCTGGTGTCCAGATTTGAGAAGTTATCCTTCTACCACAATATTGACACTAGGTCACAAGCTAACAGTCTGCTAACAATTCCTCTTCATAGCAACTTCCTCTTATTCTACTTCCTTCACAGTAGCCTCTACCCGTTCCTGGAATTTGCTTCCACAAGATATCAGGGGTTGCCGCACACTTGGTACTTTTAAGTCACGCTTATATAGTTACCTGTTGTCTAATAATTAATTTTTCTCTATTTATTTAAATTTATACTATGTCATTAATAATAGTTTTCTTGCTTTTTATATATCTTGTACTTATTATATATTTAATTGGTTAAAGTAAATCAAAATACATTATAAATATTAGTTGTATTGTATTTATAACAAGTAATGGTATATGTATATTGTAATTTAGATGTAAGACTATTTTTTTTTGTATTCACGTAGACTTTCTATGATGATCTTGAAGAAGATTTTCGGGCTGTAGGCCGTGGTCGTGAGGCTTGTAGTTCCCCGACGTTTCGCCAGAGACTGCGTCTGGCATCCTCAAGGGTTGTCTTGAGACTGGCAATTCTGTCCGCTGTCTTATTTATACGTTCACCGCGATGTGTTCGTAAGTTGTATCTGCCTTCTGATTGGTCAGCGGTAGGGACTTCCATTGCTCCAATGAGATTGCTGTTTGATGGTCTAGTCGACTGTACGTTATATCTGTCAATCAGAAGACAACCCTTGAGGATGCCAGACGCAGTCTCTGGCGAAACGTCGGGGAACTACAAGCCTCACGACCACGGCCTACAGCCCGAAAATCTTCTTCAAGATCATCATATTTTTTTGTATTTTTTTAAATCTGGTTGAGTGCAGACAAAGCCTTAAGGCCTTAACTCTGCCAGGTAAAATAAAGCTATTATTATTATTATTATTATTATTATTATTATTATTATTATTATTATTATTATTATTATTATTATTATTATTACCTCATGATTAGAGCCTTGACATTGACACATTTGTGTACTAGTTTGAATAGATTCATAATTTGCAAAATACTGATAGCGCCTTAAAGGGATGCCATAAAGGGTTTCATTATCAAATAGACACGTTTGAAGCACAGAGAGCGGAAGTGAATTTGACACAAGCCTAAGTGAGCATGTTCCCCGTATTGTTTAAGATCATTTACATGGTGTGACAAACATACACATTCTAGGCAAGCATATTCCGCCTTTGTTTAAAATTATTTTCATGTTGTGAAAAAACACTACAAGGCTCACACCCTACCATCCGTCTGCTGGCCTCATATCCACATGAGCAATTTACAGTAGTCGAAGATTATACAGTCAATATATATGTGCCAAGTGATCAGTGTGTCAAGCCCCCAGCCGTTGTAGCTAGTTTTCTCTACTTGGAAACGCCACATATTTTAGGTAGGCCTACCCATATCCCTCATTACCAAGAGAAGATATCTTCCCCGTGGGATCCAAACCAGATCTATTCTTTTTTCGTACCTCTGGGCCAAAGGATGATGCTTAGAACATTCGGATAAAGAGCGTGACGTAAGTTTATTTTAACAAAATCAAGAAAATACAGTAACTAGGCCCAATATATATATATATATATATATATATATATATACATGTGTGTGTGTGTGTGTGTGTGTGTGGTATGATAAGAAAAATAAATGCCTGGACGGGATTCGAACCCGGATCACTGAGTCTGTACCTCAGTGTGATATCCATTACACCACCAGGCGAATCCAATTCAAACATTTATTTTTCTTATATATGTATTATATTCCCCATTATTACTAGATGTCGCGACAACTCGATCTTCACTGCCATCTAGTAGCTGACTATAACAAGTAAGCAAATTAAAGAGAACATTTTTACTTTATAGCAGTGACGCTTTATCGATGTTATAATTAAATATTTAACATTGAGCAATGCAAGCTTAATATGGTATGATAAGAAAAATAAATGCCTGGACGGGATTCGAACCCGGATCTCTGAGTCTGTACCTCAGTGTGATATCCATTACACCACCAGGCGAATCCAATTCAAACATTTATTTTTCTTGTATATGTATTATATTCCCCATTATTACTAGATGTCGCGAGAACTCGGTCTTCACTGCCATCTATATATATATATATATATATATATATATATATATATATATATATACACACCGTGTTCCATTCAAACCTCCCACATGTTAATTAACCATAACTCTCAAAGTATGCGGAATTAGAAATAAGGTAGGTATTAAAAGAAAGAGACACTCAAAGAATTTTTGTTTCCATTGTTGCAGTTAATTCGTGTGTCGCATGTTGGACAATAATGACATAAAACAAAATGGCAACTCCTCAGCAATGAGCACAAACTGTTTTCTGGTATGCAGAGTCCAAGTCAATAATTACAGTGCAAAGAAATTACCGGAGAGAATATGGAGGAAATGAACCTGATGGGAAGACATTTAAGGCAAGGCGAGAAGTTTCTGGCGACTGGAAGCGTTAAAGAAGAATTATGAGGTGCTTGTACACGTGTTTCAGAAGAAAATATTGAAGAAATTAGAGCAGGATTTCAGAGAAGTCAACAAAAATCAATTCGCCAAGCTTCCCGGCAGTTTAATGTACCGAGATCAACTGTGCATCGAGTGCTTCATAAGAAGCTTCGTTTGTACCCCTACAAGGTACAAATTGTTCAACTAATATGCTGGCCACCACGTTTGCCAGATATCACACTCCACTAGACTTCTTCCTCTGGGGGTATGTAAAAGACCGTGTGTTTGAGACTCCAGTACAAGATCTTCATAATTTACGAACCCGTATCCTTGGCACAATTGCAACAGTACCAATGGACATGTTGGACAGAACGTGACACGAAATTGAATACAGACTTGATACTGTTCATGCTACTAATGGTGCACATATAGAGGTGTTTAAGTGTGTGGTCATGTGTGGCAATGAAAATTCTGAGTTTCTGTTATATATATATATATATATATATATATATATTATGGAAAAGAAAGATTTAGCTTTGGAAGATGGAATGGGATGTATCAAAGGATGTGAAGAATGTAATTATTTGGGGATAAAAATTAACTCAAAATATACCCAAGAAAATGACATAATATACAGAATTTAAAAAAGAAGATCGGTAAGATCAGTGTTAAACGGAATTTTGTGGGATAAGAACATAAGATTAAGTACCAAGTTAATAAATAAATAAGCCTGGAATGTCCCTTTAGGGCAAAGGCCTCCCAGTACAGGGGTTAAGCTCTATTGTGAATGTCATCCGGTGAGCTACTCCATGGTGAGAAGTTGACTTGGATGTAGCACTTGGTTTGTATACACTCTCTGTTCTGTGATTAGTTAATGCACAGTTGGTTCTCCATCGTTCTCCAGCTTTTCCTGCATCTGGCGACTCTGGACCATTGCGCCTCTGCTCGTTCTTTGAAGAGGTCCGCCCATCGTCTTCTTGGTCTTCCGCGCTGTCTCTTGCCTGTGTACGGGTCCCACATGGTTGTTTTTATTGTCCACCTGTCGTCCTGTATTCTTGCAACGTGGCCTCTCCACTTCCATTTTTCCCTGATGGCTTCTTGTGCAGGGTCAGTTGTTGAGGACACCGCTTGAAGTGTTGTATTCGAGATTCTGTCCTTCAGAGTTATGCCTAAGATTTTCCTCTCCATTTTCCTTTGGCATACTTGGAGTGTGTACTTCGGTTTGGCAGTATGATTTCAAGTTTGGCAGCCATATAACAGTGTTGGAAGAACACAGGTTTGTAGTGTTTCCATTTTGAGTTTCCGGTTGAGTGACTTGTCCAGCAGTATGAATTTCAGTGACCAGAACGCCTTCCAGGCGAGAGCTATTCTTCTGCTTATTTCTTTCTCTACTTTCTGATGGAAGGAGAGTAGTTGTCCTGAGTATACGTACTCGCTTACATATTGAAGATCCATTCCATCGACTTAGATTGGGTTTCCGGGAACATTTGACATTATTTGTGTCTTGCTTCTGTTCATCGAAAGGCCTGCAATTTTGCTGGTTTCTGATAGCTCTTGTAGCATTGATTGGAGTTGTTTCGGAGATCTGGCGAACAATGCCACGTCGTCAGCGAATCTTACATAATTATAAATCCATAATTCGAAGCACGCTAACATACTGTGCAGAAACTTGCCAGTTGAATAAAGGTTTGAGTTTAAACCTTATGTCTACTCAAATGGATTGTTTTAGAAGCTCCACTAGACTTTCTAAATTGGAAAAAATCGGAAATTCAATCATCAGACAACAAATGAAAGTCCAGAATTCAATATTAGATTTTGTGAGATACATACAACTGGAATACGTAGGATGCCAGAGAAAAGATTACCTAGACAAACATTGGAATGGATTCATAATAGGAAAGAATATAGAGGCCGATCTAGATTTAAATGGATGGATGGTGTAAGAACAGGTATGAGGGAGCTAGGACTGGAAGAATTGGAATGGGAAGATAGAGAAGAATGGAGAAATAAGATAACAATTTAAAAGCTTTGGGCACAGGAAGATGTTTTATTACATACACACAACCACACATTATATATATATATATATATATATACAGGATGTAAATTAATTATACCGCACAAATGTAACTGCTAACAGAGGGGGTATTATACAAGTAATAGGGAACTAATGGTCTACGAGGAAAAATGGGCTACTTATAGGAAATCAAAGTTATCGACAATTGATACAGATAAATCAATAGGAGAGCAAAGTAGGAGAGAATATTATACTAGAACAACTTCAGAACTTGGTAATAATACCGAGAACCTGATTGCTAATAATTCATCAACAACATTTATGAAGTATTGAGTTATCAAATTCCTTAAAGTTTCGAACTTAGTAGATGATTGCACGTCACTGCACTGGTAGCATCGATACAATGAGAGCTTTAGCTCAGAATGAAACACGAAGAATCTGTGTAGTTAACGTGTGGCTCAATGATTTAAATCAAGGATTTGAGTTCGAACACTGATGGTTCAAATCACGGCAGACCACTTTTTTATATTCTTCTTTTCTTCTTTCTTTCCCTGGTGTATATTGTGATCCATTGACACTGAATTGTTCATTATAGGCATGCGCAAAATACCAATTCCCATATTGGTTATTACATTAACATCTGATTAGAAGTTACTTGAGTACCAGTCGCATTACAAGAGAGCATCATGGGATATATTTAGTGTAATGCTGAAGTTTCAACACTTTTAAAATTTGTATTAAAGCACCGTTGGGGTTATGTAATAAGATATTATATAAGACTGACCTACCAGGTACCAACCAGTTAAGATGCAGAAGATGAAACATTGTTTTTGAAAGGCATCCACATTGAAACTACTTAATGAAGTTTAATAATTTATTTGAAGAAGACTGACCTACCAGGTACCAATTTTATATTTAATATCTTACGCTGAACTTGCCGAAATGCATCTGATTTATGATGCAACGTAAGGTAATGGGGAAGAGCTGCTGCCATGTATGCGGAGCGATATCTGAATAGACGCCATCCTCACAGAACAAACTTAGAGTCTGTTAATAGGCGTTTGCGGGTGCATTGGACGTTGAAGGTAAACAGAGTTGACGCCGGTAAAAGACGTACGCGCCGCACTGCAGTTAGAAGTAAATGTTCTTCGTAGGATGGAAGATGATCCTTCTAATAGTACTAGTGCTCTACCACGTGTAATGGGCACGAACCATTAAAGAGTATGGGAAGATCTGCACGAAGACCAGCCCCATCCCTTTCATCTGCAAAAGTACAAGTCTTACAGCCAGTGGACTACTCTCAACGGGTACAATTTTGTAATTGGTCTTTGTTGCAGCCACCGCACTTACTTTTCTCGGTGTTATTCATTGATGAAGCAATATTTAATACCGATGGCGTGGTTCTGAACTGAAAGAACAGTCATGTGCGGGATTATGAAAATCTTCATGCCATCTTCCAGAGGGGTCACCAGCAGAGATTTTCGGCGAACGTATGGGTAGGCGTAATTTCTGACCATTTCATTGGCCCCTACCTTCTTTCTCAGAGATTAAATGGCGTCATTTATAAGACATTTTTAGAGCACGTCCTACCTAGATTGCTAGAAGGAGTTCCTCTTCACATCAGGCTCCTCCCCATTTCTGCCGGAATGTGTGAAATCATTTGGATATCCTGGCCGTTGGATATAGGAAAAGGTAGTTCAACTGTAGTGTGGCCACCTCGCTTTCCAGATCTCTGTCCACTTGATTATTTTTCTGGGGACACCTGAAAACACTGGTGTATGCGACCCCTGTTGATACAGATGGGCTGTTACTTGCACGCATAATCGCAACATGTGATGTGATTCGCGGGACACCTGTATCTTGAAAAGGGTACGAGAATCCTTTAGTCACCGATGTTGTCTGTGTTGTGAGAGTGGAGGTGGCCAATTTGAACAATTTCTCTAATGAGTCTGCAGGTGCTTTACTTTTTTTTCTGGTATAGTCAAATTTATTGTTTTTTTATTTCCCAATAACATTATGTATGTCATGTGTACATACACTATACCTCTTCATGTTATTACTCTTGCGGTCACTATGCATTTATATAAGTACATGAGTACTGATCATTACAATTACATATTCTATTTGCGAAACCTATTGTATTCTACAGTATGTGTATTATTTTTACATCGTTTCAAACAATTGTCTGTACAATGCGTACGTAGATAATTTTGTAACTCGTATACTGCGCCGACATTCCAATACTGTATTCTGTAAATGAAATGAATAAACATTCAAACCAGAAGTAAATCTGCGTACCTAACTAATTTACTGGACGTACATAATAAATAAATAAAGATAAAAGTGTTCATATTCTGTAGGTAGTTTCGAACGTGATGCATCAATCTTACATTTGCGTCGATAGTAAGACTGCTATAAGCACTGAGCTAAAGGCGCATACTTTTTGCAAGCTACAGTCCCTGTATCATATTATCCCTATCTTTATTCTAAATAATTAGTGGCGTGCCAACCATTTTAAAATTGAATCATAACTTGGACATTTTATTCGTAGACCATGAGTTCAGTATCCCAAAATGCTTATATAATACCCCTCAATACGTAGCTAAATATATATATATATATATATATATATATATAAAAGATGGAAAGATAAAAATAAATGCTGGTATGGTATTAAGTAATTCTTTTTTCAAATGAGATTTTTAATTTCATAAATTTGTTTAAATATAATACGAAAGAGATATAATACTTAATAATTACAATATTGCATTACAGTGCTGAAGAAGTGTGTATGTGTCCCATTGCTACCCAGTACAAACTTTGTGCTTGGAGTTTCCCGCTAAGTGCGTAGATGCTGTTAATGTGATGTTTTAAATTTACGCACAACTTCGGCAGACCACTGTACATAGATGATATGTACTTATATTTTTTGCACCAGGGAAGATTAAAACGCCTTGGATATGATATAAATATTTTCTCGCAATAACAATACAGGCAGGTAATATAATTCCTGCCTCTTATATTCTACAATATCAGTCGAATTTACTATGCGAGGTGTTAATTAAATAAAGCAATAGGCCAATAAAATTCAGTGTAATAGCCATAATTCGACGTTCCCATAATGGGTCCTATGTATTATATTTTATGTTAAATAAAATAGAGATCAGTAAAATATTTAAATGTTTAGAGTGTTTTTGTAGAACTGTCTAAGAATTTAGTAACTGTTTTAGAATTTAAAAACGGCTTACGCTCTATATTCATTAGGTGACATTTGTTTCGATTTTGCTTGAAAAGCTAAAAGTGAACAGAAAACAGGAACTGGGTAGAGGCTACATACTATCCGAACCAGCGACACAGATTCGTTTGTGGATGATTTGCCAACTAATGCCGTTTCATCCCGCGTACACTCGCATCACGTCTTTTGTGCCGTTGATGAGTGCAGCTATTACCCTAAGTAAGCTGGGTACGTGCTTCATTTGTTATTTTGTTCCTGACTATACATATTACACCAACAACTTAACTTCGCACGGGCGGGGGGGGGGAAGAGTTTTAGCGCTAGTTTCGCCGAAGTACTGAATCTATGGTAAGGATGTAGGAGAAGACTGTATATCCGATCACGTACTGAAATGGTTCAGTTTTAAGTGTGGGCGGAGAATCCTTAAACACGTGTAAAATATCTTAACATGGTTGTCAAATTAGTCATTTAAGCACGAAACGCTCAAGCGGTCAGATCATTTAAAATCACAGTACTTGTCTCTCCGTTACCAGCCTCACAATAAATCACAAGTGGCAACATGTAATGTGAAGGGACAGCTCGTTCCTACAGTAATCCCAATAGTAACAGGGTTATCAAATTAGTCATTTTGCCAACGACCGCCTAGACACTAGAAGGACGGACCATTAAAATCCATAGTATTTGTCAGCTCTCTACCTGCCAGACAAATAACATATACAGAGGACAGGAAGTGACAACATAGTAGGGAAGAGAAAGAGAAGACATGTTTTCCGCCTGTGCAGATTACTTGATGGAGTAATAGTTAGTTCCCACGTCCGTGCGACGCAACAGTACTGCTATGACTGGAAGTAAACGTTCCGTTGTGTCGTATAATATTTCAGATCTGGGTAAAAAACAGCATTGTCCATTCATAAATCATTCCTTTTTGTTTACATTCTCAAAATTGTTTTACGTCACCGAGTTTTCAAACAAGAATGTAGGATGAGTATATTGTGTGTTTGTGTTTAGTGCATGTGTGTTATATGAAAGGTGATGATGAAATTGAATCTCTCGTTTATCTTATAGAATACAAAGAGACTGATTAGGCTAAGCGTGTATATAAGATATATGATTCTTATTACCAAGAATATTACTTCTACTTAAAATATTTGACTTTCTCAGTTTATTACTTCTCCTTCTTACATAAATCATGTACATTATATTCCCTTCCTTCCAGTTTCCCGAAATATTCGTAATGATACGTGAAAAGCGAGCAAACTGTTAAGGAAACAAATATCAACATTCGATCAAGTATAATATAATGCCATCCTATTGAATTGTAATAAGTTTAGTTAAGAGGCAGTCGATACGAGAATGTCCTGCATTTCTTTCTTTTCTTTCTTTCTCTCTCTTTTTCTTTTTGCTTCCTTAAGCTAAATCACGGGCGAAGGAAGTCAAGAGTGACTAATGGATCATAAATCAGGGGGGCACTTCCTTCCTCGCACACTCGGGTGTTGATAAAGAGGAAATCCATACCACCCATACCCCACTGCGGCTCTGCAAGGTGGGCCTACAGTACAAGAAAGTCAAGCAAAAATAAGAAGACCTATGTTATTTCCATTCACACCCCTCATAGCTACGTGATACACCCCCATTCACCCTTTCATCTCCCTAACCATTACGTTTTTTAGGGTCTACTTTAGTTTCAATGTTTCTTTGCCTATCGGAAAACTGGAAGGGAGAAAAAATGAAGAAAGAACATAATGGATTTTTTGAACACAATATCAGCCTTTCCCTCCCCATGTAAAGGTGAAATATAGAACCCATAGCTATTATTAATACACATGACAGGAGTTTATTTTTTAAAATAATGTTGTAGTTGCTAGAAGCATGGGACAGTATACATGAATTATAACTCAATTCTAACTGAATTTGTACAGAGCTGAGGCGAAATCTTATTATCCTCAGGTATCAAGACACGCTTAATGCATTAAGAACACGTGTTACAGAAATATCAAAACGCTAAAATAGATTCCTGCAGCCACTTGTTAGATTTCACAGATATATTAAAAATAAAGAATATTGAATCCACTATAATGCGAAACTAGAGAATTAATTTCTCTCCCGGATTATTTCCGGTATTTTATAATTTTGATAATTGTTTTTCTTCGAAATCTTAAACTCAAACAAGGCTAATAAATTTGTATACTGATTTTCTTGAAAAATACGTCAGATCAATCTATAACTACTGTTGCCCTTTATAAAAAGTTGGAATTCTAAAATATAAACATAAATTTGCATCGCATTTACCTAGATCAGCGATGTAAAACACGAGCTCCATGAGACGGTGCGCTTCGATGTCCACCAGGAGCGCTCGGCTCGGTGACTTGGTTCAGTTTCACTCGTCAAACGCAATGATGAGCATGGCTACGTTCAGCATGCAGAACCTTGCGAGAATCAAGCCTTCGTATTTATTTTTACACAGAAAATCTCTTCCAAGTTTGAAACGGTTAAATTAGCTAATTCCATGAAAAAATAAGCCAAAAATATAAAAATCGCCTTTGAAACTAATAATCTCAACAACACCGTATCAACAAAAAAAAACATTGAAGTAACAAATAAATACGAAAATAAAGACGATTATAAACTAAAGTACAATGTTTCGATAAGTTTTACATCCGTAGAACAAGACATTTTAATACAAGATATACTAAATCAGTTCGACAGAATCGACAATACTATGTCAAAATTACACAGAAAGAATAAAAACAAAATTAATATCCTAGAAGACATAAAAGAAGCTGAGAATAAAGACTTGTTCAACAAGAACTCTCCCGCAGACCTGAACCCGTTGTACAACTTCCACAACAACATTAGTATTGTAGCCTCACTACCATGGTTGTCCAGGGGCTCACATTGATTTCTTGCATCTGTTATATGTAATTAAATACAAATATGCAGACTACCGCCATTATAATAATTCCGCATGTTAACCCTTCAGAGCGGATGGATTTAAATGGCCGGGAATACTCTGATGCGGGATGAAGTTCACCGGTATTTAAACTCAGCCGCTCAGTGCCAGTATTCCAATAACGCATTTAAATTGATATATCTTCAGTAATTTAAATGTTTTTGCAATTCCTTTATGGTGAACCCTTAATATAATATTTAATTAATTAAATTTGTTACGGTTCTCACATAACATCTCTGCATTTTTTGCAGACTTATTTATGGTTGTTGTGCCACAGTTGAAGTAGGTCCTTTTTGTAAATTTCTCACATAAGTGACACAGTGAATTGCACTAGGGATTCTTTGAAGAATTCAGAGAACCGGCTTTACCTAACAACATAACGAAATATTTACACAAAGAGAAGGGTCTTAAAAAAAATGAACTTCAAAAATTGGTGTGATAAATCTTCAAAATGTAAACCAGCTGTTTGACACTCGGGCAACAATAAGTGTATTTTTTTCCCCTTGTGTTTACTTTGTTCATGTTTATTACAAACACATTGCTTCTATGCGCTGACCTTCTTTCTTGTAGGGGGGGGGGCAGCCTTCTCCAAATGTATCTTTCTAACACTTTTGAAACATTATTTTAGGTCGTGTGCCTTCAAAAAAATGGTCTTTCTACACATCAGACCTGTTGTACTAAAAGACCTTCATCAACCCTAAATTTCAATGCCTTTCTTTTGGTTTCCAAACTGAAACCAATTGATGAAATATGACTATAATAGTTTCGCCGGAGGTGTGGACTTAAAAGATCAACATGCTACAAGTCGGAAGATCGAGGGTTTGAGTCCCGGTGGATCAGGATTTTTAAACTGAATCAAACCTTCAGGCGGCACTGTGAACCCGGGGTTGACTCAGTCTCTAACTGAAATGAGTACCAGATGTTTGTTATGGGCCGTCAGACAGAAATAAGTACTCGGCTTACATCAAGTACCGATACTTTAGAAAAGTGGGAGCCTTAACCTCCTAATATCCCAAGAACCTTCTAAGGTCTGTAGTGGACCACTTTCCTTTTAGATACTGACTGAATTGTAGACTAACTACCTTTCCATAATGTAAGGATATCGTCATTTGAAAAAAAAAAATATATGTATATATATATATATATATATATATATATATATATATATACATCTGAAATTTACTGTTGTGGTCCTGTACTGTAGCGTAAATCGGAAATAACTTTGTTGGGCCTTTATTTATACTGAATTTTGCGACATTATTATTAAAAATGAAGAGATTTGAAAATAGATTCAATTTGATAGACAAGCTAATCTACAAAAAAAGGCGAATTTAGTTTTATAAGAAATCCTTTATCAAGTTATAAATTTAAGAAAAATGTCAGAGGCCGCAAGAATAAATGCAAATATAAAATTATTTTAAATTGTTTCTCAGGGCCGTTATCAGTTAATATATGCACTAATAGAAACTTTGAAGTCTCTACATAAAATTTGTATACACGGTAAATAGTTAATGTAAACACAAAGGTCATAATTACAGTTTAAAGCAGTGCGTGTAGCTAGCGTACATGTCACGTCGTTCCGCATTGGGTGAAGAATTCAACTTGCGTACACGTCACGTCGCTCCACGCTGACGGGTTAATAATAGTCAAGCATATTTTATATAAACAGACAAACATCATAGTGAGGCGATAATACCAGTTGAAATGCTGAAGATTAAACATTATTTTGAAAGGTCATCATATTTTTAACTACTTGACGAAGTTTTCAAACAGAACTTTATTTTAGATGAGGACGATTGGTTTATCAGGTACTAATTTTATATTTTAATATTAAATTAGTAAATGGGAGTAATAGACGTATAAATATTATTGAATTAGGCCATCTTCTAGAATTGGTATGATATTAGATTCCACAATCCGTTTTGAGACTCATAGTAGTCAACCTGATGAAGTTGACTCTGAAACGAATGCCATATATAAGCCAACAGTTGACTATTACAAAGATAAATACTAATTAGATATTATAACTGTCACAGGATTGATGACAGGGGCAAGAGGTACTATACCAGGATTCTTAGCTAAATTTTGTAATTTCTTAGATTTGGACAGAGTGTGTCTTTCTAAAATTGCCAATGCTGCCATTAGGAGATCAATTTCAATTTTAAGAAACCTTTTTTACAAAATTTATACATTATAGAATATACTTCAATTACAATTTGAATGTTTTTAAATGTATTTCATCAATTTCAAAAATTAATTGTTCGTATCACTTTCTTTAAAATTTTGTATCCTCTAATGAAGAATGTTTTATATAAACAAAATATAATAAAATAAAGAAATTGTCAAGTGTCAAGTAAGAATGCCCGGGAAGTAGTACCCTGAAAAGGTATGATTTATTTTCCTGTAGTAGGAACAATAAATATACCCGCTATTTTTTTCCTGTACCAAGAAATATTTAATCGTGTTTGTTAAAATGGTGTAGAAACACACAAACATTTTAAACGTATTTTCATCTTGTACATAGAGATCTGTTGGTTCTTAATGTTTTTTTTCAGGCAAATATTAAATAATGCAGATTAAAAACTTTTGAGGTATTATTTAATACTGTAAACCAGTTAATACTATTCATTAATAAATGCTTTACTCCTGTTTGTGAGTTGTTTTATATTTCTATTCCTCCTGTTATAAGTGTTCGTGACAATGGTAGTGTTTAGTACAAGTTCCTCCGGAGAAGAAAAAGTAGAATGAATGATCCAGAGTTAGTTCCGCGCTCCGCACGGAACTTGGAGCTCTGAACTATGCCATGCCTGACCTAGATACTATGTATTATCATTCATCTGCATCAATTAAATAACCACCCAAACAAGGTTATAAGTTTTTTTACTAAGTTAGTTTTACATGGAAAAGATTTTGTCACATGAAACATTTTTGCATGGGAATCAGCTTTGGAAAATACGACGCTTACAACCATGTTCGAGGACAGCGGGCAACTGGAAAGCCAAGAGCCTTCTGTGCATTTTTACACCAAGGAAATTTCTTTACAACTTTGTACTGACCGCCATTTAATTCTGTATGTAGATTACACGGTCTACATAAACAAATATTTGTCTGGTACTGACGAAATTCTGGCTGTTTTATACTGAAAACGAAGCACTGATTCCAGATCTGTAATCATATTTATCTCATCACGTCAGGTGTTTTAGTTATGGGACTCTAAATGTACTCGAAAATCTTACTGTTCAATAGTTATTTAGTTATAATAATTTATAGTAACGTCAGTGGTATAAATTGAGTTCATCTTATACATATTGTTAACTTATATTACTTTAAATAAATTTATAAGAATATATAAACTTACAATTAGTAATAAGCACTAAAACATCTATTAAAAGTGCTTTACTTTTCCGTTTATGTTTGAATGATCACTGTAGAAACCAGCACAAATCACCCATCATACTTGGGTCATATTTACCCTGGTCCAGGATTCCATCGTTGATATGTCCTGATGGAACCTCTCACCATATTCGTCACTCACGATTTGTAGCAAAAAAGTCAACATAAGTATGTAAAAGTGCATTTTTAAAGACATGCGACAACCCAGATTCTGAAATGCTCTAAGCATGTTGTGCACTAGCTCAGCATAATTTTCAGTTCGATAATTTCCTAGAAACATTGATGTCTCAAGTACAAATTAATCGCAAGCTTCCGGTTAAAGAGCATTTAGTTTTGTCCTGATCGTCGTGTCACACATCAACTGTTCATTAACTGTCAAATCTCTGTCCAATGAAAATTCCTTCCATCACTTTTTCATCATTCATCATTCACCCAAACTTGTCTTTCAGATACTTAAAACCATCATGATTCAGTGCTCGCACAAAGTTCTTCATGAGGCCTAGTTTAATATGAAGGTGTGGAATAAGTATCTTCTCTGCGTCAACAAGCGCCTTATGTTTCACATTTTTTCCCCCACAGTCGTTTCAGTCCTTGGAGGTCATTGTTGAATCTTGAAATGATTTCTGTCATTACGGCTATCCCACAAACTTAAAAAGCACACGATTCTTGTGTAGCCCAACTGTAGACCAAGTATATGTGATATAACTTTCAAATCTCCACAAATACGCAACTAAAATGGTGTGTGGTTTATCATTTGCAGAAGGATCTCCACGGATTCGTACGTCTCCTTCAATCCAGTAGCGTGAGCTATAGGGATTGATGGTTTATTGTTACCATTGTGTAACAAAACACACTTCAAGCTCAGTTTGAATGAGTCAATGAACAACCTCCAATCAAGGGGTTCGTGTACACACCCTAATTCACTCATGAGGTTATTTACACCATTACAAAGACACAAAGTATTATTTTCTGTACAAAAAGTATCAAGTTTCTTATTGCGGTCTCTTTAAAGCGTGACTGTGTTACCATTCTTTAATAAATGTCACTCCTTCAGTCTATGTTCCAAGCAGGCCGTCGAGAAGAGCGGACGTGTTTTTGTTAGAGTGGTTGAAGTGTGCAGGGGACAAAGCATTATGGAAGAAGTTAGAAAGCTGATTGAAATATTGTCAACTGAAGTGAAAGAGGTGTTTGAAAATTGCAACGTGGGGGAAAAAATTCGTGATATTGCGGCGAACATGCATCGGATGGAGGACAGATTGAAATGGCTGGAATCTAAATTAGACTATCTCGAAAACCAGAGTCGCCGTAATAATATTGTGATAAATGGAGTGTATGAAGAAGACAGGGAGAGCTGGGAGGAAACTGAACTTATAGTTAAAAGAGTAGTGGCGCAAATCGGGATTGATTTGGTGGACAGTGATATTGAAAGAGCGCACAGAGTAGGTCGTTGGAATAGTGGAAAGAGACCTATTGTATGCAAATTATCACACTACAAAATAAAATGTCGGATCCTTAGAGACAGTAAATATCTTAAAAGGACCGGTATCAATATTGCCGAAGACTTTAGTGAGAAGGTGCGTCGCGAAAGGGACTTTCTTAAGCGACACGTGCTCGAGGCAAGGAGGCAGGGCTGCCATGCAATCCTGCAATATAATAAATTGATTATAAATGGACGAATCTGGAGCAGGGAACAACTACAAAATATGGACAACCCTGAAAATGAATTTGAAGACGTCATTGACAGCGAGTCCCCAAAACCAACAGGGGACGCTACAACAGCAGGTGGTCTCCTTACAGCAGAGGAGGAAGAAAATTCTACACGAGAGAAAGAGAGAGAGAGAGTACTACGATGCTAACTCCGAGGGATACAGCAAACTTTCAGCACAAAACAGCCGACCGCAAAAAGAATACCCCACCTCTAAGAGGTGAACGACCGGCGGACACAAGAACGCAAACGAGAAAATCACTAAGACTGCTGAATTTACCCGCAGAAAAGGAACTATTGAGAGGGGGAAGTTCGAAAAATGCAGGTAAGATAAGGACAAGGGAACACAATAGGATATTTTGACAGTCGGTACATGGAACATCGAAGGGTTAAAAACAGAAACTTTCAATGGACAGATGTGTATAGTTTATTGAGACTTTTGATATATTAGCTCTAGGTGAAACATGGTTAAAAGTTAATGAATGCGTAAATCTATGTAATATGAAAGGTTATTTCAAGGGCAGTAAATCCAGAGGGAAGAGGGGTAGATATCCAGGTGGAGTTGTCATTTTATATAATGCTAACATAGACACATATATTAAAAAGGTAAATATTGCTTTAAAAGAGGCCATTTGTATATATTACCGTGCAGGAAGAGCAGAAATGTGTCTGTTGTCTATTTACCGCCAACCACTAAATTCCAGGTATGCCAATCCAAATTTTTTCGTTGAATTGTCTGACTCGTTGGCAGAAATGAAAGATAGGTTTCCGGAAGCGGGAATAATACTTTTAGGGGACTTTAACTGTAGGATTTGGGAGGAAAATATCACTATAAAATCAGATGATAATGAAACACGAGGTGAGGGTAGGAGAAGCAAAGATAAGATTATAAATTCAGAAGGAAACCAATTGTTAGCTTTTTGCGATGTATTTGAACTTGAAATTCTGAATGGGAAAATGGGGAAGGTAAAAATGGAGAACTGACATTTATTAATAAAAATGGAGGTAGCGCAATCGATTATTCAATATGCACACAAGACATGATTCCAGTCCTAAGTAATTTCTCTAGTTTCCAGAATCGAATCACACCAATTCCCGAACAAAATTATTTTAAATATGAAAGGTATTAGTGAGACAGTTAATGATGAGGTTGCAACTATATTGGGGCCAATTACACGTTTCAGATGGATCGAGGACCGGAGAGAAGAATTTATCAGGAGTTTGGAAACGCTAATACAGGATCTGCAATTGAATGATCTTAGCGGGGAGGAAATTATTATAACTTTGACAGAATCTTTTCAAAAAGCAGGGGAAAAATTCAAGGTTAAATGCGCAATGAACCAGAAGGACAAAGGGTGGTAAAATAATCCATGTAGAAAGATGAAGAAGTTTGTCCAAAGTAGTCTTTTGAAGTTTAGAAAAGAGAGCACAGATGAAAACTGAGGAAATTTTGCGCAAGAGAGGAGGAATATAAAGAATTACTGGGAGAAACAAAACTAGCATGGCAAAATAAGAAATCCGAAGAAATGAGAGTCGCGACTGAAAGTGGGAACATTGAGGACATATGGAAAGCGATAAGAGAACTCAAAGTAATGTCCATAAATCGGACAAGAATAACGCCCGGGAATGGAAAAGTTACTTTGACAGGGTGCTGGGTAATGAGAGGTTAAGATATAATCAAGGAAATACAGTTGAGATTCCTGACCCAATTCATATTCAATTACTGGATCAGGATATTTCGAAAAATGAAGTGGTTTCTTCCATTAAATGTTTAAAGAATGGTAAAGCACCTGGAATTGATGGAATACCGGGGGGAATTCTTGAAAAATATATCATCCAATAAATTATTAGACGTTTTGAAAACTGCGTTCAACAAACCTTTTAATGGAGGAGATTATCTGGAAACCTGGGCGACAGGGGTCATCCAACCACTATACAAAGAAAAGGTAGGAAACAGGTACCAGAAAATTACAGAGGAATTTGTCTCTTGTGAGTGTTCGGAAAAATATATTGTAAAGTACTTTACTAAGGCATGAGACAATGGGCTAAAAGAGAACTATAGGCTCTCAAAGTATCAGTTAGGTTTGAGAGAAGGGTACTCCACCGTGGACAACGTATTTGTTCTGAGAACATTAATTGATGACAATCTGAAAATGAAGGGGGTAAATTATTTTGTTCATTCATTGATTTTAAGATGGCATTTGATACTGTGGACCGAAGCGCACTTTGCGAAAAATTAAATCGGAAAGGATTGTCTCATAAAATGATACATGCCTTAATGTAAATTTATAAATATGTTAAATTTTGTATAAAAGTAGACCAAGGGCACATTACAGAGAGCGGTGAAGCCAATCGGGGAGAGAGACAACGTTGCATTTTATCACCAATGCTATTTAATCTATTCGTTGATGATATTATAGACGTAATGCTAGAAGGAGAAATTGAGGCTCCGGAGTTAGGAAATGTTAAAATCCCAGTCCTGTTGTATGCAGATGATTTAATTATCTGTTCCAAGACAATCAAGGGATTGCAAATAGGTCTTGACCTACTGGAAATATACTGTAGGAATTGGGGATTGACTGTAAATGTTAGTAAGACAAAAACAATGACCTTTAAAAATGGGACAGTTTGTGGTAGAGCAGAGGAATGGAAATACCAGAGAGCAAGTACTTCAAAACGTGAAACTTTTGAATATCTTGGTACGTGGTTGAAAATGAACGGGAAGTAGAAAAAACATATTGATACAGCATTATTTAAATGGAGGGGACAACTTAACAGTGTACTCGGTATTCTGGGTCGAGTGCCTGATATTCCTGTCAGCACATTAGAAAAAAATGTATGGAGCGATGGTCAGGTCAGTAATGCACTATGGTAGTGAGATTTGGGGTTTCCAAAGAACGGAAATACTAAATAAGGTATATACGCATTTTCTAAAATATATTACAGGACTCAGTAAGGCCGTTTCTAACTATGGAATTCTATACGAATTTGGGTCATTCCAGGACGACATAAACTGTAAAATTCGTGTACTCGAATACTGGTTGCGAGTAATCCAAGGTGAACAAACAATGCTTAGAGCAATTTGTTACGACCACCAAATTAAAAATATAGATGTTAAATTTTGGGCAGACGAGGTTAGGAGAGAACTCCAAAAGTTTGGGTTGGGCTGGATATGGGAAAAAGGGACTGAATATCGCAAGAACGTGTGGACAAAAATAAGGAGGAGGTACTTACATATAAACCAACAAGATACTTTCGCCGAATGTACAGAAAAACGCTCCCTGTGTTTACAAAGAGACCTAAAACACGTCTGGGGAAAAGAATCGTATATACTCAACCTAGGATTTAAAGAGAGATCACGTCTTGCTTGGTTTAGGCTAGGGGCATGGAAATTTGAAAAAATTAGCGACAATCACGATATGCGAATATGTCCAATGTGCGGGTATTTTTGAAGATGAGATACATATATTAGGACAATGTAATGATTTAGAATATTGGAGACGTCAGTTATTACCGGAAAGATTTCTAAATTCAAATCGGGAAAGATTGGCATGCTACGAGTTATTGGTAAATCCAGAAAATTGGATAAACTTGGGTAAATTTCTGGACAAAACGCGGAAAATAAGAACAACACTCATTCATGAATAAATATATGTTATCAAAATGCAATAACATTAATTCTTAATAATTATATATAAATTATTAATGTATAATGCTATTGTGTTATTATTTAATTGCAATATTACTGTGTTTTCTTTATGTAATTGTAATGTTATGGTTTTTTTAGTGTATAATGCTATTGTGTTATTATTTAATTGTAATATTATTGCGTTTTCTTTATGTAATTGTAATGTTTTTGCTTCTTTGTTGTTTATTTTTCTTCACAGTAGTAGCAATTATTACTTTATTGTAACGGACTGTCAACAGCACGTACGGCTTACTGCCCGTACGACCCATATTTGTAAATAATATTGTAAATATCTTACTTTTTGTCTAATAAAGTCCTACTACTACATATTCTAAGAGTTCAGACTACTCTTTTGAAAGAGACAGCACGTACGGCTTACTGCCCGTGCGACCCATATTTGTAAATAATATTGTAAATATCTTACTTTTTGTCTAATAAAGTCCTACTACTACATATTCTAAGAGTTCAGACTACTCTTTTGAAAGAGACAAATCCCTGATTAAGTCAGTGAGATCATCTTGATTTCGCAAATGAGGTTTAGAATTCTCTAACTCATCTACACGAAATACCTCGTGTGAAGAGCTTTCTACTTCTGCCTCGTTTTCATGGGAGAAGTCAGCACTAAAATCTTTGGGAGGAAGTGATACAGGATTCTCTGAATCATAAGGAGCTGGTTTCCGAGGAGATTTACAATTTGGATACAAAATTTTGGATTTATTCTTCTTCCAAAACCCAGCAGTTTTTGTCAAGCAAAAATAAGAAATTATGGTGTGTTTTTTTTTTGCTTACGCCATATCATTGGCACAGCAGAAGGCAGATATTTTCTATTACCGGATAGCCATTGTGTAAGACCAGTGTAGCATACGGTGCAACAATATTGGAGTGCCCAACTTTGATATGGTTCCCTACTCTACATCCAAAATAGTGCCTATAAGCAGTCTTCACTTTACTTATTATCTTCTTACGCTGGCCGCGTGGTTTGTATTTCCACAGATGTTTTAAATTAAGGAATTAACAAAATAATGACTTTGAGGAAACATCTAAATACAAAAAAAAAGTAAAAATTAAAAACGTAATTATAATAATGCTGTGACGTGCTAGAGAAAAACGGACTTCAGATCTGTAACCAGCATATTCGAGTTTGGTTACATGCACTTGTTTTTGTTCAGTAGCAAAATCAGTGTAGACCAGTGTTATTGATACTTGATAAGTATCTATAATCTGTTCTCCCATAGTATTCAACCCTCTTACTCGCTCTAAATGCAGTTTAATCTGTTGACAAAACACGTTGAAAATAAATTATTTAATTTCTCAAAACTCAGGATTCTTTTCATCTTCATTATAATACCCTGTTGTAACTCTGGTTTACGCTATATAACGGATTCTTTTACTCGAATATTAAAATTAAATGCAAATACATTAATTCATACATTAGTTCAGCATAGGGATATATGGAAAACTTATGTTCGCGTGGCCATCAACCTGAGGGTTCGATAGTGCCAGTGAGTTAGTTATATAGTATATTCATTGCTCGTCCATCTAAGGTTATTGTGACAGGGCCAAAAAAACAGTCGGAAATTTGCTATGTCAATATAGCTAATTATTATATTGTTATTATTATTATTATTATTATTATTATTATTATTGTCATTGTTATTATTATCGTTACTATTATTATTTTTGTTATTGTTATTCTTATTATTACTATTATTGTTATTATAATTGTTACATTTTAAAACCAAAACTCTTAATTTATATAGTGACAAATTAAAGCGTAATAATTATGGAATTGAGCCATAAATACAGTGTAACTTACTGATTTCACTCATTCATAATTACAAATTCACAATAGTGTAGACATCCAACGTGTAAGTAAAGAAACACTTGTTGAAGTAATCGCAAAAGCATAAGACTTTTTGAGTTAATAGCTTCATGGAAAAAACAGCGAGTTGTCACCTATGTAGTTTTGTAATTATAAATGATTGAAAACAGTCAGTTACTCATGTACACGGTTGATCTATAGTCACAAATAATGTTCTATGAAGAACAGTTGTTAAATAATAATAGCGGTTTCAGTGCTGACAAATAAAAGCATGTGGTGCAGTTACAAAAAGATGACAGGAAATATACATTTTGTCACCATCATCAAGCAATCGATTTATTGAATATTGTCGAAAATACATAAAAATGTTGCCTGCTGCTGCTGCGGATTAAGTAAAAATGTGACTATCAATCTCGAAATTTGATAATATTTGTCGAAATGCCTGTAAATGACCTAATTACATATATTTTGTATAAATTTGTTTCGTCATTGTAGGACATTTAAATTCATTACACTTTATTGTAATGCCCTATAATAGTGGCATCGAATTTTCTAGTTAAAATAATTATAGCTAATTTGTTCGCTTGCTTCGTTCAATTATCATCTTCAAATATTTGGAAACAAAAAAACCATTTGTTATATCACCAATGGTAACATACTATATTACATTGCGAAGCTATTTTGATTGACTTTTCTATTTAATGATGAGCATATATATTACTCGTCAAAAGGTAATCGTTTTCAGCACTAGGAGAACGTTTTTTATTTGATTCCGTGAACGAAGTTGTAATTATTTGAAAATAAGTTCACACTGGAACTTTTCAGTTACATTCGCAAGATATTCAGCTTATCATTGGTTACTGAAATCAATATTCAACTAGGAAATAAGAGTGGAGATTGTTTAGGTATAGTATTGCGCAGGTGAGAATCTTGAAATACCCGTGACGCAATTGACATTTCACTGATAATATCACCCAACTCGAATGAGATAATTTTCGAATGTTATTGTAATGTTCTCCATATATTATTTCCTATTGAGGAAGATCTCTAAGAAGCTTCAATAAACCAGTCTTAACGGTTTATTTACTTTGTTGTGTTGCCTAACTATCACATCTACATCTTATCCCATTTTCATTATAGTTTTATTTTTAGAATATTTATACAATATATCTTCTTATGAATCTATCATAATGGATAGTTAGTCACTAGGCTCACCTCAAATTCGACGTTTGCGGGTTCAAATCCTGTCGCAGTTGATGCAATTTAAGGGAGTAAAAATGCTTAGTATGCCTACGCCCTTGCCCTTCTTCAGAAGGAAAATAAAGCCGCGTGACTCGTAAAGTAGATATACGGCACATAAAAGATCCCCTATAACGTCGCTGCCTCTTACGCATCGGATTCGATCTTTGGTGGGGGCAAGTTTTCTGGTAAAATTTAAAAATATGAAATTATTTCCTGATAAATCGGTGGTCCTCAGCTAATTTAAAGTTTTGTTAGAAAACTTCCTCAAGTAGTTGGTACCAGCTCAAATGCAGAATATGAAACATTGTTTTGAAAGGCCATCATATTTTAACTACTCGACGATGTTTTCTAATAGAACTTTATTTTAGTTGAGGACGACTGATTTACCAGGCAGGCCTACTAATTTTATATTTTTATATTTTATTGCATATCTTCAACGGTGCTTTAAAATGAATGTTCGAAGAATTAGAATTAATTTTAAAGTATTTAAAGTTTCTTGGGCTATGTTCTCTTTTTTAAGATTTTTCTTCCTGTAAGACAAATGCCAGGACAATTTAAGGTCCAAACGTTCCCCGAAACTCATCTGGCCTTGATAATCATCATTAACTTATTCGCCATGTTTAGTATGAATGTGTGAGTGAATAGTGTGTTTGGTCTTAATATAGTATTGTCACTGTGGAGGTCCTGGATTAAACTGATCAGATTCAGGGAAGCCCTCCACACCCTTGTGTAGTCAAAAAACTATGTTTCATTCAAGGGTAAAAATCCCTCTCTCAACAGATCGTGTTACTATAAAACCCGGCGTCATGGGGCATGAAAAAGTACCTATAAAGTTAGAGGCGAAACTAAGATGGAGTAGAGGAACAGAACTGGAACCTATCTTGTTCTATGATACCCCCCTTAGCCACATTTTTCTGTCATTTTATGTCCAGATTTGATTCACTTTAGTTTCGTTGCTCATGAAATAAAATTTAAATATTGAAGTGAACGAATATGAAATATAAAAAACAAAGTCATGAACAGGAACAAATTCATGCCAGAAAAAATAAGAATAGGAAAAGATTGGGAAAAAACTTGTATTGACTCACATTTTCTTGATCTCTTCCGTTTGTAATTGCCACAGAAACGTCTTCCTTGAGGTTTCAACAATAATCTGCTAACGTGTTCTGTAACAATTTTCCTGTATACCTTTTTTCCATGACAGAAATATCGTTACTAACTGCTCCAACAGTAGAAGGGAAAAATCCAAATGCGAGTTAAAAAGTGAATTTGCAAGAACATATTGCACCCTATATGCTGATAAGACTTCAACAATTCTTAAGAAATTCCATGTAGTTGACAGCTTTCACACTTCCAAGAAAATTACAGCATACTTTCCTTTTCTGAAAGCTAACCATGCAAATTTCTCTCCTCCCCACTTTTTTTAGCAACTCCAACAAAGTTGTCGGATTTGTATCCCAATAAATAGACCTTAGTTTAACTTTATTATTGCTGAGTTCAGGAATTGTTTGTCTCAAGTATCCAAACGCCTCACAAAATTTGTAATGGAACGGTTGTTTTAGAATTGTAGTAAATCATGACTCTTTTTTTTATTCGAACATCGACGAAATAAATTATATATTTTTTAATTTAGAACTATAAACCGACATATATTAAACTAAAATAGCAATCCATTATATGATCTCTGTGTTCTGTCCATATTACATGGTTTCCGAAGGGGATTGATATATGAGTGTTATTAAACCTACCACGTGAATTTCACGAAACATTATTACCAATTTTACCCGGTGTCCAAATATTTTCCGTCTACTTTACTTCTGAATTAGTTAGTTTATGCTGATGTTGTAGTATTAGTGAGTGATAGCGAGGGAATACTAAGTTCCAAGATGCACACACAATTGAGTAACTCTAAGAATTCTGACTGGAAATAAACATCAAGAAAACTAAATATATATATATATATTCACACATAGAAAGGCTTTATATTGTGCTGGCTGTAGCATTATTACCGCATATACTAATTAATTATTGCACTGTTAGCCAATAACATAGAATCCATATATATATATATATATATATATATATATATATTAAAGTATTGAATTAATAATCAGAATGTGAACCGAAAGTGTGTTTTTCGGCTCATTACTGTAACGTCTTTCTCCTCCCTAGACTGGAATATTTATGAACTATGCCAATATCCCTTTCTCCTTGTATTTACCCCCTCTCTCTACTCTTTACCCTTCCCGCTGCGCAATGTCTACGACGCATCTCCCCTCTACCTCGGAACCTTCATATACGTGGTGCACTGGCAGAACGTTATCATTCAATCATTCAAGCGTTCATCGTTTTGTTCTTTGAGCAGATTCAAAGTTTGAATCAGCATCCGGTTCGCGATGCGATTGAAGCTCTAATGGACAAGCTGGTCTGAAGCCGAGAAGCGGCGTGGTTTAGTTGGTCCGGCAGACCAGGGAAGAAGTGGCTCCTGGTTCGGACGTTAGCATGAGTGTGGCGTGAGGTATGGTGTGGTTATTTCTATTGTAAGAATACCGTTATTTATTTGTTTATATTTCTGTTTAAATTGAATGATCCAAATGTTTTTGTTAATTTGTTTTTAATTCAGTCAACTTGTTTCTATTAAAGGTCATCTTTTATTTTATCTGCTGCTTTATTGATGTGCACGTAGTTGTTTTCAATCCTATACGGAAATTCACTCACGTAGGAAATTATTTCCAGCTCCCTTGCTATTTTGCTATTTAGCTTTCTTGAATGACAATTATTATCTTTTTTCACTCACTCTATGTATTTGAGAATCGTTATTTATTTATGTCAATATATCTGAGAGAGAAAGATGAATCGATTGCTGCCTTCTATGGGCCCAAGGCAAGCAACTTCGTGATTGATAGCCTTGCAGGAAAGCAGATCCACGTTAATAGAGACAGCAGTAACAAAACCCGATCCCGGATTTACGGTAGTAGTAGCCCTAATAATAAACGCCACAAATGGTAGAAGTAACCGTGGTTTATTAGAGAGGTTAAACTATTCTCCCTCACCCCGCCCGCACAAATGGTTGCGCAGAAGCGTGGTTTGGGTTATCTCCCTCACCCGGCCCGCACAAATGTATTTATATTATATTATGAAGGGAAATTGCGTACTGGACACTCTAATATATAATAATAATTACATGTGGATATTCAAGTTGAAACAGGCAGTGGCGTTGAGTTTGGATAATATTACTCACCATCCCCTAGTCTAATACAGGGGCGTCGAGTCAAGATAAGATTACTCTCCATCCCCTAGTTGAATACCGTAAGATAACATGGCTGGTAAATTCCAGTCTTCATACGTAACTTTAGAAGAGATATGTCCTTATTTGGAAATGAGGGTGATACATTCCAACTCAGCGTCCATGCCACGCCCGCTTATCAGAGGGTTTATAATGGCTGATGCCCTTGGCATCAGGGCTTATTCTTCATGGTTCCGACCTCGTCTCTATGACAGTTAGAGACACAATATTGTAACTTTTTAATCATCGTCTTTAATAAATATATTAAATCAAGTTCTGCATTCACTGGAGTTCTTGGACTCACAACGAATCCTACCTTCAAATTGTCTGATCTACCCGAGGGCCAGGTCACGACAAAAACTCTGGTGGCAGTGGCGGTGGATCGTTAGCGACGGTTCATAAGTTCGAGAACTGGAGAGATCTTCGAGGAGATCCACTTGAGGAGACGGTACCACTCCACAAGACCATTCCCGAGCTGAGCGGACGGCTACAGTGAATAAGAACAACGAGGCTGATCAATAAACCGAGGGTCCCTGTTCAACCTCCACTCCTAAAAACCTGAAGGTAAGCCCAGGATAATCAAGTATATACTCATCTACCTGTTTCTTAAATTCAGTGATATTATCCTAAATTAGTGTTTTGATATTAGTGCTGCAATATGTCATTACAGAACGCAGGCGTCGATTCCCTTAGTAATAACGATGAAATTAACTATATCAGTGTTCCTCAGGCCATTAAATTAATTAATAAATCGTTTAATGGTAATAAATCAGAGTTGAGAGAATTCATTTCAAATGTCGAGACTGCTATTTCGGTCATTAATCCAGATAATTATGATTTGATGCTTAAATTTGTTCAGTCCAAAATAACGGGTGATGCTGAAACAAAATTATTGGCTAGGTCAGATAGGTCAAGTTGGGAAGATATAAAACAAATTCTTGAGGAAAACTATACAGTGCGTAGGACAATAGATTTCTTCGCATGTAAATTATTTAATAGCAAACAAGGATCAAGTGAAGGTGTTGCAAATTGGGGCAGTAGAATAGACACCATGTCGACTGAATTGACTGAAGCCATGATTAGAGTTTTGCCCGACAGACATCATGAAGGTGCGATAGCATTTTTAAAATATATTACGAAAGCTTGTTTTATACAGGGTCTACATGAGGAAAGAATTTAGAGTGTGGTTAGAGCTAGGGACGAACGCATGCTTCTCCCTAACGCAATCGAGGTTGCTTTAGAGGAAGAAAGCGCGATATTGTCAGGTAGATATAAGAAACAGGGTGTGCCACAGAAAACTAATAACTTTGTAAAGAGAGATCAAACTGATTACCGAGGAAGTAGTGACAGGAAAGATAGGTCTTTTCGAATAAATGTCGAAGGAAGGGCACATTGCCAAGGAGTGCCGAGACGCTCCGTGGTGTAGGACGTGTTCCAAGGTGGGACACGAAACAAAGAACTGTCGTGCACAGGGCCGGCAGGGAAACTCTCATTGACGGAGCCCTAGCAACAGGGGTTATCCGAAGATGAAGAGTCAGGTTGCGTAGTAGAGATGGAATCCCATGAAAAACAGGTAACTCAAATAAGTACGGTAAAGGAAATAAGTGTGCACGAAAATGAGATGAAGGAAGTTAAAACACATGTGTTGAGTTTGGATGTGAACCAAGGGTGTTCACATAATGATGATCTAATGGTAATCAATCTCCGAGGAGATAATTTAAAGTGTGGTCGGACACTCGTTGACACAGGGTCGCAAGTGTCCCTCGTTCGATACAACTCTCTAGTAAATGTGCCAAATATAGAAAAGGTGAATGTGATACTACAGGGTGTGAGAGGATCTACACTAGATGTAGTAGGTAGAATTGTAATGCCAGTGTACCATAATAAATTTAAGTGTATTCATAACTTTTATGTTCTGCATGACCTCCCACAAAACCTTGACGTCGTGATAGGCCAAGACTTTTTGAAAGAGTATGACGTACAATTAAACTTTAAGTCAGGTCAGGCTGTGATAATGATCCCTCCCTGAACAGAAAGGGTTGTCGAACTTCCATTAAATGAGAGAGGCGATATATTGGTAACAAAGCAAGAAATTAAACCGGGTATTTTTATAGGCGATGTGCTGACCACAGTTCAGAATAATAAAGTAATTGTTTGTATTGTTAATACCACTGAAAAGGAAAGTGAACTAGGTCCAGTTGAATTAAAATACGAGAGACCCCCTAACCCAATTATTTTGTGCTGTAAACGTTCAATCTAAAAATAAATCAAACGAAAAAAGACATACATTACTTAATGAACAGCTGAGACTAGATCACGTATTAGAAGGGAAAGAATCCATAAGGTCACTATGTCACGAATATGTGGAGATCTTTCATCTGCCAGGGGACAGGCTTACTGAGACGACAGGTGCGGTCCATTCTATCCCAACACCAGATATTCCCCCGGAACGTGTCATTCATGTAAAACCGTATCGTATCGTCGAAGCGCACAATGCGGAAGTACAAAGGCAAATAGAACAAATGTTAGAGGACGAAATCATAGTACCGAGTTCGAGTCCTTACAACTTTCCGATCTTAGTTGTTCCAAAAAAGATGGGCGCTTCCAATAAACGCAAATACAGTGTATGTATTGATTTTCGCCGATTAAATGACGTAACTATAGGTGATTCTTACCCCCTCCCTTGTATTCAGGACATTCTAGACAAACTAGGTAGGTCAAGATATTTTAAAGCTCTTGATTGTGCGAGCGGATATCACCAAATTCCAATTGCGGAAAGTGATGGGAAAAAGAGAGCATTTAGTACTTCTACAGGACATTATGAATATACTAGGATGCCATTTGGGCTTAAGGCAGGACCCGCGACTTTCCAAAGGTTAATGAATACTGTTTTATCAGGATTAATTGGTATTAAAGCATTAGTTTACCTTGAAGATGTGATCGTGTACGGAGAAACAATAGAGGAGCATAATGAGAAGTTAAGAAGTGTTTTCGATAGGTTTCGGCAGTATAAATTAAAATTACAGCCAGATAAATGTGAGTTCTTAAAGACTAATTAAGTTATTTAGGACATATTGTGTCAGGAGACGGTGTTAAACCAGATCCTAAGAAAGTAGCGAGTCTGTGGTTCAAATCCCGGCTCCGACGACGCAGACAGGAATAAAATCATTTTTGGGACTATCAGGCTTACTATAGGAGATTTATTCCAAATTTCAGTTCATTAGCAAGGCCGTTGACCGAGCTATTAAAAAAAGACTTTTCGTTTAAATGGACAGATAAGGAAGAAGAAGCTTTTAATGCATTAAATTTAAAATTAGTAAACCCACCACTACTTCAATACCCAGATTTCACAAGGCCTTTCATTTTGACAACAGATGCAAGTAAAAATGCTATTGGTTGCATATTGAGCCAAGGTAAGATAGGAGAAGATTTGCCAATTGCATATGGGTCAAGGACACTTAACAGTCATGAGAAAAATTACACTGTATCGGAAAAAGAGACTACTTGCTATAGTATGTGGATGCAAACATTTCAGACCTTATCTTTTAGGACGCCATATTACAATCGTAAACAGACCATAAGCCATTGACATGGATCTTTAATGTCAAAGACCCGAGTTCGAGGTTGCTTCGATGGCGCCTCTTGTTAGAAGAGTATCAGTATGATATCCAATACAAAGCTGGAAAAAGAAATACAAATGCGGATGCTTTATCTAGAGATCCGAATCTCTGTCTCTTAATAAATGAAAGTGAGTTAACACATGAGCGAAAACAAAAACATAATTAAAGAAATGCATGAGTGCCCTATTGGTGGACACCAAGGTATTCACAGAACTTACGAAAGAATAAAACTATACATTTCATGGCAAAATATGAAAACAGAAATTGAAAATTATATAAGAAATTACGATGTATGTCAGAGAGAAACAAGGCTACAAGGCCGTTAACAAGGCAAGAGTTAGCAATCAACAGATACGCAATCAGAAGCGTGGGCTAAAAGTAGCGATTGATATAGTAGGATCCTTACCGATGACAGAAAACGGATATAAATATGTTTTGACTTGTCAGGATAACCTTACTAAATATATTATTGCGAACCCAATTTTAAACCAGGAAGCTAATACGGTAGCGGAAGCATTCGTTACAAAGATATGTCTTGTGCATGGAATTCCACAAATTATTTTAAGTGACCAGGGCGCTAACTTTACGAGTAATCTATTCAGACAAATGTGTAAATTATTTAAGATTAATAAAATTACAACATCAGCTTTCCATCCTGAAAGCTACGGGTCACTAGAGAGGTCACACAAAGTGTTAGTAGAATATCTTCGTTGTTTTTGTACGGATAAGCAGACAGAGTGGGAAAATGGATCCCATTCGCAACGTTTGTTTACAATAACACTCCACATACAGACACAAAGTATACTCCATTTGAATTATTGTACGGTAGATTAGCTAATCTTCCAGGAGCGTTGCAAAAACCTCCCACTACCCCACTATATAATTATGATGATTTAATAGCTGATACCAGATATAGGTTACAGGTGACACATGACATTGCAAAAAGAAATTTAGTGAAAATAAAAGAAGGTCAAAAAGAAAAGTACGATAAAAATAAAGCGAATCATGTAGAATTCAAAGAAGATATGAAGGTTTTATTAAGTAACTACGCAACAAAGGTTGGAGTGTCTAAGAAACTAAGTTGTCCATGGTTAGGACCTTACAATATTGTAAAGATCAATGATAACGGTACACTTGCACTACAGTTCATAGGAAATAAGAATAATTACAACAATAGGAATTCAAGGGTAGCTAAAATAAAAAGTAAGATTCAAGTAGCACATGCAAACAGAGTGAAACCTTATTTTTCCTCTTCTTTGCAGGATGATTCTGCCGATACTCATTAACCTAGTCCCTGTACTACCATCAGTACTCCCACTAGGTTTCGAACACAAAACCATCAACAAAACCGCGGATGTTTATTTTGACGCACGAGGTTACGTACAACTTTACTCATCTCAATGGAAATTATTAACTTACATAAATATGCAGGAGGCTAAAGATTCTTTAAACCAAGTAATAAAACATTCTAAATTAGTTTTCAATTTTTGCGAGTCAATAAAGAGTCGATCTTGGTATCGCTATAGAGATTGTATTTCTTTTAAGTCATACATTAACAATAAAATTAAACAGATCGAAAACTTAAAGAATATTGTAGTAGACTACCCAGAAGTCGAACACCAGCAGTACTCGTAAGAAGCGAGGTGTGTTAAATTTCGTAGGCCAAATTACTAAAATTCTTTTTGGAACATTAAGTAGTGAAGATGCCGAGTATTATACAGGAAAGATTAACGAGCTAGAAGGTGAGCAAAAAGATTTTATTAGAATAGCAAAAGACCAGATGTTAGTAATAAATCAGCTGTAACATAATTTAATTCAACATTGCGAGATGTTGATAGGAATGAGAAAACTTTAAAGACTGCTTTAACAAGATTAACCCAACATGTAAACAATATCACTAGTGAAATATATGACGAAACTCAATCGATAGCTATGTTATCGGAACACGTATTGCAAATTGAACGGACAATAGAAAGTACTCGCGAATTTTTTAATCTGATTGTTGAGGCAATTATTCATTCTAAAGATGGCAACATTGCAAGCACAAATTATCACCCCATCAAAGATAAGAAAATTTATGAGTAAAGAACAAGCATTAAGTGGACTTGATTACCCTGTTAACCTCCCATCTCAAGAAACTAATCCAAATAATTTCCACACACATTTACCTACAAGATAAGTATCTTGTCTATGTTATTGAAGTTCCCTTACTTCTACCTGAGCATTATCATTTATACCGTATCATTCCCTTCCCAACCCAAGGACAACAAGGAGATACGTCCAAGTACATCTGCTTAGAAACTACGAAGAACTATATTATCAGCGATCCATTACGTCAGAAGTTCGAAAAATTGACACAATACCAAATCGATACATGCTTCCAATTAAATAAATTTAAACATGTCTGCAAGGAAATGGAGCCAATACTTATCTATAAAGAGGGTGTAGACTGCGAAGCAACACTTGTGCATCCATCGACGACGGCGGTCCCGAGTTCATGCTCACATCGCATGATGGAACTTAAGAACACACTATGGTTAAGGCTAATGGGGAACGAGTTCCTTCACGTGACACCAATACCCGAGATCTTCACGTTCCTGTGCCCTAACGAAGCTCCACAATCCATTACATTGAAAGGACGAGGAAAACTGAGACTGAACCCAGGATGTAAAGGTTACAGTGCTCATACTACGATTTATGCATATTCTACTATCTCCAAAATTTTACCATTCCTGATATCACTCCTATCCTCCCAATTGACTTTGACTGTTGTCTAACCTCTGACCAATTGAAATTCCTTGATAAAATTCAACTAAACCTTCCAATGAGTAATGTCCTTTCGCATACAGATGATCTGAAAGTAACGAGCCATAAAATTGATGAAGTTAACGATATGATTAATGATGAGAAATGGAAATTAGAGCACTCAATGAAATTAGGCTATGTGTCATGGGCAGCAACCTTAGGTATACTGACCACCGTAATCTTCATCGCAGTTTGCTGTAGCTGTTGTTGTTGCAGCTCTTGCAGAAAATTTGGTTTTTGGCTGTGGAAAAAATGGCAACCCATGGATTGTATCGATGGTGTGAGAAAACATTGCTTTTTACAACAAAACTATACACACGGGCAATGTTCATTATCACGGAAGCACTGTGTCACTACCTAAAACAAGCGGAGACCGAACCAAGAACTTCACAGCAATAGATGACGAAGATTCTAAAGAAGAAGAGGCTCCGATCGCATCTCGTACGAGGTCCGCGAGTAAAATGAAAAAAAACCGTGTCCTTCATGGATAACATAGTGATAAGAACAATAGATGTGTGCAACCGAGTAAAAAAAAAGTGTGAAAGTGACCACGAGAAATAATAAGTGCATCATAAAATAAGTAAATAAATAAACAAATGTTAAAAAGAACTTTGGACAGACGTTTGAAAGAGAGAAATTAAAGCAATACTACACAGTAACTACTATGTTCGAAAAGTATATATATATATATATATATATATATATATAACAATGTATTTATAACATATATGTAACTTGTGATCACTTATTGATTTCATTAATATGTAATGTTTTTCTTTTATTTTAGGTAAAGGGTAATACAAATAGACGTGTCCAGTGCAAGTTCGCAAATATTCCATTACTGTGTTTAACGTTCACATTTATGCGTAACTTGTTCTCTTTTAGGTTATTCATACATTTGCAAATTACTTAAGTAAGTAATAGTAATAATAAATCTCAAGATCCTAATAGAGTAAAGAAAGAAGCTTAAAATTAAGCTCCATTGCTTTATCTTAAGGGCGGAAGTGTGCTGGCTGTAGCATTATTACCGCATATACTAATTAATTATTGCACTGTTAGCCAATAACATAGAATCCATATATATATTAAAGTATTGAATTAACAATCAGAATGTATTTATATTATATTATGAAGGGAAATTGCGTACTGGACACTCTAATATATAATAATAATTACATGTGGATATTCAAGTTGAAACAGGCAGGGGCGTTGAGTTTGGATAATATTACTCACCATCCCCCAGTCTAATACAGGGGGTCGAGTCAAGATAAGATTACTCTCCATCCCCTAGTTGAATACAGTAAGATAACATGGCTGGTAAATTCCAGTCTTCATACGTAACTTTAGAAGAGATATGCCCTTATTTGGAAATGAGGGTGATACATTCCAACTCAGCGTCCATGCCACGCCCGCTTATCAGAGGGTTTATAACGGCTGATGCCCTTGGCATCAGGGCTTATTCTTCATAGTTCCGACCTCGTCTCTATGACAGTTAGAGACACAATATTGTAACTTTTTAATCATCGTCTTTAATAAATATATTAAATCAAGTTCTGCATTCACTGGAGTTCTTGGACTCACAACGAATCCTACCTTCAAATTGTCTGATCTACCCGAGGGCCAGGTCACGACAATACAAAGGGAGAATAACAGTTTATATATTTTTGTATTTTTTAGAGATATTGGGATGACCACAGTCTCACTGATGCTTAATAGGATGCATTTCCAGAATTCAGTTTTAGTTAATTTCTTCTGCCCTCATTTTTTTGTAATTATTTTTCCTTGGTATTTTAATTCAGCCACTTCTTCAAAATTTCATTGTCATTAACTCTCCATTTTCATTATGTAATATGCATCTATTTGTGACCACATATTTAGTTGCATTGTATTTTTTTTCAATCCCATTTTCTTAGTGTTACTCAATATAGTGTTGCCTAATAATGCTACATCACCAGCGCAACTGCGTAAATTAACAATTTATTAACACCATTAAGTTGTAGACTTCTAGGCTTCTTCATACTCTAAAGACTTGTTGGCAGATTTGTTCTAGTGCGAAATTGAATAGCATAGGAGAGAGTGCATCTCCTTGCTTTAACCCATTGTGAATTTAAAATTTACGGCATCTGAAAAACTTACGTGGTCACTGATTCTAATGGAATGAGATGGGCAGGATATGAAGCTAGATTAGGTGGCATTAGAATCTCATTAAAATTTTGTCTGGGAAACATATGGTGAAAATACCTTTACCACCACTATTTTCTGGAAGATTTGTCTGTTTTCTATGGATTGTACTTGAATCTTGCTTTACGCGATATCTTTATGAACTTTTATCATTCACACTGCACGAGTCTCTGTTTTTCAACAAAGGCGATAATCTGATTTGTAATCTTTTGATTCCATTCTTCATATGTGCGCGTACAAAACAATCCTATTTTCTTTGATCGTGGTAGAGATCTCAGTTTTTGCGTTTCAACTTTTCTTGTCTCAAAGAAATGCAATATATTATTTTGTTATTATTATTATTATTATTATTATTATTATTATTATTATTATTATTATTATTATTATTATTATTATTATTATTATTTGATTGAAGCTGTAAAAGGGAAGATGCTAAGAGGAAGGAGAGCCTCTAATTGCGTTAAATTCTAAGACTTAGAGGAACGGACCTGCACATCTTCCTAGTGTCCAATCCCACCTTCACCTGGTGCAGCTGTTAGTAACCATATACCTTATATGTATAATTTATGTGGTGAACGGACTGGATGGACTACTCACCAATTGCACTGGTCAGCATGGTGAGATATTGACCGATATGGTATTACTTCCACTTCCATACCATTTCTCTGTTTCATCTTTCCTAACCAGTCTCTCTGGACTGAACACTTGTTGTTTTACGACCCCGATGGTATTAGAGTATTCGAGGCCGAGGAGATAATTTCATCTTATCTTTTCTGTCAAATTCTTCCTATAGGGCAGATAAGGCTCTTAGCTGTAGTGAAAGCAACTGATCTAAGGATTGACACCTGAAAAAAAAATCCCTGGTCCTCCAGGTTGGGAGTTGATGCGGTAGGCCAGCTCCCTCCCATCAGAAAAAAATTGGAGTGCTAAAAATCCTAATAGAGATAAGCCGGTCAGATTAAAAGGAAGACGAATCAAGCTACGGAAACAAACTCTGCTAATTGGAACATGGAACGTACAAGGCATAAGGAATAAAATGGAGGATGTCCTTAGACAGATGGAAGATTTGAAGCAAGACATAATCATACTGACAGACACAAAGAAGAAAGGAGAAGGAATAGAAACTTTAGGATCATATTTTCATATTTACAGTGGTGTTAAAAAAAATGAAAGAGCTAAAAGGGGGGTTTCAGTGCTTATCAAGAAGAAATATAAGAGATACATCACAAACTGGGAACCAATAAATGAAAACATAATTAAAATTAATATAGGCCTACCTCTTTTTGGTATAAAATGCTCTATATTCGGAATATATGGAATTAGTGAGGATGGACATTATTTAATGAAAGATAATATTTTATAGTACATTAAATTCTATTATGGATGAGATCTGGACCTCAATAGAAAATATATTAGCTGGCGATTTTAACAGCAGAATCGGCAAAGAGATAGATAATGATGTAGTCGGACCATATGGAGAATTGGAGAAAAATGACAATGGTAGAAGATTGATAGGATTTTGTGAACAAGGAATTACAATATTCACTTAAAATCCTAAATGGATTTTACCAACATAGAGATATTCATAAGTATACTTGGCACCAAGATACTCTTAAACTGCAATCGATAATAGATTTTGTAATAATTAAGAAACATTCAATTTTAAAGACCCAGGATGTAAGGGCATACAGAGGATTATCATGCGGAAGTGATCACTATTTATTGAATGCAAAAATAATATTTCCATTCTAAAGTAAAAATCACAGTCTAAATAAAACTAAAAATGAAGAGGACAGTTTCCATGACTTGTCAAAAACTCTATACAACTTGGATAGTTTGGAAAATGAGAGCACATCATATCTGTATAAGAAAAGGTTAGATGATCAGTTACTAATCTCTACGTTTGGCAATGCTCAGGAAGAATACAACTATATAGTAAAAAGTATTCATCAGGCGGCAAAAGAAGCTTTAGGAGAAGCAAATAGAGAAATCAATAAATTCAAATATTTTTGGAATGAGGACATACCAAAAGAAATAGATAAATATAAAAATAGAAAGAAAAATATTTAATGTGGTTGAATACCAAAAATCTGAAAGACAAAATACAATATAAAAGAAGCTCAGGCAAAAGTTAGAAAGAAAATTACGGAAGCTAAAAATCAGAGCTGGGAACAAAATTGTTTAAAAATTCAAATATGTATTGGAGGAAAACGAAGTACTGAATCTTGGAGAATTAAAAAAAAATTGAGAAATAAAAGAAGTGGACAAACAAATGTACAAACCATACCTATGACTGAATGGGAAAATTATTTCAAAACGTTACTATCAGAAAACAGGGTATTTAATTTAGATGACGTTTGAAATATTCCAGAAATAAATGAAGAGTAACGTATACAATTGGACATAGAGGATATTAAAATGAATATTCAATCATTAGAAAATAAAAGAACTAGTGGTCCAGGAGGAATACCAGCGGAACTATTAAAACATGGATCCGACCATTTATTTGAACGACTGAGAAAATTATTTACAAAATTTATGAATGGTGAAAAAGTTCCTGAAGAATGGAAACTAGGATACATTTCGACAATCCATAAAAAAGGAAAAAAAGACCAATGTGAAAATTATAGAGGTATAACAGTAACAAGTACTATGAGTAGACTCTATGGACGTATACTAAAATATTATTTGGAAAAAAACTATAGTGATATGGAATTAGAGGAACAGTCAGGATTTAGAGCAGGTCGTTCCACAACCGGCAATTTATTTTGCATTACTCAGGTAATAGAAAAGAAAATACAATATGGACAACCTTTGCACCTACTATTTGTAGATCTAGAGAAAACATACGACAATGTCCCTATGGAGAAACTATGGATTGCTTTAAGACGTATGGGAATTAAGACTATAATAATTGAAGCTATACAAAATTTATATGACAATTGCATGTCTAAAATTAAAATTGGCAGTAAATTGTCACATGGTTTTACGATAAATAAAGGTCTTCGTCAAGGTTGTTGTCTATCACCAACTCTGTTTAAAATATATGTACATGAAATATTAAAGAATTGGAGGAGAAAATGTTCAAGCATGGGAATTCCTATTTCAAACAACAAAACTTTATACAACTTACATTTTGCAGATGATCAATTGTTAATTGCACAAGATTATGAAGATTTAGAATATATGACTAGAAAATTAATAGAAGAATATGAAAAATGGGGATTAAATTTGAACATGAAAAAAACAAAATATTTATCAATTGGTGAACCAGAACAAAATTTAATTTTGGAGTCTGGAGAAACAATAAAATCTTGTAGTGAGATCACATATTTAGGAATTAAAATAAATAAAAATGGAAGTTATGAAGAGGAAATAAGAAATAGAAATAATAAAGGAAAATTTGCAATTGCTTGCCTCAATGGAATATTGTGGTATAAAAATATAAGTAATAAAAATAAAATGAATATATATCATACAATTGTTAAAAGCATCATTACTTATGGAGCAGAACTTTGGCCATTAACAACAAAAACAAATAAGTATCTTTTGGCAACGGAAATGAATTTTATACGAAGGGCAGCAAGAATTTCAAGAAGAGAAAAAATTAGAAACTAAGTTATAAGGGAGAAAATGAAGATTGAAGACACTATTTTAGATTATATTAAAACTCAGCAATTAAGATGGTACGGACATGTCCAGCGAATGGAAGAGGATCGACTACCAAAATCTGTTTTGGAATGGAAACCTGAGGGAAGACGAGGCAGAGGAAGACCTAAAACCTCGTGGAGTCGTGTTTATACATGAAGGAGAAACATCTACAACCAGGAGATTGGATGGACCGACAAAACTGGCTATTAGGAATCGGACTATGTCAAAGATATTAATCGACCGATGATCTATCTATTATTAATTGAGGACTACGCCAATTTTGGAATATGTTAAACAGTACCAACTAATTGGAAACATCATCTAGAAAGAATGAGTTCAAATCGGATCCCCAAAGCTGTTTATAATTATATACCAAGAGGACGAATATCACTGAGCCGTTCTATGAAACGCTGGAGGGAAAATTTTCTATAGGATCGTAACAGGCCTTGGCGTAATACTTGGAAGGAAGAAGTTATTATTATTATTATTATTATTATTATTATTATTATTATTATTATTATTATTATTATTCCTGAATAACATCCGTTGATTAGCCCTTCTGCCCAGTTCCGTTTTAGAATGAAACCTGCTCCATCGAAACATTATGTCCAAGGTTTCTCTTCCCAATAAATATATAAAGTTGAAAAAGTTTTTGGAGCAGTCTATTATTCGCCATGCGTATAATGTGATTGTAACAGTTTATTTGGCAAATAATGAATGTCAGCGATTGCTGACTTTTTTAATCGGATCTCTTCGTTTCGTTGTGTCATAAAGAATGTAACCAGGCTGTGTTCTAAGTAATCACATCTGTGCAGCTTTCTTTGGAGTTGGCTTCATGTCAGGAACCAGATCTCAAATCCGTAGAGTAGAACTGTAATTTCCTTTGATTTAAAGAAATTAGAGTAGTGTCTGGTCGAACTTTGTTAAGTAATGGCCTTTAATTCTGCCAGAAATTTGTGGAATTTTGGTATATTGATGAGAAACATGAACTCTTACTTTAAGGGAGGAAAGAAGATTACGAATATTTGAGAATAAAGTTCTTAGGAACATTTTTGGACCAAAGAGAGATGAACAGACAGGTAAATGGAGAAAACTACATAACAGTAAGCTAGGTCTACGTTGTTTTATAGGAAGTCAGATATAACAGTTTTAAGTCTTGTAGACTGCGATGGGCAGGACTTCTGGCATGTCCTTGTTCGACCAAAAGAGTTTGTATGTAATTCAGAGTTACAATTCTTCTCCCGGCAGATCGTGTCTCTCTATATGGTCTGCTAACAATTCCTCTTCATAGCACTTCCTCTTATTCTACTTCCTTCACAGTAGCCTCTGCCCGCTCCTGGAATTTCCTTCCTCAGGATATCAGGGGTTGCCGCACACTTGGCACTTTTAGGTCACGCTTATACAGTTACCTGTTGTCTAATAATTATTTGTTTTATTTATTTTAATTTATGCTGTCATTAATATTTTTTCTCGTTCTTTTATATATCTTGTACACCCTTAGACAAAGAAATGAGTCATCTCTTGATTCTATGAACCGATCGGAGAACTTCGTGTGCACTCGCAGAAGCCTTATTCACATTAACATGTTTTCAGTAATTGTACTGTGTTCTTTGCTAGTTAACGCACCGCACACTCAAGTAACATAAAAGGGAGAGCTTGCCATTATGTGTTTCCGTGGTGGAGAGGATTAACACACAACATCTGCGTTCGTAACCTCGCGGGTTCGATTCCCGTTCTACTTTTTTTTACTGAATATTAGGATAGTATTTCGCCTGTAATATAGTTTCATATTTAATTTTATATTTGAGTTTTATGGGTTTAACACCACACACAGAACACACAATGAAAACCTTCTAATAATTAAATGAAGAAAGAAAATAATATATTCTAAAATGAAAACTTTAACAAAATTAATAATGGGTGTATGAACCCTCATCATTTATTACCGCCCTCAATTTGCGGGGCATTGATGCAATCAAATTTCTACAGTCACGTGGACTTTCGGCTAGAGCATCCCAGACGTCCTGAATTTGTGCCAATACGCCATATTTCGTCTTTCGTGCATCTGCAGGACAATTAGAGTTCACTATAAACAAACTTGTTAGAGGCTGTTGCTTTTGCGCAGTACGTGTGCGCATCAGTATATTATAATCAATACATTGACATCACCTAGAACAAACCCCGAATGTGGTAAAATAATTGTTACAATAACGACATTAACATTGATTTAGTTCAATTGCCAAAATACAATGTGTTTAATTCATGAAACATTTTAATACAAATATCACGAAAAAAAACTACATAATTGAGGACGCGAACCTGCGACCTCCATTAACAGAAACAGTGACTGCATGCTTTACCGCTGACCTAACAGGGCACGTAGGAGTATCTTCACTCAGTTCATGCCACATAACGCAGTAGTTCAGGGCCTGCACAATTATGACTAGTTTACTAGTGTGAACCCAGCGCTGTGTCGAGTAGGACTTAGACGAAATATGCGTTCAAGAGATGACTCATTCTTTTTTTGTCTAAGGGTGTACATATTATACATTTAATTGGTTAAATCTAGAGTAAACCGAAATACATTATAAATATTAGTTCTATTGTATTTATAACAAGTTATCGTTAATGTATATTGTAATTTAGATATAAAACTATTTTTTTGTATTTTTTAAAACCTGGTTGAGTGGCAGACAAAACCTTAAGGAGTTAACTGTGCCAGTTAATATAAAGCTATTAATTATTATTATTATTACTATTATTATTATTACTATTATTATTATTACTAATATTACTATTATTATTATTACTATTATTATTATTATTACTATTATTATTATTATTATTATTATTATTATTATTATTATTATTATTATTACTACTATTATTATTATTACTATTATTATTATTATTACTATTATTATTATTATTATTATTATTATTATTATATTATTATTATTATTATTATTATTATTATTATTATTATTATTATTACCATTATATGGCGCGTGTTATGAGGGGCATATAAAAGTAACTATAAGGAGAATTTAAACTAAGTAAATGGAGGTTATTCATGTCATTATTGTTGTTGTTTTTATCATTATTATTATTATTATTATTATTATTATTATTATTATTATTATTATTATTATTATTATTAATGTATCAAATACTTTAGGGTGTTTAAGGAAGCATGGAAAGTAAATCCTTGTAATGTTAAATTAACCAAACTTTTATTCCGTTTTCTGGAACTATTTAACGTATTGTAATGAAATGTTTACAGTGTTTAAATAAATTTCTTTAAAAACCTCTGTTATACGTTTATCATAAGTAATGCCACGAGTGATTTCTAATTTATCTAGGAAATTTGGAATTCACTGGCATTTGTTAGGACTATTTAACGAATAAAATTAAGTTGTTTACTCACGCATCATTATTTAAATATAGTTATTTTAAAATATTTATATATTTAATGTAAACGGCCATGTTTGAAAACAAATGAGAAACGTTGTATTTCATTTGTTCATCAGTGGAACCAGATCATATTTAGTGCCAGATAGTGGAGAAAAAATTAAACACGTCATTACAGCTTATTAATTAATTTCGGATGTCCTATGGTGTAAATTATATTTTTCTTGAACGTTAATTCTTGTAAAATATGCGTTTAAGTAAGTGCAAACAGTGTTTTTTGTGGTATAATAAATTGCTGCGAACGTTTTTCTATTATATCTCGCAAGCAGAATCTGGTTACATTCGTGCGCTATATGTACAATCTGAGAGCCACTTGATAAAATGAAAGCGATCAAACGAAAGTGATAAAATCGAGGTGAAAAACTAATGTGAATGATTGTAAATTAAAATTCATTGGAACATGATTGGCCATTAACTACCATTTGTGGCATGAGTTAAACAGTCGTAAAGTAATGTCACGAGTGATTTCCGAATTATCGATAAATTCAAGACTCGCGAAGTGAGCAGTGAATTTATCTAGAGAATGGAAATCAAGAGTGGCATTTGTTAGGAATATTTATCGAATAAAATTAAGTTCTTTACTCACAAATAATTATTCAAATATAGCTGCTTTAAAATATTTATATATTTAATATAAACGGCGATGTTTGAAAACAAATGAAAAAGTTATGTTTCGTTTGTTCATCACTGCAACCAGATCATATGTATTGCCAAATAGAATCGTAATATTGTAAGAATGCACCCTAGTGGGAAAAAAATTAAACATATCATTACAGCTTATTAATTTCTTATGTCGTGTGTTGTAAATTATATTTTCTGGAACATTAATTCCTGGGATATAATACGTTTAAGAAAGTGCAAAGAGTGTTTTTTTGTCATATAATCAATTGCTATGAATGTTTTTCCAATATATCTCGCAAGCAGAATCTGGTTATATCCGTGCACCATACATACAATCTGGAAGCCACGTTAAAAAATTAAAGCGAGAAAATGAAAGTGATAAAATCTAGGTGAAAAACGATTTTGATTGGCTGTAAATCGAAATTCACTGAAATGTGATTGGTCATTGTCTGCCATGAGTTAAATAGTCAACGTAATCTCATTCTGTAGTAATATATATGAATATATATTTAATTATTTTGTCTTAATATTTAATATATTACTGTAGAATTAGAGTTGTCAATATATGCATCTACTGTAGGTACTGTAAAATTTTCATTACAATTTCTCAAGCAGTTCAGCATAAAAATAATGAGACATATGTTTAGTTAATATAACATTACCGGAATACACATTTCACACTGTCCTTAAACTCATGTCTGTAAAATAGACATGTTTTCCACCGCTTTAGTTTAATGTTTAACTACATCGTTACCTAAAACGACGCAGGCCTTGCTAAGATCTGCGTTTAGGACAAGTTTCCTGGGTAAGAGTTTTCGGAGTTTCTTTTAGGATAGTTTAAAGCCAAAATAATCCTGGAATGCCATTTTTCCATCGTAATCACCCATAACTTATTCACTGTGAATGCATGTGTGATTGTCTTGTCTTAAAATTTCGAATTGTCTCGGAAATGGCCCAAGTTAATCACTCATTTCGGAAGCACGTGTGTTCAGTCAAAATATAGTGAATGCATTCCAGAGTTAAAAATCATCTCCCGACAGGTCCTGTTCATAAAGGGACTGGGTGGCTTGGGGTACGTACGTACGTACAATTACCTACAAAAGGTGAGGTTAAACTTAGAGAAAAAATATAGAGAAAATGTTTTCCTGTATTTTGGGAGTTTTGCAGTAACTAATGAATTGAATAAATTACGATAAAAATCTGATGCAATTTTTTTATATAGGTCCAGTTATTAAGTTTAGTTAACTGATGTTACCGCAGCCACTGGTATCACCCCAGGGAAGCTTTTTGAGACCCCACATTGCTCTGCAGAAAGTTGCTTTCATTACGTGCTTCCTGAATCCACTCACACTGTCTAATGCTCTGATGGGCCTTATCTCGCTTGTAAAACTTTGACATTACATTTAATGTGGAACATTCATGCTCTATAGATATTGGTGGGGAAAAAACTGCTCTTTACATTAAGGGGGGTGACATAACGATGTTTATATAAGTTCAACATTATCGATAAAAATAATTTTAAAGAAAGGAATAAACGTACAATTGTTTTAAAGATCAATATGTCAAATTTAAAAATTAAAAACCATTTCTATCTACCTATCTTCGGGTTTTTTACAGCTGCTGCCGTCTCCCCGTGCCAAACCACCAAAGCCTACGATCATGGGCATCTTGAATGCTTAGCCCTCTTGCTTGATTACTGTCTTCATGTTTTCCTTCCATGTTAACTTTAGTCTCCCACTATTCTTCTTTCTGCTCGGTTGCCATTGATATAGTAGTTTCGCCCATCGCTCATCTTCCATTCTTAAAATATATCCTAACCATTTTAATTCCTTCTCCTCAATTCTTTCAATTATGATTTATTCTGCTTCCATAATGTTTCTAATTTCCTTATTTGTGACATGTACTAATTTTGACTTTCTGGCACTTCTGCGTAAATAATCCATTTCTAGAGCTATTAGTCAATTATTGTAGTATTTATTGATTGTCCACACCTCACATCCATACATGGCAACAGATTCCACCAATATTTTGCCAATATATTTTTTTTCTGTCTTTCCAAGTAGGTTTATCCCACCATATGGAATTTAACGATGATATTATTTTGCTACTCAATGAAATTCTATGATTTATATTATATTTGCCTATACCTTCAATGTTATCCGTAATTATTCCCAATTATTTAGTTTGTTTCACTTGCTTTATTTGAATTCCTTCTTCCAATATTAATGTTCCCTTTCATTGCTATTTATTACCAAATATTCTGTTTTTTGTAAATTTACTGTGAGACCCCATGATTCTCATGTGTTTTTTAACCTTTCTATAATGAATTCCATATCGAATTTGTCTTGCGCTAAAACCAGTTGATAATCAGACAAAAGCAACGAAAAAAAAATTCTTAGATTGTAATATCAAATCGATTGTTGTCTGACTGGCATTATGCGTCGACTTTTTCTGCTACTATTCTAATCGTGATGGCAGCGGGTAATCTACATCTGGGAATTACGCCGGAGATGTACAGTATCTCCATACCACAGAATTGACAGGGTCCTAGCAGTTCCTTCACTCTAAATATCCGATCGATCTTGGCTCAGCTGAGATCGAATACGCGAATCTCTAGTCCCGAAGAGGACGCGCTATTTTGAGAGCAGTAACACAGAATGTAGTAATCTTCTTCTTTTTCTTATTAGTCCTCAAGTATTACACCGCTAGAACTCTTACGAGGCTAAACTGCCCATACCATGCCCTGCGTGGTCGCCTATGTTTCTTTTTACTATTGGTCCATGGACCTACTCTGATGTTTTTTGTAAATATCTGGAAGGCAGCAAATGAACACTATTTATTTTAATAATGTTCTCTGAGACAGATTTTGGAAAATAAATATGAATATAATGCCATTGTGCATAAAATATAAGTAGACTTCAATTAGGAATAGGATTCAATTAAGATGGAGAATTTTAAAAGTATCTTCCTGGAATTCGAAATTCCTAAAAACAAAGTGATAAAGATTTATTCGAATGTGTCTAAATGGCACAAATAGTAGGGTTCCTGTAGGCAAATATTTTTCAGGTACTTTTGAAATTCACAAATGAGGGGTCTACTGAGAGAGGAAGCTCTGCCACTTTGAGAAGAAATTAAAATAAATTCGGTTTTATAAGCATTCTCCTTTTTCTTCTTAAACTTAATTTGTAGGATTTTCATCCTGTTTATTTCCAAAATCACTCCTCGGAGGAAGACGTATTGGATGTGCATTCACTGTCTATCCATCTCTTGGCAGGTCTTCCTCTTGTTCTTCTCCCGTCCATTGGTCTATCTTCTTTAGCTCTTTTTGCAAGCCGGATTTCTTCCATTCTATCTATATGACCCTTCCAATATTTTCGTCTGTCTATAATATATTCGGTTATGTCTTGAATATGACATTTGTCCCTAATTTCTGTGTTGTGTATTTTATCAAATAATGTTTTCCCGTGAATAGTTCTTAAGATTTTCATTTCGCATGTGCTTATTATTTGTTTAGTTTTTGTTGTATCAGCCCTAGTTTCTGCTCCATATACGATAACTGGTCGAACTATCGTTTTGTATATGCGGGTTTTGCTTTCTATTGACATGTTTGTTGCGCCAAATTAAATCTTTCATAGATCCTGATATTTGTGCTGCTTTATCAGCTTGTTTCTTTTTCTTTTATTAAATTTTTAGTGTTTGTTATTAATACACCTAAATAATTAAATTCTGACACTTGTTCTGTAATTTTTCTTTCCACTTCTAATTTAAATCTTACTGGTTCTTTTTATATTGTTAAGCATTTTGTCTTATTCGTGTTAATTTCCATATTGTATTTTTTGGCATTTATATTAAATTCATGTAAAGATCTTTGTAAATTATATTCAGATTCAGAAAGGAGAACGACATCATCTGCGTAACATAATAAGTGCAATCTAGTGTTTCCCATTTTATACCCAAACGTGGTGGTATGTTTTCAATAATTTTATGCATTATAATATTAAATAATAATGGACTTAGTCACCTTGCCTGATGCCCTTTGTGAGCGTTATTTCTTCAGTTTGCTGTTCTTTTACTTTGATTAGTGTTTTGCAGTGTGTATTAATAGATATTATTGCTCTAATCAGTTCATTAGGAATTTCATTATCTCTCAAGATATGTACATCTTCAAGCTGTACTCTATCAAAAGCTTTCTTCATATCTACGAAACATAAGAATACTGGTTTATTGAATTCCCATGATTTTTCCACAATTTGTCTGACTATGTAAATTGCATCTAATGTGGATCTATTTTTCCGAAATCCTTGTTGTTGTTCTTTAATATGGTTTATTAGCATTATATTGCAATATTTGTACAATAAAGGGACGTTTCTATTCTTAACTTAACTGTTATGTAAACTGTAGGCCTACAATAGAAAAATATACATTTTAATATAAATAGGACTGAATATTTCAATTTCTTCTCAAAGTGGCATAGCTCCCTCTCTCACTAGATCCCTCAATTGGTAATGGAAGAACATGCACTATCTGCTCTACTGTTCAATTCTGTACTAGAGCATGCCGTCAAATATTTTGAGGAAGAAAGCCTTAAACTCAATTGCATAAAAAAAAGGTTTTTATGCTGATGTGTTAGAATTAAGAGATAGCGAAGAGGTTCTAAGGATCAATATGCACACTCCATTGAATAACACTGAGAAATTTGGACTGGAAGTCAATATCAATAAAACTAAATAGGCCTGTATGGTCACACATAGATATGCATTATTTGATGGAAATGGTCAGTTAATGCAAATGAGGGAAGTTTCTAGAAGTGACTGAATTCAATTACCTTAGAACAGCGTTGTAAACCACGAGCTCCGTGAGTCGGCGCGCACTGATATGCACCAGGAGCGCTCCGATGGACAGGTTATGCTACCTGGTGACTTGGTTCAGTTTCACTCGTCAAACGCAATGATGAGCATGGCTACGTTCAGCAAGGAGACCTTGCGAAAATCAACCATTCGTTTTTTTTTTTTGGCACACAAGATCTCTCCCAATTTTGAAACGGTTAAATTAGGTTATTCGATGAAAAAACAAGTCAAAAATATAAAAACGCCTTTAAAACTAATAACAAACTCAAGAACATCGTATCTCACAAAATTGAAGTAACAAATAAATACGAAAATAAAGATGTTTATAAACTAAAGTACAAAATTGTGATATGTTTTACATCGGGCGAACAACAAGAAATTTTAACACAAGATATTTATTATTATTATTATTATTAGTATTATTAGTATTATTATTATTATTATTATTATTATTATTATTATTATTATTATTATTATTATTATTATTATTAGTAGTAGTATTATTAGTATTATTATTATTATTATTATCGTCATCATCATCATCATTATTATTTCTCCAAATATTTTGAAACGCTGTTTCGGCACAAAGGCATGTTAGAGTTGTAGCTTATTATGACAATATTATGCCATACATTGTAAAACAGAAATATTATCTTATGGTTTTGAATGAGTGTTTGAATTACATAAATCGTCTATAAGTGTCTTAGAAAGTACTACATATTGTTATGGATGTGTGTTATTAATTTCATAAAATGTTTAAAATAATTTTGGTTCTTAAAAATCACTTCACACTTTGAGGCAGAAGCCTCATCATCATTTAAAAGTAAGTTTAACCAGAATTGTTGTCTTTCGAATATAGACAAGCACAGGTGTTTTGTGTATTTTTTTATGTTATGCTATTTTTCTATGTTAACATAACATAAAAAATATTAATAACGAAGAAATCAAGTTCTGCCAAACATATACCAGAAACGGGTCATCAGTTCGACAAAATTGATAATACTATGTCAAAATTACACAGAAAGAATAACAATAAGATTAACATCCTAGAAGACATAGAAATTTTAGAAGAAGCTGAGAAGAAAGACATGCTCAACAAGAACACGCCCGCAGACCTGAACCCTTTGTACAACTTATACAACAACATTAGTGCTACAGCCTCACTGTTATGGTTGTCCAGCGGCTCGCTTTATTTGAACGCAGGTGTTATATATAATTAAATACAAAGATTCCGACTACCCCACTATAATAATTCCGCATGTTAATATTTGCGAAGCATTGTCGCGCCACCCGCTTTTATATAAACGGACAACCATCATAGTGAGGCGATAATACCAGTTGAAATGCAGAAGATGAAACATTGTTTTGAAAGGCCATCATATTTTAAACTACTTGAAGTTTTCGAACAAAACTTTATTTTAGATGAGAACGATTCGTTTATCAGATACTAATTTTATATTTTTAATATTAAATTAGTAAATGGGAGTAATAGACGAATAAATATTATTGAATTAGGCCATCTTCTAAAATTGGTACGATATTAGATCCCACAATCCGTTTTGAGACTCATAGTAGCCAACCTGAAGAAGTTGTCTCTGAAAAGAATGCCACATACGAGCCAACAATTGACTATTGCAAAGATAAATGCCAATTAGATAGTATAACTGCCGCAGTGTTGATGATCGGGGCAAGAGGTACTATACCAAGATTCTTAGCTAAATTTTGGAATTTCCTAGATTTGGACAGTGTGTATCGCTGCCATTAGAGATCAATTTCAATTTTAAAGTTCCATGTTTATAAAATTTGTACTTTATAGATTATACTATGGCCCTGGGGTCGACTCAACCTCTAACGGAAATGATTACCAGACGCTTGTTCTGGGGGTAAAGGCGGCCGTCACGCAGGGTTGACATTCCGGCTGACATAAAAGTGCCGATTGTCTAGAAAAAGTGGGAGCCTTAACCTCCTACTACCCCAAGGGCCTCCGGGCCTGTTGTGGGATCACTTTACTTTACTTCAATACAATTTGGAATTTTGTAATGTATTTTATCAATTTCAAAATTAATTGACTGTATCACTTTTTCCTTGTGGGAATCCTGTCATGAGGAAAGTTTTATGTAAAAATATAATAAAATAAAAAATGTCAAATGTCATGTAATAATGCCCGGGATATAGCGCCCTGAAAAGAGGTTATTTATTTTCCTACAGTATGAACAATAAATATACCCACTATTTTTTTCCCTGTACCAAGAAATATTAAATCATGTGTTTTTTTAGGCGTATATTAAATATTGCACATGAAAATATTTTGAGGTGGTATTTAATACTGCAAACCAATTAATACTATCCATTAATAAATGCTTTTTTCCTGTTTGTGGGTTATTTTATATTTCGATTCCTCATGTTATAAGTGTTCATAACAATGGTAGTCTTTCGTACAGGTCCCGTCGGAGTATTAGGATGTAGAATGCATGCTACAGAGTTAGTACCGCGTTCCGCACGGAACTTGGCCTTAGAACAATAACTTCAAATAGGAATGAGGTGCACAAAGAAATTAATCATACACTCAATTCTGGTAATGCATGTTATTATGCAATACAGGGACTATTGACGTTCCAATGCCTCTCAACGAATATTAAACTGAAATATATATAAAATCGTTATTTTCCCAGTTATATGGATGCGAAACATGGATTCTTACTCTAAGGGAGAAAAAAAAGATTAGGAGTATTTGATAATAAAGTTCTTACGAAATTGTTGTACCAAAAACAGAAAGGTGATTAGAGAAAACTACTTAAGAGCAAGCTACATTATCTATATGGGAAAGCATGTATACAAATAATAGTTAACCCATTAATTGGCAAAATACTAATTTCTCGTGCCAGTCATTTAAATGTGGCGGACCGCACTGAAAACACTATCTCGCAAGACTGTTATTATTAGGTTTATTGTGTAATTCGACACACATTTAAGTTATTACTGCTCGTTCGTTTCCTTCTATGTCATTAATAATACTAAATTAATCTCACCAAATTGATGTATCCTATTGGATTTTCACAAGTAATGCCACGAGTCATTTCCAAATTATCGATAAATTCACGACTCTTATCTAGAGAATTTGGAAATCAAGAGTGACATTTGTTAGGAATATTTAACGAATAAAATTAAACTCTTTCCTCACAAATCATTATTTAAATATAGTTATTGTAAAATATTTATATATTTAATGTAAACGGCCGTGTTTGAAAACAAATGAGAAATGATTGGTACGATTCATTTGCTTCTTTTTGTTCATCACTGCAACCAGATCATTATTTATTGCCAAAGGAAAGCAATATTGTAAGAATGCACTCTAGTGGAGAAAAAATGAAACACATCAAACTTTATATGAATTCATTTCTGATGTCCTATGATGTAAATATCACAATTATATTTTTCTGGAATGTTATTACCTGGGTAGAAATACATTTAAGAAAGTGCAAAGAGTGGTTTCTTTTTTTGGTGGTATAATTAATAGCTACAAGGTTTTCATATTAACTCCTGCATGCACTATATGTTGACATTCATGCACTATATATACAATCTGGTAGCCGTATTTCTTAGAGAGTCAGTCACAGCAAAATAATGCTATGACCTGTTTACAGAATGTTGGACGATCACTAAAAGACAAGAACACAGATTGGAAGCAGCTGATATGCGATTTTTAATAAATATAGCAGGATATACTCTGCTGGATAAGAAAATAAATGAAGATTCAAAAAAGGAACTAAATATTTTCTAACTTACAGACCGAATAATTAAATATAGGAACGACTGGAAAGAACATATTGATAGAATGCCAGAAGGAAGATTTCCAAAATCATTGGTAAATTATAAACCGCACGGAAGGAGAAATGTTGGTCGCCCACACAGAAGATGGTCTGAACAATTTTAACAATTCTAGCTTTCATGAAACCGGAACGAGCCAACAGGCTTAATCCCTGGATTATAATGATGATGACCTATTTACAATGTTAAAAAGGAGGTGCTTCCTTTATTATGACTATTTAACTCATGTCGCAAATGGTAGTTAATGACCAATCACGTTTCAATGAATTCTGTTTTACACCAATGACAGATTGTTTCACCTCGTTCTTTATCGATTTCTCTTTATCAGCTCCTGCTTTTGTGATAAAGAAAGCTCCTCCTTTTTTAATATTCTGAACATGTTAGACCATTATTTTTCTCCAACAAATACATTGAATATAGCAAATAATGAATAGATTCAGTGATTTTACTGTGTTGTTTATTCAAAATATAAATGATTAACCTATAATGTTGATTATAATAGTTTGATGTGTTTTATTATTTCTCCACTAGAGTGCATTCTTACAATATTGCGATCCTATTTGGCAATAAATAATATGATCGAGTTGCAGTGAATATACATAACCTCACATTTCTAATTTCTTTTCAAATATCGCCGTTTACATTAACTATATAAATATTTTAAAACACCGGTAACTATATTCAAATAATTATTTTTTAGTAAAGAACTTAATTTTATTCGTTAAATAGTCCTAACAAATACCACTCTTGATTTCCAAATTCTCTACATAAATTCACTCCTCACTTCGTGAGTCGTGAATTTATCGATAATTTGGAAATCACTCGTGGCATTGCTTATGATAAACTTCAGTTGGTAAATTCTAGGCGAAACACGACTGTGATTGGTTGTAAGTAAAAAATCATTGAAATGTGATTGGTCATTGACTCCCATTTGGGGCATGAAAGTCCAATTAAATGGTTAAGTCTGATAGACCGCAATAAGAATGACCTGTGATAGGAAATGGAAACGAAAGAGGGGCATGGAAAATCCTTTTAGGAAAAGCAGAAGGAAAGCGTCGGCAGGTATTGCCAAGAATGAGATGAAATTATAATTTTAACCATGATTTGAGGGAAGTAGATTCTACAGTCGATGATTGTAAAACATTAACTCAGGATTGGGATGTATGGAGAGCTTATGTCAGCTTGGCCATGAAACTACGTTTAAGTTGGTGCCAGTGAGTTAGTTGGTTTATTGTTCTACGTCTTCTACAATACTGGTTTCCCTACTTGTTTGCTTGTATCCTTGCGAAGATTTTATTATTATATTATATTATTATTATTATTATTATGATTATCATGATTATTGTATGATTATTATTATTGTTATTATTTTATTATTGTTATTGTGTGTTGTTATTGTTACTGTTATTATTATTATTATTATTATTATTATTATTATTATTATTATTATTATTATTATTATTATATTATTATTATTATTATTATTATTATTATTATTATTATAAGGGTGCGAAACATGGACTCTTACTTTAAGGGAGGAAAGGAGATTACAAGTATTTGAGAATAAAGTACTTAGGACAATTTTTGGACCAAAGACAGATGAACGGACAGGTGAATGGAGAAGACTACATAACAATGAACTACATGGTCTTTATAGGAAGCCAGATATAATAAGAACAGTTAAGTCTCGTAGACTGCGATGGGCAGGACATGTTACACGTATGGGGAATGAAAGACTTGCATGGAAACTTCTTGTAGGAAAGCCAGAGGGAAAACGCCCAGTTGGTAGACCAAGAATGAGGTGGGAGAATAACATTAACTATGATTTGAAGGAAGTAGATTATACAGGGAATGATTGGAAAGCATTAGCTCAGGAGAGCTATGCCCGCGTGGCCATGAACCTACGGGTTCGATAGTGCCAGTGAGTAAGTAAGTAAGTAATTATTATTACATAATATGATCACTTCTTCCAGAATGTTTATTAATTTCTTTTATGTTACGCACTTTGGTAATTTATTGTTGTTGTTGAGATTTAACTGTTAATTTTCTCATTGGCTTTACGGCCCTTTGAGTCTAGCTATAATCTCTTTGTTAGTATTTTCTAGACGAAGATAATTCCATCATCATTATCATCATCACCATCATCACGAAGCTAATCCAGTTACAAATATTTCCCTACAGATGTCATAAGTGGCATATGGTCAACATACCGGTATAACGAAGCATCTAGTAGACATATAAGGTATTATTTGGAGTATGAAAGTCGATAATTTTTTCTTAGAGATCTCTATTATGTATACATAACGTTATTTTACGATCCTGAAAATCTTTAGATTAGGACCCACAGTGAAACTAATTTATATGTTACAGATATCTTCTTCTCACTCATATTTGTTTTGATCAAGACTATATTCATCCCTTTCTCCTCTTTTTTTCTTCCTTCCCTCATTCAATATTTTCAAGCTAATATGTTGATATTTTGAACTTTATTACTTTATTTGTATTTTCCGTTGATTCATCGGGATTCTCATCACGTATACGTATCTCGTAATATTCCCCGGAACATGGCCGTCCTTGTTGCTATGACAAGTTTTCTAATATTTCATTTTTCCTACTTATCCAAGTGTGCACTGGAATAAAATATTCAGTTTATTAGTTTCTCCTGCACTGAAATTAAGCTAAGATTTGGGTATAAGTTGAAATTAATCATTAGTAATGCCACGAGTGATTTCCAAATTATCGATAAATTCACGACTCACGAAGTGAGTAGGTTGATTTATCTAGAGACATTGGAAATCAAGAGTTGCCATTTTAGATCTATTTAATGAGCGAATAATTAAGCTGTTTTCGGACAAATCATTAGTTAACTGTAGTTATTTAAAAAAATGTATATATTATTAATGTAAACGGCGCTGTTTTGAAAACAATAAATGAGGAACGGTTGGTACGCTTCACCTGCTTATTTTGTTATTCACTGCAAACCGATCATACTATTTATTGCCAAATGGATGCAATACTGTGAAGAGATGCCTCGTCTAGTGGCGAAATAATTGAAACACATCCATAACTGCATATTTTAATTCATTTCTGATGCCGTATGATGTAAATATGCGAATTATATTTCTTCTGGTAGTTTTTACCTGGGAAAATGTGTACCTGTAAGAAGCAAGTGCAACAGTGGTGTTCTTTTTTTGGTGGTTATATATCAATTGGTACAAAGTTTTTTATATTCACTCCTGCAAGCGCTATGTGTTGACATCCCTGCACTATATATACAATCTGGTAGCTTTAATTTCTTAGTGAGTCAGTCACTGCAAAATAATGGTCAGACCTGTTCAGAATATTAAAAAGGAGGAACTTTCTTTAATATGGTGAACTTAATATTGATAAATCTTTGGTTGAAATCACGTGAGCTGTGATCGTTTTTGTTAAAACAGAAAACCATGCAAACGTGCTTGGTTCAGTGACCTCCCATTTGGGGCATGAGTTAAATAGTCATTGTAATTTTTATGTCGAGAGAAATATAAAAACATAATACGTCACACTTTTTTTTTTGTTTTTTTGCTCTTGAAGTTCAAATTATTTGTATTTGGATACGCCGTAGCGTTGTTGGTTAAGGCATTACGCAACAAGCCGGGTGTTAAAGGATTCGAATCCCGGCGAGGTCAGAATTTTTAAACCTTCTGGCGGCACCATTGCCCTGGGGTCTTTTCAGCCTATAAATGAAAATGAATATCAGAAGCTTATTCTGGGGTAAAGGCGGCCAACACGCAGGTCTGACAACAAGGCTGGTACCAGATGCCGATTGTCTAGAAGAGTAGAATCCTCAACGTCCTGCTGCCCAAATGGCCTCCTAAAACCTGTAATGTGATCACGTTATATTTTTAATTCAATGAGTTAAAATGGTAATATATAGTTTAAATGTCTTCACTCACCGGAGTTTCAGGTAAAGAGTAGTGTGTCTAACAGAGAAACGTGAGAATTGTATTGTAAACAATTATGAAGAACTGATCAGTTCTTTACCAAAGAGAATAACATTTAGACTTGCAAATATACATGTTCCTTCCTTGTACAGGCTTCATACTACCGTACGTCCCACTCCCAGCCAGGCCGACATGCACGCTCGTTCGGTATTATTCATAACTTCATGCTGATGAACTTCAAAACCACGAGTAACCGGCCCGGCTGGGAGTGGGTCGTACAGTAACATATCTGTGCTCCTACGACACTATTGTATTTTTCGTGAATCGCGTCACGTTACGCGCTAGGCGGATAGATAGAGTTAATCTGATCCATTTTCTGCACCCATTCATCCACTCAGCCTCCTTTGCACAGAAAAATAAGGACTTTTATTAAGGGTGAAACATTAATTAACTTGTAATTATTGTCAGACGTAGGGCATATTTATACTCAAATTAAATGGGAGGAAGCCAGGAATTTATTCGTATCATAATCAAAATGATATGACTGACCATAAAATAAATGTATATGCAATAGATAAAACTCTAGTACCAAGTGATTAGCGCTCGGTTATAGACCTGATCCTTTGCTATTGTGATCAACCACACTAGTAAACAAGATACAATAGAACGGTAAGACCTGATACAATAGAGAAAAAGTTTGCAGTTTTCTTTGTTAAAAGGAATTACAAGACTGCGCCATTATTAACTTGTAATAACAATGACGAAATCGAAAACTTTATACAAAGGGCTGGACAGCAGCTAACAAGCAACCGAATTTTCCAAAATAATCTATGGAAAAGAGTTCCTTCAATTCAATTTAACGAAACATGACCACACTACCCAGGGGTCCCACTTTGGCGGCAGGACATAGATGCCGACAAACAAAATTCGCCCTAGTAGAAATAACTCTCAATTGGGCAACCCTGCAAATTTGATGTTAGGACAATCATTTGAAGGGGGAATATGACCCCAAACGCTAAAGTTTGAAACCCCCGACAACGCCCTCAAGACGTGGTTATCGAATCAAAAATATTGTAACATGTAAACTTAACTTTTTGTAAGATGGCTGGAGGCTTTTGGTGGAAGGGGAAGAAGTACCGACTTACACAGAGAAAATAAATATTTATTCTTGACAAAATTAAAGTTACTAGCGCGTGTGCAAGCCGCTAGGGCACATAGTTTGAGCCACAGTTAGACGCGGATGCGCCCGCATCACGCGCGTTTCCTCTAAGTTTCGGAGCTATCAGTCAGAGCGCACTTTTCAGTGTTATAAATAAGATTATTGTAGACCCTCGGTTCATAGGGCTTTAAAGTTAAAATAGTTACAAATAAGTGATAGCGCATTTATTTGACACAAACTTTGGAGCTATAATAATTTCTCAGACACGTGCAGTGAATAATTAATGTACAATTCCGACCACCAATACATGTAAGTCATAGGGATTTGAAATGCAATCCAGCCATCTGGTTCACAATGTAGCTACTAAAAATTGTTCAACGCCATCCATTCTAACCCGGAGATAGGAAATTTTAGAATTAAATTCAAACCCCACCGAAATTGAACAGTTAGGAGGCAAACATGTTACCACTTGAGCTGTAGCGAAAGGATCATTTTCAAAATGTTTAATATCTTTTCTTTTTAACTTCATTTAATCGCCTACTCTATAGGCACTTTTTAGTTCCCCACGCCACATGGGAGACTATTTGAAACTTTGAATCACACAAACGTTTTGACCACACAACGGCATGGTAGGCCTCCCAGGTTGAATGATTAGCTCAATGCCAAGGCCACTTCCTAGACAACATGACATTTAAGACATGACACATCGTTCACTCATTCATTCGCTTATAAAATAACACGGGAATTGTCAACCATAGCATGCCGAAATTACTTAGATATTTCTCCCAGAGAAGCGTTGTGATGTACCAATGCCGTGTCAAAAAAAAAGTGCTGCTTTTAACTGAAAGACACAAAAATCCAGGGCCAAAGCTCTCGTTTAAGAAACGTAACTCCTGAAATGGTGAAATGAATTACCCTGACAACCAGCCCGCACTACGCGTCCCATCACTAAATTCCATTTTATTCGCGCTGGGAGTCCATCTGTTTCGCACAGTGGGATGCCATTACTGGATTCTGGCTTCAATTTCTGTGGCTTGCAGTTAAAAACGACAGATATTTTTTGGATACGGCCTTGGTACATCATAACGCTTCTTTGGCAGAAATTTCAAAGTAGGTTTCGGCTTGGAATGGTTGACAGTTTCCTTGTAAGCTAATATAATATGGATGATTGTGATGGCCAGATGAATTTCTGGGATCATTTAAACCTAACATTTTCTGATATTTGTTTTAAGATGAAGAAAAACCCCACTCAGGAAACTTGTTCTGACTAGGGGTTGAAACCATGTTCACTCCGTACAATAAACGGTGCTATGTACACCGAAACGACAGCGGTTGACATTTTCAAAATGTCTGCATTTATTTAGTCATAATTAAGCAGATTGTGATACTGATTTGTGTGTGAGTTATTCCCATAAGTTGCAGCACATGATTCTTGTGGCTCAATACTCAAATTGCATTTATAATGAATGGAATGTGGTAGTGAACGCACATTAAGCTCTGAGTTATTGCTTTATTTACGCAGACTATTAACATCCTTAGAGAGGCTGAGGCTTATCAGCTTAGGTTAAGTATCTCCCCACATCTTGTAATCGCGATATTACACATTCACTTCCTAAATTCACCTAATCCCGGGTTCAATTCTCCGAGCTCCATTTGTGCCTCCGCAATTCTCTCTATATGAACTTACAAAATTAAAATTTAGCCTCGCGGGTAGCTCTTGTTATAAGCCAGTTGTCTATAACAATCGCGCCAACTCGAGACATAGTATGAAAATAATTGTTCCCACCGTTGTTTAGATACGCTTCATATCGCCTCTTTTAATTTCTTTTTTCTTTTTTATCTTCAACCAAGGTAGTGTTTTTCAAGTTACTAGTATTTACTTAACCACAGTATTTCATTCCCCTGCATTTTATTACTATCTACAGGGTGTTCAAAATGATGATTCAAAATGTAGTAGGGATGTGAAATAAAAAATAAGTAAAAATGAGTTCGAAAATAAAATGGTTACGAGAAATCTTTGTTTGCTGGTTGGCACTAGAGTAATATAAAGTAGTATCCCAACAAAAGAAGCGATGTTATTATTTAATATATCAACCAAGACACAAGCACAGCATCCAAGTACAAACCAGGAGCCGATCCCAAAACATTGCACTTGAGATACCCAACTTAGGGTGGGCCGAAAAAACTTATTTTTTTATTTCGAATTTGTAATAGCGCGGAAAAGTTGCGAAATATACAGACAAAAGAAAAGAAAAAATCAAAATCGGTTGACATCTTCCGGTCGCGCAAATGCTCTAACGTTTGACAAAATATGAAAAAAAACTTCATTTTTGAGATTATTTCTTTAATTTTTTAATTAGATGTTTTCATAATTTAATAGTTTGTAACGTCTTCAAATAGAGCCTAAAAACATTGTTTTTTAATTTGCTTTAGAACAGTTGGAGTAGCAAGTTTAAATGAAGATATCCAAAGATACCAACAAGAATGGTAAAATCATCTGAGAAGAATGGCAAGAAATAGACTTCCAAAATTGGCATTCCAATATACCCCAACTGGACATGGGGACCAAGGAAGACCAAAACATCGGTGGAAAGATCAAGACCATCTTCGCTAGGTTTACCTAAAACGAATTTGTTCATGATGATGATGATAGAACAGTTGATATCTTCCGGTCGCGCATAAGCTCCAAAATTTGCCAGAATAATGGACAAGTTATATTTTTACGCATTTTTGGTATTTGACAAATAATTTCAGAGTATTGATTGTCAGATCCCACAGATAGATATAAACGTGCTTAGCAAATATCAGTAATACCTACTTGATAATAAATAAATAACTGTTTTAAAAAACTAAAACAACACGCTTTATTAGAAAACCGAACTAAAAAATGATTTTCATTTCCAACACGCTTGGGATAAAATTAAAGTGGTCAACAAAAAAATCATCTCCAACACATGTAGAATAAAAATAGAGTTATCAACGAAAAGAAAATAATTTTACCATCAAAAGCGTAGGGTGCTCTATATCAATTAATATACTTGATAATAAACAGATATTGGTAAACGTAAAGTCTCTAATAAGAAAATGTATAAATCATAAAAAGCACCCCACGCCTTTGATGGTAAAATTATTTTATTTTTGTTGATAACTCTAGTTTTATTCTATATGTGTTGGAGATGATTTTTTTGTTGACCACTTTAATTTTATCCGAAGCGTGTTGGAAATTAAAATTATTTTTCATTTTTTAGTTCGGTTTTCTAATAAAGGGTGTTGTTTTAGTTTTTTAAAAGTATTATTTATTTTTTATTTTTTAGCTTTAATATTTTACAGAATAAGATGAAAATATAAATATATTTAAATTCGATACTATTGTAGCAAGAGCTAACAGTAATACTCTTCTAAAAAAATCCTCCCAGCCGGATTTGAACCAGCGACCTATGGATTACTGACATTATATTCCACTACAGTTCACCGCTCTACCAACTGTGCTCTTACAACGACTGACTAAAAAGTCGACAAGTCCGCAACCTATTATACCAGTTTTCATTTTCTGATGATTCTGGCCAGGATTTTAGAAAGAAAGTATCAAATTATTGTATTGTCACGGGTCCTTTACAGGTATACAAATTTTCAAATCGATCCAACGTTCCTCAGTGGGTGAAAATCGTTTTCAAAGATTCCGTTACATAGATACAAAGACACTTTTTTCTATTTTCTGATGATTCTGGCCAGAATTTTAGAAAGCTAATATGAAATTATTGTATTGTCACGGGTCTTTTACAAGTATACAAAGTTTCAAGTCGATCCAATGATTTTAAGTGGGTGAAAATCGCTTTGAAAGATTGCGTTACAGAGATAGCTAGATACATAGATACATATAGATCAAGCTAATATAAAGCGTATAAAAAATAATTGCAAAAATGAAGTTTTTCTCGTATTTTGTCAAATTTCAGAGCCTTTTCGCGACAGGAAGATGTCAACCTATTTTGATATTTTTTTTTAGCTACATAATTCGAAACTTTTCCGCGGTATTACATCGTCGAAATAAAAAAGTGTGTTTTTTCGGCCCACCCTAACCTACCTATCAGTCTCTTGTAAAGTGATGAATGTCACGAATTATTACAGAACGATATATATTGTAGCTCTTGTAATTGTTCCTATTAGCATTTCAGTGCTGAACTTTTCTTGTTATTCATGATGTCTTAGTATTGTAAATATTATATTATTATATATTAATTACGTAGTGTAATGATATGCCACTATTACATCGAATAGAAAATAAAGAAGTTAAATGATGATTTCAGAAGTAATTGTAGAGGAACATTTCGTGGAATAAAGCTAAGAGGAAAGTTAAGTAAATATATTTCTGATTTTTAAGGAAAGTGTATAAAATATCAGGATTGAACCAGTTTGTATGATTATGATTTACAACATAGAGCTGCTTGGTGTCCGATGGAGTCTAAATGAGTCTAAATTGATCTAAATTGATCTAAATTAACTTAAAGTATTTACTGTGGACCTGAATTGTCAAATAATATCGAATTAGGGAAGGGAATTATGTTTTAAGTGTTATATAATTAGAAACGCGAGTTAAGACGGTTTAAGATGTAAATATTATGTTAAAGACTGGCTATATCCAATTAAAGAGCTTAAGAAGTACAGAACACGTATGTAAGGGTATAAAGAGTTTAAATAATAATAGTAGGGACATGCGGTTAATAAAGAATAAAGAGTTAAGTGAGGGGATTAACGAAAAACATAAAAGTGGAATGATGAAGGTAAGTAATATTGAGCGATTCCATGAAAATGTCATACCGAGGTGAAAATTTTGAATCTAACGCAGGAATAATTCTGTTGATGTAATATATTTCTGTAAATATCAAATTTTGTAATTCTATAAGAAAATGTTTCAAAAGTGCATTATTTTAATCTAATAATAGCGGTAGAACTTGTCATATTCCAAACATGAAAAATTAAGCAAAAGTTTACCAATTTCTTGTTTAATGAATTGGTCGTATGAATTCGTTTTATTTCACAAAATCTTTTGTTAAACCATACTTTCGTCCTCCTTGGTCGTAACTTAAACAATATTAATTGGATTCTAATATTCTATATACCTTAAATGTGTCCTATAGTTCTTAACTGTAAGTTATGGTCACCCTACACAACATAATAATTGATGGATTAAAATTTCCTCTTGGATTCTACGTTATCGGTACACAACTAACAAAAATGTGTAGATGACATTTTCTTGTAAAGTCATTATTTTTTCCCGCTGGAGTCCCGTGACTGACTGACTGACTGACTTTTTGTACCCTCACTTATATTGCTAATACGCATAACGCAGTCAGTTGCTTGCTGGACTCCGCTGTGTATTAACATAACCATGGTTTAGGAAATCTGGTAGACTGTTCGGCTCAACTGTTTCATAAAATAATTACTGACCCTTCTTCTGTGACAATTTGAGCTAAAAGGCAGTCAGCGGAAGGATTTAAATGTAGAGTAATTACATGAAAATATCATACCGATGTGAAAATTTTGAAATTGGCGCAGGAGTTATTTTTTCGATGAGATACTTTTTTGCAGATGAAATTTTCCGATTATAGAAGTTAATGTTTGAAATACGGATTATTTTGATCTAAATTAATAGTATAACATGATATATTCCGAAACCTGAAAACACATGCAAAATTAAACGAAATTTTGTTTTACGATTTTACTGTATAAATTTGTTTTGTTTCGCCGACTCTTTTGTTATACCATATTTCGGTCCTTCCTGATCATAAATGTAATACTAATAATTGTATTATAATATTCTAGATAATTAAAATGCGCCCTGTAATTATTAAGGGTAAGCTACAGTCAGTTACATAAAACATACAAAAATTATTTACACAATACGATAATTGATGGATCCAAATTTCCTCTGGGATTCTACGTTATCGGTACATAACTAACAAAAAAGTATTAACGACATTGACTTGTAAAGTAATTACATTAATTATATTACTTACATTTTTATATTTTTATTAATGGCATTTAAATATTTTTTCCTAATATTCGATTCTTCAATATGTATGTTATTAAGTGAGTGGAATTAAAACAAGTGCGCGGTTCTTATGTGTTAGAAAATGTGTGTGTGGGAGTCCTTGAACTTGAAAGGTTCACGCATTAGTTTGACCTTTGACATGCCATGTGTGTCGTATTATCGGGGATTCACAGTGCGATGTTGCCACATTGTACTAGCATTCACTTTGTGAAACAGAGTCATGCTTGTTAATTGCAAAAACAGTTCTAAATCATATGAAGTTTCTTGTATAAAAAATACAATTGGAGTGGAGTATATGTGATTAAGTATGTATAACCTGTAGTGTGAAATAAAATTATTATTGGGTGTAGCGTTATTGGAAACCAACAGAGTTAAAATACGTATGACAACGCTGTACTATGTGCACCTGCTGGGAACAGTCAATCATAAAGTAAGATTTCGCGCATTGTAAGAGATTTCTTAAGATTGTTTAGTTTAAAAATTGAACTCATGTCAGCAATATAATTTGTAATCAGTTGCTTTGAAAGAATTATAACAGAATTTTCCATATTTAAATAAAAATTTCAATAATTTGTATACCGTAATTTTCGTTAATTTTTTTTGTCTTTACAGTTGAGACGCGTGAAAGTTAATTTTAGTGTTCTGGAACAAACAATGCAAATTCCATATCGGCATTTTTATTTATTTTAATGGTTCAATCTATCAACAGCATCAGATAAATTTTAATCAGTTAATATGGTTGTAACAAAATTATACCCATATTAGGCATATTTAACTATAAGAAGGCCCTTTGTTGATAAAAAGTTAATATTTTATTTATTTTGTGAAATTTAAAATTATACTTGGTAACAAAGTTAATTAAAATTACACTATTTATTTAATATTTTTACAGCATATCAAATTGTGCATTTTCTATATATGATAAAAGGAGTGAAGTTCTTTATTCATCTCCATATTATCGCTTTTTATATATTATCCATCCACAGTAATTCTGTCCGAGGACAGGTCCTTCACTGCAATAATAGCATTTTCACGCTATGCTTGCAGCTTTACTAGGGTACTGTAGATGTGGTAGATTCCCGTTGCTTTCCACACCGGTGAAGGATGATGATGATGATGATGATAAGGATGATGGTGGCCATATGGTTTCGGGGACCGTTTGGGCCTTAAAGTTTTCTTGACATTTGTCTTACAGGTGAGGAAAAACCCCAATAAAAACCTCACCCAGAAAAACTGTCCCGACCAGGGATTGAACCCGGGCCCGCTGCGTGAGAAGGCAGCACGCTACCTCGAGACCACAATGGTGGATTTATCTATTATAATTTCATATTATTTTGTAATATTTGTATTACACTTACAGCTCCAGAATATTAAAGTCTAAATAAAATTCAGATATATCAGTCAGTCAATCACAGAATGTAGTCAGTCAGTCACACATATATTAGGTTATAACTCTGGTCTTAATTGTGATTTTTGTTTCGTTTTTGATTGAAAATGTAACTTGAAATATGTCCTCCAAACGGTATTTTGGAAAATTGAATTAGGAATCACACTTCAGAGCATGATGCAGATGAACATGTTAATCTGCATGATGAGTTGACATTTATGCCAGTCAGTCACACATACTTTGATAGATAATAAATGGCACTGTTTTTCTTCAAATGTTGTATATTTAAGTACAGTCTTAACCACACACTATTCCTCTATCATATCACGTAGATAACACCCCTAATATCAGTAATATTTATGCAACCATTTTGCTGTAAAAGTGTATTGTAAATGTCAGTCACATATGGAATTGCTCTATAATAAATTAATGATCATCAATTCAGATAAGTCAGGAAAACAAGAGAAAATATGGAATTCAATAGAAACCGAGGAAGCTTAATATACAATGATTAACAGGAAAATATATAATGAGTTGTATCGAATATAGTAGATTATTATAGTTATTATTATTATTATTATTATTATTACTATTATTACTATTATATATTATTACAATTATTATTATTATTATTATTATTATTATTATTATTATTATTATTATTATTATTATTATTATTTATTATTATTAAAGAAAGTTAATATTTAACAGGATGACAGAATAATGTTATTAAAATATCTTAGGATTTCACAAATGTTATCTAATTTAATTATATTAACATATTCATTTTTGTTAATTATATTGTTAAATTTATCTAAATAATTATTTATTTGAAGCGTAAGGTAGAATGTTCCTTACTGCTTATAAATCATTCATAGGATAACAAGAGTACCAGTAACCGATAATGAGTTTGGTTCAATGCTATAGTAGTTATTATAAAGAATATAAGCATTGATTAAAACATATATATATATATATAGAGAGAGAGAGAGAGAGACACTACCATAAGTTTTAGTAAGCTCGGCCACGATCGCGCCATAACAATTGATGACAGTAAGTTGGGAACATATAACTTACCATCACATGTGACGACATTGATGGCACTATAAGTGAGGTGCCAACAATCTCGTCGTCACATTGACATAATAAATTGTTCTTGCTGCTATTAATACTTAGTTCACAGCGAGTTCCAGCCAAAAAGCCTGTATTTCCTATAACGAAGTTATAATGAAACGAATGAAAGTAGAAGCGGCGAATATAAAATATTACATATAATTTAATATAGTAATTACATCTTAAATAGTCTTAACTCGCGTTTCTTATTAATAATACTTAAAACATAATTTTCTTCCCTAATTCGACATTGTCAGACAATTCGAATTCACAATTAATCTTTATGTTAATTTAGATCAATTTAGATTAATTTAGCCTCAATATGTACAGACTTACCAGTTCCCGTTGTCATTCGGACACCAAGCAGCATTATCATCCTACATGTTGAAAATCATGTTAATATTAAACAAAGCCAATCCTGATATTTCATACACGTTACTGAACTTAGTTACTTACTCACTGGCACTATCGAACCCTCAGGTTAATGGCCGCGCGGACATAAGCTCCCTATCCCGAGCTAATGCTCTCCAATCATTCCCTGCATAATCTACCTCCCTCAAATCATAATTAATGCTATTCTCCCACCTCATTCTTGGCCTACCAACTGGGCGTTTTCCCTCTGGCTTTCCTACAAGAAGCTTCCATGCAAGTCTTTCATTCCCCATACGTGCAACATGTCCTGCCCATCGCAGTCTACGAGACTTAACTGTTCTTATTATATCTGGCTTCCTATAAAGACCATGTAGTTCATTGTTAAGTAGTCTTCTCCATTCACCTATCTGTTCATCTCTCTTTGGTCAAAAAATTTTCCTAAGTACTTTATTCTCAAATACTTGTAATCTCCTTTCCTCCCCTTAAACCAGGAATATTTACTTAACATTGCTCTTAGTTTCATTCCGTGACTTTGCCCTCTAAAATTAATTCTGAAATCATCATTCTACTTCCTTTGTGGTCTCGAGGTAGCGCGCTGCCTTGTCACACAGAAGGCCTGTGTCCGATTCCCGGTCGAGGTTTCCTTCCTCACCTGTAAGACAAACGTCAAGTAGCTTTAAGGCCTATATGATCCCCGAACATCATCTCGCCATCATCATTATAATTACCATTATCATCTTTCACCGGCGTGGAAAGCAACGGGAAGCTAACAAACCTATGATTCCTTACTAAAGCTGCAAAGCATAGCATGAAACATGAGAAAACCTGCCCTAGGGCAAAACACTATAGAATGGAATAGATTTTTCTATTCGAAGCAATAGTGGCATAAAACCATTACTCTACATTATTAATATATAATACTATAGCATTAATAATACTAGGACACATCATCATTAATAAGTTAAGCTCAGCACTTAAGTGAAACATAAACAACTACAAGAGCTACAATAAATATTGTTTTGCAAATAACCTATTAAACAGAAACATTTAGTCAGAAAATATCATGTTGTGTGTTGGATTTCATTTTTTAACATACAGAGTTCGCAAATTCCCATCAAAATCTTATAGGGCTTGTAGTGGAATTCAGTATATAACGTTTTTATTACCTGCTTTTGTCTGAAAACGTGCCTTTTTCGTGCTGAAGGTATGAAAATTTCACATAAACCGTTTAAAACTTCCGTATCTGCTAGGGATAAATGGAGAATAATTTAATGATTTATTACTCAATTAATTGCATTTGCACAACCAAACATTCACCCTCTTCGTGAACATGTCCATTGTCAAGGGAAAGATAAAGAAACTTCCCTTTGTGACAGTAAGAATAAGATGGAGCGAATTACAGGAACATTTGATTCGCAGGCACAGTGTGTGTGCAGCAAGCTTGTTGGTCGCCAAATCGAACCGATATTTTAGCGAAAAAGTATTCTAAACCACAATGTTAAGTACAATAGAGATGTTTCGTTAGTTTGCGCATAAACAATTATCTTTACAGAGAAAACGTGAAGTTACTTTATTTCTCACTTGATGTTGGACATTCAAACGAAATTAGTGAATGTTGGATTATGTAAATTTAAATGTTTTAGTTATCCATCCATAGTAATTCTGCCCGAAGGCAGGTCCTTCACTGCAATCATAGCATTTTCATGCTATGCTTCGCAGATTTACTAGGGAATTTTAGGTGTGGTAGCTTGCCGTTGCTTTCCACACCGGTGAAGGATGATGATGATGATGATGATAAGGATGATGATGATGGCCGTATGATTTCGGGGACCGTTTGGGCCTTAAAGTTTTCCTGGCATTTGTCTTACTTCACCCAGAAAAACTGCCCCGACCGGGGATCAAACCCGGGCCCGCTGCGTGACAAGGCAGCACGCTACTTCGAGATCACAGCGGTAGACAATTTAGTCATAAAACATTAAATTACTATCGATTTATCCCCGGCAGACGCGGGAAATATAAACGCTTAAATTGAATTAGTTGTACCCCAAGCACGAAAACTATACGTTACAAGAGAAGTTCTTGTTAAACGTTATCTACTCAGCCTTCTCTGCAATTCCTGGAAGGTTTTTATGGGAATCTTCGAAAACCTGTACATCGATTCCGTTACATCTTGTGTTCCAAAACCAACCCTCACCATTTATGTAAAATTACTGAAGTTGATGTCCGCAAAAAAAATAAAATAAAATAAAAAAATAACCAGGACTTTTTTCAAAATTTTGACGACATACAAACCCAAAATTTGCTGCATACATTCCTTCAGCTACAAGTTTGATGAGAAATATTCGGACATATTCCAAAAAGTAAACAAATGTAGGGTGACGGCTAAAAACGATAATTGTCCATTTTACAAGAAAGCGGCTTTGTAGTGTCGTTTCCCTAAATATATAAAAATTAGTTTCTTTCACTGTATATATAATAAAATTAGTTGTTTGGACTGTGTTTAATCATTAATTTCTACCATTCATGTTAGATTAGATCATCCATTTACTACCTTAAACATTCAATACTAAACATTAGCATAAAGTCACTCTGAAAGTTTTTAGCAGTCACCCAGCAAATTTTTAGATATAATCTTCTGCTGATTACTAGGTCAACTGAGGGCAAGACTTTGACTCCCAGTTTTTGAGGGAGAAAGACTCTTTGATCTCACCGCTTTAAGTGGAGTGGATTTTGAACTCTGAATCACACACATACGTTTTCATCAAACAAGATAAAATCCCCGGATGAGTGACCAGCTCATGCATAAGGCCGCCTCCGAGACAAAATAAACATTCTTGAATAGACACTTCATTCACTCAAAAAAATCATACTGAATTAGGAAAATGTTACAGGGGGATTATTATGGTCAAATGATATTCGGGGTTTATTTGGGCCTTAACTTTTTCGACACTTTTCTTAGAGCACAGGAAAACGATAACATTCAACTAGGAGACTTATCTCAGCCTAATATCGAAACTGGGCCCTCTGCGTCTAAACCAACGGTGTTACTTCCTGACCAAAACGGTGGACGGTTTCATTTGTTTGAATTTATATATATTTTAAATACAAAAATATTGACTATTATTTTAATCTTTCTCTAATTTGCTTTATTTTATCTTGTAAAATGTAGTGGCTGGAGTAGAAGACGTAACTCAGCAAATAAAGAATTTCTTATGCTTTATTCATTGTATTACAACATAATTTCACTCGTTAATCCAATAATAATATTTTAATTACGTGACATTTAAAATATACTTAATATTCATGTTTTTGTAATAATTAGGTCATAATGACATTTGCAACCAAAATATACAACGTATAGGCCTATGTGTAGCTATAAATTTCACTTACAGTGCTAGTCTAGGTTATAAAATGACACACTCTGATATCCACTGTAATTATTAGTGTCCATTTGTATGTAAATTATTCTGAGCTTAGAGCTTTAATGAAAATATCATAATGGATACATTTTCGCATTGAACCTGCTAGTGCATGAGAAAGCAATGAATGCGTCGTATTCAGGTCACGGCTTTGAATCTCATATAACATTTCTACGAATTACTGGATATAATATTTTAGTTTGTTTATTTTTATAATTCCCGTATGTTTAGCAGAGACAATGTTGTAAGTTCTATGTGGGTTTTCCATTAATAAATTGCATTTACTTTGTGACAATTATAATTATTTATTCCTTATGCACCAACACATATATATATATATATATATATATATATATATATATATATATATATATACATACATATGTGTGTGTGTGTGTGTGTGTGTGTGTATGTTCTAATCAATTCAGTTTTTTAATGGGCAGATCCAGACAACAGCTGGCGATTAAGGTCCCTGTATTGAAGTAATTAAAAGGAAAATGTTTGTAGAGCTTAAATCTTCCTTGCAGCGGGAGGTTCAAGACTTGAAAAAATCAGCGGAATTTATGTCGGATAAATTCGATATACTCCAATCACTGTTCGAGTATGCGAAAAACGAGCTCAAGGGGACGAAAGAAGAGCTATAACGTCTGAGAATAGGAAACGAGATTCGATGGACAGAAGTGGACGATCTGCAGCAATAAACGCGCAAGGACAACATTCTGTTGTTTGGAATTACTGAGTCAAAAGAATTAGTATATGACGATTTAAATACAATATCACACTCTATCGAAGCTAGGATATCCCGTGGTCAGGTTTTACAAAAGGTAATCCAAGTATGAATGGTTACAAAAGATTTATCACGAAAAAAAAATAATAATAATAATAACAATGATGATCCAGGTATAGTGGCAGCAAAGATCAAGACGTCATGGAATGAGGTACTCATGAATTCAGGCGAACAATTAACAGTGGCGACAAGACACCACCTGAAACCACTCCGCAGCGGCAATTGTTATTAATCAATCACTCTGAAATAAAGAAAAGGTGTTAAAATTAGAGGAGGAACCTTAGTTCCTCGCGCTACATGGTACCAGTTCCCACAAACCGACATCGTCGCGGGGGCGCCTGCTGCATTCAGTGTCTGAGACAGTCATAGCACCCAAAATTAACACTACCGGGGCAAATCGGCTCAAGCCTTGGAACCCGTGATTCCATTCTCTTCAAGGGAGGAACCTAATATCGATCCAGCACTGGAATACAGGCTATTCCAGTCGCAGGGCAATTCGTTCTCTTTTTGTATCATGAGATCTGCTCAATATGATAAGGTATGAGGCCATGCATAAGGGTTTCAAATATGCGTGGACCCGTGATGGTGAAATATGTGTAAACAAAATTAACTCAGGTCGGTGAGTAATGTCTACAGGACATTAACAATTTTTAAAATTTGTGAATAGTTTGTAGTAACTAAATATTTTGACTTAATAACGCTAGTAATACAATGTTACATGAAATATTTCTCTGCCCTGTTAACAGGAATCCCATACAACCATAATTGAGGACATTACTAAATGCAATGAGTACATTAACATTATTTTATCAGATTTAAAACCTCTTGGCATGAATATTCGTAGTATTAATTTTAAAAATTCGGAATTCTGTGTTTTACTCAAATATTTATCAGATCCCTTTGAGATCATAGTGCTCACAGAAACGTGGCTTCAGCATAATTCAGATTTTGATATCAAAGACTAGAAAATTTGTTAAGACCAATACGTATAATAAATGTGAAGGTATGTTGTTTATTAGCATCCGTTTATCTTTATATGACGTTGATATGTATTCTATTATTTTTGCTTTCCTATTAAATGGTATCCCAGTTCTTCTAACTGCAATCTATAGACCCCGAAATCATTGTAAATCCGTTTTCGTCTAGCATTATGAAAAATTCTTTTATTCATATTAAGAAATCAATAATCATATTATTGTAAGCCATTTTAACATTCAATTCATAAAAATTACTTACATGATTTTGGTAACGTATACATGAACGTTATGCACGAATACAGATATTTAAAGTACCTAAATTCTACCACTGGGCTATAATTCAAACCTAACTCACGTCTTTATCATGTATTAGTAATCTAAATTTTAAACCTGGAATATAACAATAGTGCTATATCAGATCTATTTTTCCCAGTCTAATAAATATTCAAGAAGAATCCTTATTAAACCCTCTCGGAGTTACCAGCAAATTATACCAATTATTATGTTTTAATACCAAAACTTAATAGATGAATTAGGATTCGGCTTTGTTAAGCAGAAATTAGTTAAGTTTTAGACAAAATATAAGAAAAGAGGATACAGTTATGAATGTCACCTCAAAATAATTCGTAACTTAGACTCAAGGAACAAATGTCTAGGAATTTTCTCAGATCTGAAAAGAGTTTTGATACCGAAAATCACAGTATGCTGCTGGACAAATTAGATAGAACTGGCGTTAAACAAACAAATCTAGAATTATTTAAATCGTAGTTTAGAAATAGGCAAACAAAATGTATGATAACTACGGTAATTTAAATAATATTGATGTAAGTGTCCCACAGGGAAGTGTCGTAGGTCAAAGTTTATTCCTAATATATTAGATATAGATTGATCATCGATTGATTAATATATTTGACATCGTCCGATTCCTAATAGCCAATTTTGTCGCTCCATCCAATCTTCTGGTTGTAGATGTTTCTCCTTCATGTATAAACATACTATTGATGTAAGTGTCCCACAGGGAAGTGTCGTAGGTCAAAGTTTATTCCTAATATATTAGATATAGATTGATCATCGATTGATTAATATATTTGACATCGTCCGATTCCTAATAGCCAATTTTGTAGGTCCATCCAATCTCCTGGTTGTAGATGTTTCTCCTTCATGTATAAACATACTCCCTGACTCCAGGAGGTTTTAGGTCTTCCTCTGCTTCGTCTTCATTCAGGTTTCCATTCCAAAACAGATTTTGTTAGTCGATCATCTTCCATTCGCTGGACATGTCCGTACCATCCTAATTGAGTTTTAATATAATCTAAAATAGTGTCTTCAATCTTCATTTTCTCCCTTATAACTTCAGTTCCTAATTGTTTCTCTTCTTGAAATTCTTCCTGCCCTTCGTATAAAATTCATTTCCGTTGCCAAAATATACTTATTTGTTTTTGTTGTTAATGGACAAATTTCTGCTCCATAAGTAATGATGCTTACAACAATTATATGATATATATTCATTTTAATTTCATTACTTATATTTTTATTCCACAATATTCTATTGAGGCAAGTAACTGCAAATTTTCCCTATATTATTTCTATTTCATATTTCCTCTTCATATCTCCCATTTTTATTTATTTTAATTCTTAAATATGTGATCTCACTACAAGATTTTATTGTTTCTCTAGTCTCCAAAATTAAATTTTGTTCTGGTTCACCAATTGATAAATATTTTGTTTTTTTCATGTTCAAATTTAATCCCCATTTTTCATATTCTTCTATTAATTTTCTAGTCATATATTCTAAATCTTCATAATCTTGTGCAATTAACAATTTTTGTTGTTTGAAATAGGAAATCCCATGCTTGAACATTTTATCCTCCAATTCTTTAATATTCCATGTAGGCCTACATATATTTTAAACAGAGTCAGTGATAGACAACCTTGACGATAACCTTTATTTATCGTAAAACCATGTGACAATTTACTGCCAATTTTAATTTTAGGTATGCAATTGTCATATAAATGTTGTGTAGCTTTAATTATTATAGTCTTAATTTTCATACGTCTTAAAACAGTCCATAGTTTCTCTATAGGGACATTGTCGTATGCTTTCTCGAGATCTACAAATAGTAGGTGCAAAAGTTGTCCATATTGCATTTTCTTTTCTATTACCATATCCGTATTTTGTCCTACAATGATATATCTATTATTGATCTCTGCTTCAAAGTCTCTTGATATATTGTGTATTCATGAATGTATTTTTGTTGATAAAATCAGTTTGAAATTTTTAATGAGTACTGCCCACATATTTCTATTAGTATTTCACTGTTATCGTTTATTTTCTCCTCTCCAAATGGACCCACCACCTCACTTCCAGTCCTGGTTACAGTGCTGCCATTAAAATCTACAATCATAATAATTTATCTTCTGTTCCTAATTTTGTTTCTTACATTATTCAGATTTCCATAAAACTCGTTTTTTTTTTCGCAGATGATTCATCTTGGCTTATTCCATATACTCCTAGAATTGTAACTTTTTTCCCAAAAATATCTATATTAATTTAATAATGTTTTTATTTATGGCCACCCAGCTAGTCATACATTTCTTGAATTTCTTCTTAATTGTATTATTGAGATTCTTCTCTGTGCTCGTTTATGTTTCTCGACTCCACTGAAAAAAGTATTGAGAACCATTTCTCTTCTTTTTCAGTTTCTGTTAACACAATTACGTCTTGATTAAGAGTTTTCATTTCCTCTATGAACCTCCCGGAATATTCCATGCTGCAACAAGAAAGTTTATTTTCCTTAGCTTTTGTCATCTTCGTTTATATCCGTCCGGCTTTAAATCTTTAGGATTTTTAGCTTTGTTATGTTTTCTTTTGTGACAAACAGGGAGCTGGCCTGATGCAACAACACACAACCTGGAGGACCAGGTGATTTTTGGTACAGATTTTCTTCCTCTGCCTTTATCAAACCAATGACGAACTGCAGGGCAGCAGTATCTGTACCATAGATAAGGGACCATCACAGGGTGCTATCAGCCGGGCGTACTGAACCCTGGTTTTTTTAACGAGGTTATTACTCCCTTACCTTTTCTAACCAGGCTTGGGACAGGCTTTGGCAGGATTTAATATTATTAATAATACTGATTATTATCAGTCCACTATTCATTTAAATACAAAGGATGAAATAAGGCAGAAACACCTTTTTTCCACTAAAACAGAGAAAGAACATAATATAGAAAAATGTTTAAAAACGTAATATAAGAAAACTATTATAATTTAATATAAATATCTTCATTCAAATTTAGCTGAAATTAAAATTAATCAAATTAATATTATAAAAACGATAAAAATAGACACAGTCAATTAATCCGCTGATAGGTCAATTAAAAAATGCATTAAATATAATTTGAAAGGGGCTAATGACCGGCAGCTCCTAATTTCTAATACTCAGGCGTCTAGTAGTAAATATGGTAAAGGAATTTGAACACCGGGGGTTTCTATAATTTAGGATGGCAAGTAGTAGTTTCAAGTGGGATCCTTCAATCAAATTATGATTGGTCAAAAGACATGAAAGCGAGAAGGTAATTATATTGAGGCAGAGTTTGTTAATTTTGAATAACAGAGAAAGATTCTTTCCACGATGATGTAGATGAAGCTAGCATATTTCGCGGAAGGATGGGAAATTTGACCATATTTACAAATGATTACACTGTATATTCGATTCATATATATGTACAACTGATACACATGTGAATACTTTGAGTTTATGTGCAAGTCCATCGTTGAAGTCTATCAATAAGATGTAAAAATAATCAAAATGCGGCATCACGAAAGAGTTCACTAGAATTATTTTGAGATCATCATCATAGTAGCTGTCACAACTGCCTTCTTCTGAAGTTCCTGCCAAACTTCTCTATCAAGTTTTAGCCTTCGCGTTATTAGTCTCAGGTCCTCTTCTTTTCCTGTGCGTTCGTTGTTTTGACTAGTCTGGTAATGTATATTTATTTGAATTTCTGAACAATGGTTTTTTCTACAAGGCAATCTCACTAACCAACCCCAAACAAGGAAGAACAATTGTTCTTGTCTTAGGGTTGCCACACCTTAACCGATGAGACACCGTTTCAAAGCGACAAGTATTCGCTCTCAGTGCGGGCTCATCAGTCGCCTGTACAGTATCCCAGGCTACGGTAAAGTCAATCCTGCGCTCTGATTAGACATCCGGATACAAACGGACGACACTCAAACAGTAGATTGTGTTGTCAAATAAATATAAAACATTAAAACAAATTATGACGAGTTAAAATTAGCATTATTATCGAAGTTTATAAAAGCAAATAAATTATTCATAAGACACAATTAATCAATATTCAACAAATACATCGGCTAATAGATCACCAATACACATTCATGTCAACTTCAACTAGCAACTTGAGAAAACACAGCTGCTCACCAAATAAAAGAAATACTAATCGCGGAAAATGCATATAAAAACATGGAGCAGATCCGGGTACTTACTGCTATCGGCTACTAGCCATAAACTAAATTTCATTTCCAAATAATCCGGGGCAAATGGACTCAGTCTTGGAACCCGCGGCTCACGTTCAGTGGGCCGAAGAACTCTTCACCATCTGCGCAACGCGGGTCGCAGGGCAGTTCAATTTTTATCTCACACATCCCTTATTGATAAGATTTGTTGAACACGCTGACAGTTGATATGGCAACTAAAGCATTTTGGGTTTTAAAATGTGTACCTATTTGGCATGAGTACACTCCCTAGGGTTAATATTCCAGCCATTCACCCGCCTCCCTTATCAGGGCTTGGGACCACCTCAATGAAGTACAAAAGTTCTCTCCAGTGGCAAATATTCCTTTTGAGTTTCGACGGAAAAAAAGTTTAAATCTATTTATCGAATCCATTATTGGAAACATATGTTTGACATTCCCTTTATTTGACTGTTCCGAATCAAGATAAATATCTAAGCTTTTATCAAAAGATGAAAAACACATTGCCTTGTTGCCTAGCACGATGACCTTCAATCATACTGTTGATGATGTGCAGTATGTTCATCAAGGAAATAGACTCACAGATTCGTTCAATGAGTTTGAGGACGATTTGCAGTAGAGAACGCTACTTTAAATCGATTTTTTACTTTCCATTTTTTATTACCCTTTATTATCGTAGCAATATTAATAATTCATCTATTATTATTACATCAAACAGGATAAAATAATCCTGTAGGATTAAATAGAAATATTGATAAAATCCCCTTCCACCCCTACTTTTCCATTTGTGCTATAACAGCTCTTTTTACTACGATTATAATACGTCATTATCGTGAATTGAAAGTTAGCCTTAATAGTACCAACAAGTTTTACACAGTAGCCTCTCCTTTATGCTTTACATATTTATATGTCGTAAATCCATGAGATCCATGGATTCTAATAACTTTTGAAGTAAGTTATACTCAGGAATTTACCGCCTAATATATCCACTCACTCCTCCGAAGTTAGAACCCGCTATTTTCGAATGCAGAATCGAGCATGGTACCTGCAAGATTAACGTAACCGACAAAATAATATCTGATATAATCTCTATAATAGTTTACATTTTCATTTCATTTCAATGTATTTATCCTGTTTCATGATTTAGTTGTATCTGCTGTGTTTTAACAGGGAATAATAAGCAGATTTTGGCGAATTGGAAAAGCAAAAAATATATGGATTTGGGTGAAAAACAGGTGATTAATTTTGGTACATTCTGACATAAATATTATCAGAAGAAAAATTATAAAAAATATTACCAGACACATATAATAAAACGATTAAATATATCAGAAAAATTGTATTTTGATGACCCCGTGGCTCAAGTAGTCAGACACCCATCCCCAACTCTGGGTTTCAAGTTCGTCTCTCTCTCTCTCTCTCTCTCTCTCTCTCTCTCTCTCGCTCTCTCTCTCTCTCTCTCGCTTTCTCTCTCTCTCTCTCGCTCACTCGCGCCCTCGCGCTCTCGCTCTCTCTCTAGCTCTCTCACTAGCTCTCTCTCTAGCTCTCTCTCTAGCTCTCTCTCTAGCTCTCTCTCTAGCTCTCTCTCTAGCTCTCTCTCTAGCTCTCTCTCTAGCTCTCTCTCTAGCTCTCCCTCTAGCTCTCTCTCTCTCTAGCTCTCTCTAGCTGTCTCTCTAGCTCTCTCTAGCTCTCTCTCTAGCTCACTCTCTAGCTCTCTCTCTAGCTCTCTCTCTAGCTCTCTCTCTAGCTCTCTCTCTAGCTCTCTCTCTAGCTCTCTCTCTAGCTCTCTCTCTAGCTCTCTCTCTAGCTCTCTCTCTCTAGCTCTCTCCCCTAGCTCTCTCTCTAGCTCTCTCTTAGCTCTCTCCTCTCTAGCTCTCTCTCTAGCTCTCCTACTAGCTCTCTCTCTAGCTCTCGCTCTAGCTCTCTCTCTAGCTCTCTCATCTCTAGCTTCTATCTCTCTCTACTCTCTGTCTAGCTCTCTCTCTAGCTCTCTCTCTAGCTCTCTCTCTCTAGCTCTCTCTCCTAGGCTCCTCTCTAGCCTCTCTCTATCTCTTCTCTAGCCTCTTCACTATCTCTCTCTCAGGCTCTCTCTCTAGCTCTCCTCTAGCTCTCTCTCTAGATCTCGCTCAGCTCTCTCTAGCTCTCCTCTCTCGCTCTCTCTCTAGCTCCCTCTCTACTCTCTCTCGCTCTCTCTCTCTACTCTCCTCTCTTCTCGAGCTCTCTCTCTCTCTACTTCTCTCTCTCTAGCTCTCTCTCTCTAGCTCTCTCTCCCTAACTCTCTCTCTCTCTAGCTCTCTCTCTCGTAGCTCTTCTCTCTCTCTAGCTCTCTCTCTCTCTCTACTCCTCTCTCTAACTCTCTCTCTCCAGCTCTCTCTCTCTAGCTCTCTCTCTCTAGCTCTCTCTCTCTCTAGCTCTCTCTCTCTCTAGCTCTCTCTCTCTCTAGCTCTCTCTCTCTCCAGCTCTCTCTCTCTCCTAGATCTCTCTCTCCTAGCTCCTCTCTCTAGCCTCTCTCTCTCCATCTCTCTTCTCTCATTACTCTCTCTCTCTAGCTCTCTCTCTGCTCGCTCTCTCTCTCTCCTCAATCTCTCTCTCTCTCTAGCTTCTCTCTCTCTCTTCGAGCTCTCTCTCTCTCTCTCTAGCTCTCTCTCTCTAGCTCTCTCTCTCTCTCCTCTAGCTCTCTCTCTCTCTAGCTCTCTCTCTCTCTAGCTCTCTCTCTCGCTAGCTCTCTCCTCCTCTCTCTAGCTCTGGCCTCTCTCTCTTTCTAGCCCTCTCTCTCTCTCTCTATCCCTCTCTCTCTCTATCTCTATCGTCTCTCTAGCCCTCTCTTCTCTCTCTACTCTCTCCTCTCGATCTCTCTCTCTCTAGCTCTCTCTCCTCTCTACTCTCTCCTCTCTCTCTCTAGCTCTCTCTCTCTCTCTCTCTCTCGTCTCTCTCTCCCTATCTCTCTCTCTCTCTCTCTATTTTCTCTCTCTCTCAGCTCTCTCTCTCTCTAGCTCTCTCTCTCTCACCTCTCTCTCTAACACTCCCCTCTCTCTCTATCTCCCTCTCTCTCTGTTTCCTCTCTCTCGTTTTCCTCTCTCTCTCTTTCTCTCTCTCTCTGCTCTTCTCTCTCTCTCTAGCTCTCTCTCTCTCTCTAGCTCTCTCTCATCTCTCTAGCTCTCTTTCTCTACCACACATCTCTCTCTCTATCTCTCTCTCTCTCTAGCTCTCTCTCTCTAGCTCTCTCTCTCTAGCTCTCTCCCTCTAGCTCTCTCTCTCTAGCTCTCTCTCTCTAGTCTCTCTCTCTCTAGCTCTCTCTCTCTACTCTCTCTCTTCTCGCTCTCTCTCTCTATCTCTCTCTCTCTACCTCTCTCCCTAGCTCTCTAGCTCTCTCTCTACCTCTCTCTCTCTAGCTCTCTCTCTAGCTCCCTCTCTAGCTCTCTCTCTAGCTCTCTCTCTAGTTCTCTCTCTAGCTCTCTCTCTAGCTCTCTCCCTCTCTCTAGCTCTCTCCCTCTCTCTAGCTCTCTCTCTCTCTAGCTCTCTCTCTCTAGCTCTCTCTCTCTCTTTCTCTCTCTCTCCTCCTCTCTCTCTCTCTCTGCCTCTCTCTCTAGCCTCTCCCTCTCTAGCTCTCTCTCTCTACTCTCTCTCTCTAGCTCTCTCTCTCTAGCTCTCTCTCTCTATCTCTTTCTCTCTCTAGCTCTCTCTCTCTCTAGATCTCTCTCTCTCTCTAGCTCACTCTCTCTCTAGCTCACTGTCTCTCTAGCTCACTCTCTCTCTAGCTCTCTCTCTCTAGCTCTCTCTCTAGCTCTCTCTCTCTCTAGCTCTAGCTAACTCTCTCTCTCCTTCTAGCTCGCTCTCTCTATCACCCCCCCCCACCTCCTCTCTCTCTAGCTCTCTCTGTCTAGCTCTCTCTCGTCTAGCTCGCTCTCCTCTAGCTCTCTCTCTCCTAGCTCTCTCTCTCTAGCTCTCCCTCTCTAGCTCTCTCTCTAGCTTCTCTCTCTCTCGCTTCTCTCTCTCTAGCTCTCTCTCTCTGCTCTCTCTCTCTCAGCTTCTCTCTCTCTAGCTCTCTCTCTCTCTAGCTCTCTCTCTCTAGCTTCTCTCTCTAGCTCTCTCTCTCTAGCTCTCTCTCTCTAGCTCTCTCTCTCTAGCCTCTCTCTCTAGCCTCTCTCTCTAGCTCTCTCTCTACTAGCTTCTCTCTAGCTCTCACTAGCTCTCTCTAGCTCTCTCTAGCTCTCTCTCTAGCTCTTCTCTAGCTCTCTCTCTCTAGCTCTCTCTAGCTCTCTCTCTAGCTCTCTCTAGTCTCTCTCTCTAGCTCTCTCTCTAGCTCTCTCTCTCTAGCTCTCTCTCTAGCTCTCTCTCTAGCTCTCCCTCTAGCTCTCTCTCTAGCTCTCTCTCTAGCTCTCTCTCTAGCTCTCTCTCTAGCACTCTCTAGCTCTCTCTCTAGCTCTCTCTCTAGCTCTCTCTCTCTAGCTCTCTCTCTAGCTCTCTCTCTCTAGCTCTCTCTAGCTCTCTCTCTCTAGCTCTCTCTCTAGCTCTCTCTCTAGCTCTCTCTCTAGCTCTCTCTCTAGCTCTCTCTCTAGCTCTCTCTCTAGCTCTCTCTAGCTCTCTCTCTCTAGCTCTCTCTCTAGCTCTCTCTCTAGCTCTCTCTCTAGCTCTCTCTCTAGCTCTCTCTCTAGCTCTCTCTCTAGCTCTCTCTCTAGCTCTCTCTCTAGCTCTCTCTCTAGCTCTCTCTCTAGCCTCTCTCTCTCTAGCTCTCTCTCTAGCTCTCTCTCTAGCTCTCTCTCTAGCTCTCTCTCTAGCTCTCTCTCTAGCTCTCTCTCTAGCTCTCTCTCTAGCTCTCTCTCTCTAGCTCTCTCTCTAGCTTCTCTCTCTAGCTCTCTCTCTAGCTCCCTCTCTAGCTATCTCTCTAGCTCTCTCTCTCTCTAGCTCTCTCTCTCTCTAGCTCTCTCTCTCCTTAGCTCTCTCTCTCTAGCCCTCTCTCTAGCACTCTCTCTCTAGCTCTCTCTCTCTAGCTCCCTCTCACTCTAGCTCTCTCTCTCGCTCTCTCTAGCTCTCTCTCTCCAGCTCTCTTTCTCATTAGCTCTCTCTCTTTCTAGCTCTCTCTATCTAGCTCTCTCTCTCTCTCTAGCTCTCTCTCTCTCTAGCTCTCTCTCTCCCAGCTCTCTCTCTCTCAATAGCTCTCTCTCTCTAGCTCTCACTCTCTAGCTCTCTCTCTCTCTCTCTCTAGCTCTCTCTCTCTCTAGCTCTCACTCTCTAGCTCTAGTCTCTCTCTCTCTAGCTCTCTCTCTCTCTAGCTCTCTCTCTCTCTCTAGCTCTCTCTCTCTCTCTCTCTCTCTCTCTCTCTCTCTCTCTCTCTCGCTCTCTCTCTCTCTCTAGCTCTCTCTCTCTCTCTAGCCCTCTCTCTCTCTAGCTCTCTCTCTCTCTCTAGCCCTCTCTCTCTAGCTCTCTCTCTCTCTAGCTCTATCTATCTCTAGCTCTCTCTCTCTAGCTCTCTCTCTCTCTAGCTCTCTCTCTCTAGCTCTCTCTCTCTAGCTCTCTCTCTCTAGCTCTCTCTCTATCTAGCTCTCTCTCTATCTAGCTCTCTCTCTCTAGCTCTCTCTCTCTAGCTCGCTCTCTCTCTAGCTCTCTCTCTCTCTAGCTCTCTCTCTCTCTAGCTCTCTCTCTCTCTAGCTCACTCTCTCTCTAGCTCTCTCTCTCTCTAGCTCTCTCTCTAGCTCTCTCTCTCTAGCTCTAGCTCACTCTCTCTCTAGCTCTCTCTCTCTCTAGCTCTCTCTCTCTCTAGCTCTCTCTCTCTACCTCTCTCTCTGTCTAGCTCTCTCTCTCTCTAGCTCTCTCTCTCTAGCTCTCTCTCTAGCTCTCTCTCTCTAGTTCTCTCTCTCTCTAGCTCTCTCTCTAGCTCTCTCTTTAGCTCTCTCTCTCTCTAGCTCTCTTTCTCTCTAGCTCTCTCTCGCTCTCTAGCTCCCTCTCTCCCTTGCTCTCTCTCTCTAGCTCTCTCTCTCTCTACCTCTCTCTCTCTAGCTCTCTATCTCTAGCTCTCTCTCTCTAGCTCTCTCTCTCTCTAGCTCTCTCTCTCTAGCTCTCTCTCTCTAGCTCTCTCTCTCTAGCTCTCTCTCTATCTAGCTCTCTCTCTAGCTCTCTCCCTAGCTCTCTCTCTAGCTCTCTCTCTAGCTCTCTCTCTAGCTCTCTCTCTAGCTCTCTCTCTAGCTCTCTCTCTAGCTCTCTCTCTAGCTCTCTCTCTAGCTCTCTCTCTAGCTCTCTCTCTCTAGCTCTCTCTCTCTAGCTCTCTCTCTCTAGCTCTCTCTCTCTCTCTCTCTAGCTCTCTCTCTCTCTCTAGCTCTCTCTCTCTCTCTAGCTCTCTCTCTCTCTCTAGCTCTCTCTCTACCACTCTCTCTCTCTCTAGCTCTCTCTCTCTCTAGCCCTCTCTCTCTCTAGCTCTCTCTCTCTAGCCCTCTCTCTCTCTAGCTCTCTCTCTCTAGCTCTCTCTCTCTCTCTCGCTCTCTCTTTCTCTCTAGCTCTCTCTCTCTCTCTAGCTCTCTCTCTATCTCTCTAACTCTCTTTCTCTCTAGCTCTCTCTCTCTAGATCTCTCTCTCTCTAGCTCTCTCTCTCTAGCTCTCTCTCTAGCTGTCTCTCTCTAGCTCTCTCTCTCTCTAGCTCTCTCTCTAGCTCTCTCTCTAGCTCACTCTCTCTCTCTAGCTCTCTCCCTCTCTCTAGCTCTCTCCCTCTCTAGCTCTCTCTCTCCCTAGCTCTCTCTCTCTCTAGCTCTCTCTCTCTCTTGCTCTCTCTCTAGCTCTCTCTCTCTCTCTAGCTCTCTCTCTCTCTACTCTCTCTCTCTAGCTCTCTCTCTCTCTAGCTCTCTCTCTCTCTAGCTCTCTCTCTCTAGCTCTCTCTCTCTCTCTCTAGCTCTCTCTCTCTAGCTCTCTCTCTCTAGCTCTCTCTCTCTCTAGCTCTATCTCTCTCTAGCTCTCTCTCTCTAGCTCTCTCTCTCTCTCAAGCTCACTCTCTCTCTAGCTCACTCTCTCTCTCTAGCTCTCTCTCTCTAGCTCTCTCTCTCTAGCTCTCTCTCTCTAGCTCTCTCTCTCTAGCTCTCTCTCTCTAGCTCTCTCTCTCTAGCTCTCTCTCTCTCTAGCTCTCCCTCTCTCTAGCTCTCTCTCTAGCTCTCTCTCTCTCTCTGGCTCTCTCTCTCTAGCTCTCTCTCTCTCTAGCTCTCTCTCTCTAGCTCTCTCTCTCTAGCTCTCTCTCTCTAGCTCTCTCTCTCTAGCTGTCTCTCTAGCTCTCTCTCTCTAGCTCTCTCTCTAGCTCTCTCTCTCTAGCTCTCTCTCTCTCTCTAGCTCTCTCTCTCTAGCTCTCTCTCTCTAGCTCTCTCTCTCTAGCTCTCTCTCTCTAGCTCTTTCTCACTAGCTCTCACTAGCTCTTTCTAGCTCTCTCTAGCTCTCTATAGCTCCCTGTCTAGCTCTCTGTCTAGCTCTCTGTCTAGCTCTCTGTCTAGCTCTCTGTCTAGCTCTCTGTCTAGCTCTCTGTCTAGCCCTCTGTCTAGCCCTGTGTCTCGCCCTCTGTCTAGCCCTCTGTCTAGCTCTCTGTCTAGCTCTCTGTCTAGCTCTCTGTCTAGCTCTCTGTCTAGCTCCCTGTCTCGCTCTCTGTCTAGCTTTCTGTCTAGCTCTCTGTCTAGCTCTCTGTCTAGCTCTCTGTCTAGCTCTCTCTCTAGCTGTCTGTCTAGCTCTCTGTCTAGCTCTCCGTCTAGCTCTCCGTCTAGCTCTCCGTCTAGCTCTCCGTCTAGCTCTCCGTCTAGCTCTCCGTCTAGCTCTCCGTCTAGCTCTCCGTCTAGCTCTCCGTCTAGCTCTCCGTCTAGCTCTCCGTCTAGCTCTCCGTCTAGCTCTCTGTCTAGCTCTCTGTCTAGCTCTCTGTCTAGCTCTCTGTCCAGCTCTATGTCTAGCTCTATGTCTAGCTCTCTGTCTAGCTCTCTGTCTAGCTCTCTCTCTAGCTCTCTCTCTAGCTCTCTCTCCAGCTCTCTCTCTAGCTCTCTCTCTAGCTCTCTCTCTAGCTCTCTCTCTAGCTCTCTCTCTAGCTCTCTCTCCAGCTCTCTCTCTAGCTCTCTCTCTAGCTCTCTCTCTAGCTCTCTCTCTAGCTCTCCCTCTAGCTATCTCTCTCGCTCTCTCTCTAGCTCTCTCTCTCTAGCTCTCTCTGTAGCTCTCTCTCTAGCTCTCTCTCTAGCTCTCTCTGTAGCTCTCTCTCTAGCTCTCTCTCTCTAGCTCTCTCTCTGGCTCTCTCTCTGGCTCTCTCTCTGGCTCTCTCTCTGGCTCTCTCTCTGGCTCTCTCTCTGGCTCTCTCTCTGGCTCTCTCTCTGGCTCTCTCTCTGGCTCTCTCTCTGGCTCTCTCTCTGGCTCTCTCTCTGGCTCTCTCTCTGGCTTTCTCTCTGGCTTTCTCTCTGGCTTTCTCTCTGGCTTTCTCTCTGGCTTTCTCTCTGGCTTTCTCTCTGGCTTTCTCTCTGGATTTCTCTCTGGCTTTTTCTCTGGCTTTCTCTCTAGCTTTCTCTCTAGCTCTCTCTCTAGCTCTCTCCCTAGCTCTCTCTCTAGCTCTCTCTCTAGCTCTCTCTCTAGCTCTCTCTCTAGCTCTCTCTCTAGCTCTCTCTCTAGCTCTCTCTCTAGGTCTCTCTCTAGCTCTCTTTCTAGCTCTCTTTCTAGCTCTCTTTCTAGCTCTCTTTCTAGCTCTCTTTCTAGCTCTCTTTCTAGCTCTCTTTCTAGCTCTCTTTCTAGCTCTCTTTCTAGCTCTCTTTCCAGCTCTCTTTCCAGCTCTCTTTCCAGCTCTCTTTCCAGCTCTCTCTCTAGCTCTATCTCTTTCTGGGTTTTGTGGTGGCCAAATCGGAGCCAGGGCAGGTTTTCTCAGGTTTTTACTTCTTTACTCCTGCAAAAAAAAATTAACTCCACCACTTCTCCATACTCATGTCAACCATTGTATATAACTTAAATTTATCTCCATCTGTAATGGCGCGACAAGCCTAATCAGCCGGCATCCGTGTATATCACAGACCTTTAATAATAATGGCTTCATCTCATCCCTGAACTTGACATTACGTTGAGAACGAGTAGAGACTTTCACTAAAGTTTCCACCGAAAACATCGATATTTTTACCATAAGTGCGTGCGTGCGCGTGTGTTCACATGGAGCGTCGTTTGTGTGTGTGTGTTTCTGTGCTTGTGAGTGTTTATATGTGTGTGTGTTTGTGAGTGTTTATGTGAGTGTTTGTGAGTGCTTGTGAGTGTTTGTGAGTGTTTGTGAGTGTTTGTGAGTGTTTGTGAGTGTTTGTGAGTGATTGTGAGTGTTTGTGAGTGTTTATGAGTGTTTGTGAGTGTTTGTGAGTGTTTGTGAGTGTTTGTGAGTGTTTGTGAGTGTTTATGTGTGTTTATGTGTGCGTGCGTGTGTTTTGTGTGTTTTTGTGTGCGTTTTTGTGTGTATTTTGTGTGCAGTTTTGTGTGCGTTTTTGCGTGCGTCATTGTTTGTGTTTTAGTGTGTGTTTTAGTGTGTGTTTTAGTGTGTGTTTTTGTGTGTGTTTTTGTGTGTGTTTTTGTGTGTGTTTTTAGTGTGTGTTTTTGTGTGTGTTTTTGTGTGTGTTTTTGTGTGTGTTTTTGTGTGTGTTTTTTGTGTGTTTTTGTGTGCGTTTTTGTGTGCGGTTTTGTGTGCGGTTTTTGTGTGAGGTTTTGTGCTGTGTGTTTTGTTGTGGTGTGTTTTGTTGTGTGTTTTTGTGTGTGCTTTTGTGTGGTGATTTTGTGGGTGCTTTTGGGTGTGTTTTGTGTGTGGTTTTTGTGTGTGTTTTTTGTGTGTGTGTGTTTTTGTGTGTTTTGTGTGTTTTTTTGTATGTTTTGTGTGTTTTTCTGTGTTGTTTTGTTGTGTTTGGTGTGTGTTTTTGTGTGTTGTTTGTTTGTGTTGGTGTGTGTTGTGTGATTTGGTGTGAGTTTGTGTGATTTTGTGTGATTTTGTGTGATTTTTGGTGTGATTTTTGTGATGATTTTTGTGTGTTTTTGTGTTTTTTTTGTGTGTTTTTGTGTGTTTTGTTGTGTGGTGTGAGTGTTTTTGTGTGTTTGTGTGTGTTGTGTGTGTGTTGTGTGTGTGTGTGTGTGTGTTTGTAGTAGTGGGTGTGTGTTTTTGTTGTGTGTGTTGTGTGGTTTGTGTGTGGCGTGTGTGTGTTGTGTTGTGTGTGTTTTGTGTGTTTTAGTGTGTGTGGTGTTTGTGTGGTTTTTGTGTATGGTGTTTGGTGTGGGTTTTTGTGGTTTGTGTGTGGTGTTATTTTTGTGGTTTGTGTGTGGGTGTTTAAGTGTGTGTGTTGTTGTTTGTGTGTTTTGTGTCTGTGTTGTGTGTTTGTGTGTATTTTTTGGTGTGTATTGGTGTTTTTTGTGTTGTGTGTGTGTTTTTTGTGTGTTTTTGTGTGTGTCTGGCTATTGTGTGTGGTTGTGGTGGTTTTGTGTGTTGTTTTTTGTGTGTTTGTTGGGTGTGTGTTTGGTGTGTGTGGTTTTTGTGTGTGTTTTGTGTTTTTTTGTGTGGGTGGTTTTTTGTGTGAGTTTTTGTGTTGTTTTTTGTATGTGTGTCGTTTGTGTGTTTCGTGTTTTTGTGTTTGTGTTGTGTGTTTTGTTGCGAGTCTGTGTGTGTGTGTGTTGTGTGTGTGTGTGTGTTTGTTGTGTTTGTTTTGTGGGTTGGGTGTTTTTGTGTGTGTGTGTGTGCGTTTGGTGATTGTTGTGGTGTGTTTTGGTCTTAGTGTGTGTGTTGTGTGTGTGTGAATTGTGTGTGTTTTGTTGGTGTATGTGTTTTGTGCTGTTGTGTTATTTATGTGTGTGTTTTTGTTGTGTGTGTGTTTTTGTGTGTGTGTGTGTTTTTGTGTGTGTTTTGTGTGTGTGTTTTTTGTGTGGTGTGTTTTTGGTGTGTGTATTGTGTGTGTTTTTGTGTGAGTGGATTTTGTGTGTGTGTTTTGTGTGTGTGGTTTTGTGTGGGTGTTTTGTGTGTGTGTTGTTTGTTTTGTGTGGTGTGTTTTTGTAGTGTGTGTGTTTTTGTGTGTGTGTGTTTTTTTGTTGTGTGTGTTTTTGTGGTGTGTGTTTTGTGTGTGTGTTTTTTTGTGTGTGTGTGTTTTTCTTGTGTGTGTGTGTTTTTGTGTGTGTTTTGTGTGTGTTTTTGTGTGTGTTTGTGGGGGTGTTGTTGTGTGGTGTGTATGTTTTGGTGTGTCGTGTTTTTTGTGTGGGTGGGTTAGGGTGCTGTGTGAGTTTGTGTGGTGTTTGTGTGTGTGTGATTGTGTGTGGGTTTGTATAGGTTCTGTGGGTGGGTGTGTGTGGATTTTGTGTGTGATGTGTGTTTTTTGTGCTGTGTGTCGTCGTTTGTGTTTTTGTGTTGTTTGTGTTTTGTTTTTGGTGTGGAGATTTTGTGTGTGTGTGTTTTTGTGTGTGTGTGTGGTGTGTGTTTTGTGTGTGTGTTGTGTGTGTTGGTCTGTGTGTGTGTTTTGTGTTGTGTTTGTTCGTGGGTGTGTTTTTGTGTGGTGTGTGTTTTGTAGTGTGTGTGTTTTTGTGTGGTGTGTTGTTTTTTTGTGTGTGTGTGAGTGTTTGGTGTGTGTGTGCGGTTTGTGTGTGTGTGGTGGGTGTTCTAGTGTTGGATGTGTTATTGTGTGGGGGTGTGTTTTTGTGTGTGTGTTTTTGTGTATACGTGTGGTGTTTTTGTGTGTGTGTGTGTGGTTGAGTGTGTTTTTGGTTGGGTGTTTTTTTTTGTGTGTGTGTGTTTTTTGTTTGTGTGTGGGTTTTGTGTGTGTGTGTGTGTTTTTGTGTGTGTGTGTGTTTTTGTGTGTGTGTGTATTTTTGTGTGTGTGTTTTTGTGTGTGTGTTTTTGTGTGTGTGTGTTTAGTGTGTGTGTGTTTTTGTGTGTGTGTGTTTTTTGTGTGGTTTTGTGGGTGGGTGTGTGTGTGTGTGTGTGTGTGTTTTGTGTGTGTGTGTGTTTTTGTATGTGTGTTTGTGTTTGTGTGTGTTTGTGTGTTTGTGTGTGTTTGTGTGCGTGTGCGTGTTTGTGTGCGTGTGCGTGTGAATAAGTTTAGAAAGCCTGGAGGAATTTCTACCTAATTTTATGCACGTATAAATGATGATCTAGCAATATGGCTGTAAGTAGAAAATACTCCTAGCATCAATATGAAGTAAGAAGGATCTAGGGTTCCTAGGGGTAAGAAGATATGGAAAATGATTTTTAACGACCTGTGTATGATCCAGCATAATTCTAGAACACCTGGTGTAAGTTCAACCAAACTCGGTACCATATAACGTAAAATCTTCAACCTTTTCCATGGGGTAACAAACTTTTAGCGCAACTTAGAATGGGATGAGAGGGCATGGAATCTAACAAAATAATGGAAAATACAATATTAGTGTCGATTTCATAGCTTTTTGAGGTCGCTGTTCCCATTAGTGGCAATCCCGGTGATATTGATATCCAAATTTCACCCTTAGCACCCCTAAGAGGGATGAGTGGATGAAAAGGGTGTAAACTAAAATAAAAAAAAATATGGACATTAGTGTCGAATCCATAGTTTTTGGGTTAGTCTAAATGATTGGTGACAATCAGATGGTATTTAAGCCCAAGTTGGGTCCTAGCACTTCTATGACGTTGAAGGATGGTGAGAAGGGGTGAAAAATAAGATGTTAAAATTGGCAAAAATTAGTGTCGAATCCATAGTTTACCGGATCACTAAGCTGATAAGTGAAGGTTTTTATAACATTTAAGCTCAAGTAAGCTCAAGTTTGACCATTGCACCCTTGAAGGTGTCAGATGGGGTGGAAAATAAAATGTCCTAAAAGACCATGATTAGTGTCGAAGCCTTGGTTTTCGGAATCGCTCATCTGATTGGTGGCAGCTTTGATGACTTGAACTCCAGGTTTGACCTACAGCACCCCTAAGAAAGAACGGATAAGAAAGGATAGAAAATATGATTTACAAATTGACCGAGAATGGTGTCTAATCCATAGTTCTTGGGGTCACTAAACTGATATTTACCAAGAAGTTGGGATAAATAAACACCCGAGGAACGACGGGCAATCAGGTGGTGTTTAAGTACATCACACGTACAGTATTTTACCGAACTCAAAGAGCAGATAAGCTTTGAACCAAAAATGTAGCACAAGACAGTCATTACAAAAAATGTCAGTTATATGATGTACCTATAGATAGTAATTAGTTTCTTAATTGTTTTCTTCTATTGAACAATAAATTCTAGAAAAGCCTCAACGCTTGTTTATTTTTTATATTTTAAAAAGTAATATAAAGTTGAGTAGCCCTGAAATCACAACTCATCTCTGAAATGCAGCTAGCTGATATTTTGGAAAGATTTCAGCATAAGACAATGCAAGGATTCATTTTTTAGAGTGGTTGATAAGTTCCCGAGGGACTGCTGCACTCGATCGCATGCGGCAGGCGATTCTCCAGAGCCCTAAATCCGTCCCTACATTGCACTCATCGTTATTACTCCGATATCTGACCCTTCTACACCCCAAGCTAAACATTAATGACAATGGCAAAATGCATCAAATGTGCAGCTATGTACAAACCTCACTTCTCCAACAAAATATGCCCTCGTACCTGTGTTAAGATAAATTCTGGGTTCCCATTCTACTATATTTGCTCTAGAACAGACGGAAACAAATTTCTATTAGCTGAGATACAGCAGCCATATGATCCAAAACTTTGAAGACCATATAAAGCACGAGTAATAGGCTTATTGAAAGATTGATATAAAGAGTAGAAATAACTCCTAAGTATAAGCAGAGAAAGACGATATTGATGAATTCGACCTTAACTAACCTCCAGTTCCAAGGCTTAAACCTAGCCGGGTCCTTGTACATTTAAGACCGTATACACACTGAATAGAATTTTATTTGCAAGGGAAGTAAATTATTTGATATTGTGGCATAGATGAACGGTACAAAAAATAACTAAAGCCTATAATAATATGCCTCTATGAAAAATTAGCAATGCTAATTACCCGAGTAGTTAAAGAGCGTCGTTAAATAAAATGCCCTACCTACCTGCCTCTAAGTGAAGAGACATTTAAATACGCATTGACAAATATAAAAGTCCCTAAAAAGGATATAACCATTAATTTTTTTATATGGAGAATTCAAGGAATTAAAAAGATACATTATTCTCCGTAGTTTAAGCCATCTTCTCCAATATTCTCAGTAAATAGTTTCCTCCTTTGAAAAAGAAATGTATTTTATATCAATAACAGTTTTATTTTCATTTAAATGTATCTATCCCGCAATTCTTATGTTTTTCTTTATATTTACAGCAAATCAATATATATATATATATATATATATATATATATATATATATTAACCCAAGAAAACTTTCTTATTCATACTTATATCCGCGAAAATCTGCAATATAACATATATATATATATATATATATATATATATAGTATTTCATTGAAGGAATACTATGTCATCAATTAATAATTATTTATATTAATTGTATTGTACACCGTTGTGTTTTCGGGATAGCGTCGCTGCCTCGTACGTAGCGGGACCGGGTTCGATCACTGGTCGGGACAAGTTTCCGGAGCTATTTTGTTTTTCGTTTTTTTCCTCACCTGTAAAACAAATGTCAGGAAATATCAAGGCCTGATCTGTCCCGAACGTCATTTTTCCATCACAAGCTCATTATAACATTCGCCATATTAGTATGAAGGTGTGACTGGTGTGTGTTTCGTCTTAAATGCTGCGTTCTCTCGGAGGATGCCATGGATTGATCTGAACACTCATGTAGGGAGGTCCTCCATCCCCTTGTATTGTCAAAAGAGTATGCATATAATCCGAAGTTTAAAATCCCTCTAATGACATGCCATGCCTTTCTAGGTCCCGCGTGGTGTGGGATATGTAAAAGTATCAATAAAGTGAGAGACTAAACTACGATAGAGAATAATTTATTACACTAATTATTGTAAATTTAATCTACATTGTTTGAGTTGTATGTGAGGCATTGAAGTCACAACTCTGCCAGGTACAACATAGCTTCTATTAATGTTAGTTACCATACTATTAAGTGCGTGACATAATTCGCCATCCGATTCAATATGGATATAAGAAGGTCTTCAGGCCACACATGACTAACCAACAAGTACTGGATTTTGAGATATTGAAGTGCAAAGTTAAACGAGAATAATGTAATAATGGAACTGGTTCACCATGAAACACAGTGTAATTAACAATCTTAACATGTTACGAAGAACAGAATATAAAATTTCATTCCTCGTCATTTGTATTTTAGCACTGAAAATTATAGTCACTTACGGCTTAACAAAAAATTATTGTTCATTCTTAATCCAAACTAGTACTGTATTTTGAGATGTCGCAGTGCAAAGTAAAACGCGAATGAATAACCTATATAAATAAACTGTAATTAACAGTATTAAAAGTAATGAAGAATTCATTCATTCATAGTGTTCTGCTCAAGAGCAGGTCTTTCACTACAAACTCAGCATTCTCCACTCTTTTCCTTTTTGTATCTGCATACAAACCATTTATTTTAATATTGTCTATCATCTGATGTATTTTTCTGCCTCTAACTTTCTTTCCGTTGACCATTCCTTCTAGAGCATCCTTCAGCAGGCAGTTTCTTCTTAGCCAGTGGCCAATCCAATTTCCTTTCCTCTTCTTTATGAGTTCCAACATTGTTCTTCTTTCACCCACTCTGTCTAGCACATCTTCATTTCTTACTTTGTCTGTCCATTTTATACGTTCCATTCTTCTCCATATCCACATCTCAATAGCTTCCAGTCGCTTTTCCTCATTCCGTCGTAATGTCCACGTCTCTGCACCATATAATGCTACACTCCACACAAAGGACTTCACTAGCCTCTTTCTTATTTCTCTTGTCATAGGTCCGCAGAAAATGTTTCTCTTCTTGTTGAAAGCTTCTTTTGCCATTGCTATCCTCTGCTTTACTTCTTGACTGCATTTCATGTTACTACTGATAGTACAACCCAAGTATTTGAAGCTCTCCACTTGCTCAATGGCCTCATCTTTAACCTTCATGTTTATCTTCCATTGTTTCTTACCTATAATCATGGCCTTTGTCTTATTTATATTTATCTTCATCTCATAATCCTCGCACTTATCATTCAGCTCCATCAGCATGTTCCTCAATGTCATTGCATTTTCTGCTAGCAAAGCCATATCATCAGCAAATCTTATGCGCTTTATTCTTCTTCCTTCCATGTTTACGCCTCCCGTATTACTGAAGCAGTTCTTCATTAGGTCTTCCAGGTAGATGTTGAAATGGGTAGGTGATAGAGGACATCCTTGCCTCACCCCTCTTCCAATTTCTCTTCCATCTGACATTTCTTCTCCTATCTTCATTTTTATTCGCTGTTTCATATAAAGACTACTTATGAGCCTCCTCTCCTTCAAGTTCACGCCAATTTTCTTCAAGAGCTTCAGGAGTTTATTCCAATTTACTCTGTCAAAGGCCTTTTCCAGGTCAACAAATACTGCATAAACGTCTTTATATTTTTCTATATATCTTTCTCTTATTGTTCGTATCAATCCAATTGCATCTCTTGTGCCCTTTCCCTTCTTGAAGCCAAACTGTTCTTCTTCCAATTCGCTTTCCATCGTAGAACGTAAACGTCGATTTAGTGTTCGGGAGAATTTTTGCAGAGTGTGATATCAAGCTGATAGTTCTGAACTCCTTACATTTCTTTGCATTGTTTTTCTTCGGTATTGGTATTAACACTGTCTGAGTCAATTCTTCGGGCCATTCACCTTCTTTATATATAGTATACAATATATGCCAATTATTTTAATTTCTCGTAATTTGTACTTTGGCATGCAAAATATTACCGTCACTTCAGGCTTAACAAAAAATGTATAGTTCATTTTTAATTCAAACTACGGTTAAGAGATTACCCAACTACAAAACAAAACAGTATTTATATTTTTAAGAATGTAATTTTATTTCAGATGAACATTTTCTTCATTATCAGCATGCCTATTTTTATGAAAATAATTGTGAATAGGAGGGATGTTTTGACACAAATCTTGCAAATCTTTATACATTTCCTTTGTTAGAACACGACCTTTTGGATACAAAAAAGGTAGCTAGACCTCCCTTTCTCTCCCCTCTTTAGGTCCAGTCCAGTATGAAAAATTTTGAATTGACATCATGATTCTGTTTAAATTTGAGAACTTTTGTTTTCTCCCAACGAAACTGGATACATACTATTTAATTAACAAAATAAATAAATATTCCGTAAGTCACACAAATCAACTGGCTTGTTTACAGAATTCCTGCGTGTCTTAACGCTTAAATATTAGGATGTTATTGATACCTTCAATTACTAGGATCAGTGAAATTTGAGCCTATATTATTCATTAAAACAATCTTACAGTTTTCCGTATCTATAAAGAAGGAAAATTTCTAGGCTGTTTTTTTTTTTTCAAAATACCAACATTTCAGAATAAAGTTTTTTTCTCCTAATTGACTCTGCCGGCATCTGTCAGCAGAATAGGTATATGTTGCTGAATGAAATGCATCGTTTTAATTATTATTTTCGATGTCATTGGAATTTGATTGAAGATCTCTCAAATACAAGCCTCAAACGATATCATTCCTTGCGAGAAGTAAGGCTACTCATAATAAAACTGTCCGTCTATACCTGCATTTTTAAACTTCTGGTAGCTCCGTGATCCTGGAGTCAACTCAGCCTCTAACTGATATAAGTTCCAGATATTTTGTTCTGGGGATAAAGGCGGCCGTCATGCAAGGCTCACATATAGTGCCTCCTGGAGGATTTAATATAAATAGATAGATGAATTTTAGACCTGAGCCAAAATTTAAACCAAAGATCTCGTGTTTAACACCCTGTTGCTCTAACACTGCGTTATCTTCACACCACCCAAGGATCTCCTAAGGCTTTATAGTGGAATTTTTTTACCTTTACTTCTACATCCGTAAATTTCCACGTGGGGAAAAGGTGATCCCTTGCGGGAGTGACTTAACCAAGGGTAATAAAGTTATGCTTGTTTCTTCACAGATGTCAATGAGGGAGAAGTGGTTAGTTCATCGCCTCTAAGACACACCTAGTAGGAAACTAATATACTACTTGGATAGGAAAGGCCGATTAATGATTATATTAATCATAAATGATTTTAATAACCGATTCCTCCTTGAAGGGCAATTTCTTGATAAACTTAAAAAATAAATTTTAATTAACAAATAGATACAAATTTCATAATCTAGGATAATTAATTATATCTCTAATACCACAAATTAGAATTCTCATTATTAAACTTAGCTTAGAGGCTCTAATTAAGCTTTATATTATTTTACTCTCTCTCTCTCTCTCTCTCTTTCTCTTTCTCTTTTCTCTTTCTCTACTTTATTTTAACTTATCTCATCGTAGTTACTTTTACATACCCCACACCTCCCGGGCCTTATAGAGACACGACCTGTCGGGAGAAATTGTATAAATCTACATAGCACACACACTTATTAATACTTGCGAGGACATAAAGAGCCTCCCAGGATGAACGATCAGCTTAATGCCATGTCACCTCCGAGACAACATGGACATTTTGAGAGAAGGCACAGCGTTCGGTTACTCATTCATACTAAATGTGGCGAATGTGATATAGATTATTGTGATCCATATTGATAAAATGCCAGAAAAAAGATTTCCAAAATTATTGCTAAATTATAAACCGAACAGAAGGAGAAATATTGGACGAACACACAGAAAATGGTCTGAAGAATTTTAACAATTCTTGCTTTCATGAAACCGGAACGAGCCAACAGGCTTAATCCCTGGATTATGATGATTATGATATTATTGTGATCTCCAGATGATGTTCGAGGAATTTAGACCTTGTACTTTCCCGATATTTGTCTTTCATGCGTGAAAAATACCTGAAGAAATCTCATGGAGCAAACTTGTCACGAGCGGAGATCGAACACGGACTTTCTGAGTAAAGAAGCAACGGAGTTATCCCGAGATTACATTGGTTGACAGGTTCTTTTACGAATACTAAAGATCTTCAAACACTGGGCCCAAGTCTTGAAGTATTTTCTGCAGGACTTATTGTAACTAGAGAAGAAAAATTTGCACCTGAGCCAAGATTTCAACTCGAGATCTCGAGTTTGTAAGTCTTTGCGCTCTATCACAGAGATTATACGTCTCGGTCCAAGCACAAATGCCTCTTTCTTTAAACCCTGTTTCCCCTAAGTAATGAAGCGATGACTTGTTTAAAATAATTAACTTCCATATCAAAGATACTCTTGTTCAGTGTTCTTCACTGCTTATTCAAGTAAACGATAGATGCGAGAAGACCTGAAGACCGTGTATTTCGCTTTGTAATTAAACGCCACGAAACCTGTGGCACATAACTCAATATATAGTACGTATCACCAAGAATGATTACTCACCGCACATGGTTTGATATATCAAGCCAGTGGCATTTGAATGGGTAATAAGGGCAATTCATCCCCTCTGAATTCTTGATGCGTCCTTCTGCCTGCAAACAATCTGTCCCTGTGGGAAAATTGCGTATGAAAACTGCCCATTATTATACTCATATATCAGCTCCCAACAAATAGAAACATTAACACACACTGAAGTACTTTATTGAGAAAACCAAAATTGTGATTAGCTTTATAGCTGATTTACTCAGCATCCTGATTGCTAATTAAATATAACATAGATAGTAAAATATTTATTATAACACAGCATCTTTTCGGGATTTTTAGCCGCGTCTTAGAGTTGGTAATGAAATGTGGAGAAACAGAATGACGTGCCGAGGTTAGTGGATGGAGAACAATTTCGGCTCGGATCAAGACAACACTACAAGACGCGGCCAAAAAATTCCTAAAACATACATTGGAATGTGTATATATATATATATCCATCCATAGTAATTCTGCCCGAAGGCAGGTCCTTAACTGCAATCATAGCATTTTCATGCTATGCTTGCAGCTTTACTAGGGAATTGTAGGTGTGGTAGCTTCCCGTTGCTTTCCACACCGGTGAAGGATGATGATGATGACAATGAGAAGGATGATGATGATGATGACCATATGTTTCCGGGGACCGTTTGGGCCTTAAAATTTTCCTAACATTTGTCTTACAGTTGAGGGAAAACCCCGATAAAAACCTCACCCAGAAAAACTTCCCCGACCGGGGATCGAACACAGGCCCGCTGCGTGACAAGGAAGCACGCTACCTCGAGACTACAGCGGTGGAATATATATATATATATATATATATATACATGACATAAGAAAAATAAATGTCTGGACGGGATTTGAACCCGGACCTCTGGGTTGATATTCTCTTTAATTTGCTTACTTATTATAGTTAGCTACCAGATGGTAGTGAA
>JASPKZ010008548.1:107500-364044 GCA_030220185.1 Diploptera punctata
AGAATTTTCATTGTCCAACAGGGAAATAATTATTAACAGGTTCGAGTACTTGAAGAAATATATAGGACGCTACACATGTCTTCAAAACATAAAATATGAAATTATAATGTGCTTTAATATTGGAAAGTAGTTTAACAACCCTCTTCTTCCTTTTCCGAAATTCTCAGTAAACCATTCTCTCGCATACATACGAAGTTCACCCTGTAGCAAAACATCTAACTTATCGATATTTAAAACACCACGAAAACAAATCAGTACTTCTATATCGCTGATTAGAAATGTGGACCGGCTCCACTGATTGTTAATAATGATGATAATAATAATAATAATAATAATAATAATAATAATAATAATAATGATAATAATAATAATAATAATAATAACAATTTTATTTTATTTTATTTTTATTTGAGGATTTTTCTGTTATTACGCAGGTATCCTCAACCAAAATATACATTTTTTCCTCCACACTTCCCGGTCTTGCGTGTCCGCTTCTGACATGTTTCTCTTCCCTCATGTTGTCTTTAATTCCCTCTATCCTAGTTGGCTTTAGTCTACCACGTTTCCCTTTTCACGAGGTATCCATTTCAATACTTCATTTGTTACTGTGTCCCATCTAATAATAATAATAATAATAATAGTAATAACAATAATAATAATAATAGTAATAACAATAATAATGATAGTAATAACAATAATAATAATAATAGTAATAACAATAATAACAATAATAACATTAAGTAATAATAATAATAATAATTAATAAATAATAATATTATTTAAGTATAATAATAATAATTATTAAGTAATAATAATAATAATTATAAGTAATAATAAGAATATATAAGTAATATATGATAAAGTATAATAATAATAATCATAAAGTAATAATAATATAATAAAGTAATAATAATAATAATAAAGTAATAATAATAATAAAAAGTAATATAATAATAGTAAGTAATAATATAATAATAATAATAATAGAAATAATAATAATAGTAATATAATAAGTAATATGTAATAATAAGATAATAAAAAGTAATAGTAAGTAAGTAATAAATATATAATAAAGTAGTAAAAATAATAATAATAAGAGTAATAATAATAATAAAGTAGTAATAATATAATAAAGGAGTAATAATAATAATAGTAATAATAATAAAATAATAATAATAATAAAGTAGTAATAATAATAATAATAATAATAATAATAAAGTAGTAATAATAATAATAATTAATAAGTATAAAGTAAATAATAATAATAAAAAAGTAGTAATAATAATAATTAAAGTAGTAATAAATAATAATAATAATCATAAAATAATAATGAGTAGTAAGTAATAATAATAATAATAATAAAGTAGTAATAATAATAATAATAATAAAGTAGTAAATAATAATAATAGTAGTAATAATAATAATAATAATAAAGTAGTAATAATAATAATAATATAGTAGTAATAATAATAATAATAATAAAGTAGTAATAATAATAATAATAATAAAGTAGTAATAATAATAATAATAAAGTAGTAATAATAATAATAATAATAATAAGTAGTAATAATAATAATAATAATAAAAAGTAGTAATAATAATAATAATAATAAAGTAGTAATAATAATAATAATAATAAAGTAGTAATAATAATAATAATAAAGTAGTAATAATAATAATAATAATAATAAAGTAGTAGTAATAATAATAATAAAGTAGTAATAATAATAATAATAATAAAGTAGTAATAATAATTAATAATAATAAAGTAGTAATAATAATAATAATAATAATAAAGAAGTAATAAAATAATAATAAGAAAGTAGTAATAATAATAATAATAAAGTAACAATAATAATAATAATAATAATAATAATATAAAGTAGTAGTAATAATAATAATAATAAGTAGTAATAATAATAATAATAATAATAATAATAATAATAAGTAGTAATAATAATAATAATAATAATAATAATAAAGTAGTAATAATAATAATATAATAAAGTAGTAATAATAAATATAATAATAATAAAGTAGTAATAATAATAATAATAATAATAAAGTAGTAATAATAATAATAATATAAAGTAATTAATAATAATAATAAAGTAATAATAATAATAATAATAATAATAATAATAAAGTAATAATAATAATAAAGTAATAATAATATAATTAAAGTAATAATAATAATAATGAAAGAGTGACGATCTTTCACAGTAAAAATACAACTGTCAAGAAATGCGGACATGGGATCAACTGGGGTAAAATTTTCCGGAGGTCAAATAGTCCCCCATTCGGTTTTCCGGACGGGGACTACTTCAGGGAACACATGCCAAAGGCTCAAACACAGGGACATGTTCCTAGGAACATGGAATGTTAGGACTTTATACAATAGCGGGGCACTAGAGATATTAACGCGGGAATTAGATAAATCGCCCTTGGATATAGTCGCTTTACAGGAAGTTAGGTGGCCAGGAGAAGGTAGTCAGGAATCAGGAAGTTTCCGTTATACTACGGGGGTGCAGAAAGACCTGCATTTGGAACGGGTTTTTTAGTCAGAAGGAGGATCCTATCCGCTATCCGAGATATTAAGTTTGTTAGTGATAGGATATCATACATAATTCTAAAGGGTAAACGACACGATTTTATAATTGTAAATGTACATGCCCCCACAGAAGATAAAGATGACAAGATCAAGGATGAGTTCTATGAAGAATTAGAATTCTTATTTGATAGCCTTTCACGATATCATATGAAAATTGTCTTAGGAGATCTTAATGCAAAAGTGGGGCGGGAAGATATATTCAAACCAACAATAGGCAAAGTCAGTCTTCATGAAGATAGTAACGACAACGGGGTTAGATTAATCACATTTGCCACATCAAAGAATCTCATTGTTAAGAGCACAACATTTCAGCATAAGGATATTCATAAATACACCTGGACGTCTCCAGATGGAGAAACTCGGAACCAGATAGATCATGTATTAGTGGACAAACGCTGGCACAGTAGCATCATCGATGTTAGATCAGTTAGAGGGACAGACTGCAAATCGGATCATTATTTGGTCAGGGTGAAAATCAGACAATGGCTATCGCTTATGAGAGGAACAAACGCTAAAGATGATTCTGTAAAATTTGAATTAAAAAACTTGAAAAATGATGAAATGCGGCAAAAATATCAAACCAAAATTGCTAATAGATTTGAAGTACTGGAATCTTCAGATGGCAATGTGGCAAATGAAGAAGAAACTGATATAAATAAAGAATGGGAGGCTATAAGAGATACTATTAAAGTGTCAGCATTAGAAAGAATTGGTAGTTTAAAAAAGAGGCAAAACAAGAAATGGTTTGATGAGGAATGTGCCGACATTGTAAAGGAAAGAAAGCTAGCAAAAATGAAATAGTTACACGAGCCAAATGAGGGAAATTTAGAGCAATTGGGTAGTATTAGACGGGAAACCACCAAGTTACTAAAGAGTAAAAAGAGGGAATATTTGAGAGAGAAGATTAATGATATTGAATTGAACGCAAAAAATAGGAACATTAGAGAATTATATCAGGGAATTAGTATAGAGAAGAAAGGGTTTCAGGCGAGAACAAACATAATTCGGGGATATGATTGCAGATTCCAGGACTATATTAAATAGATGGAAAAGTTACTTTAATCAGCTATTAAATGTACATACAGAACAGGACATTGAGGAGGATAATTTACAGACAGCAGAGATGCTAGTCGCAGAACCAAATGCATTAGAGGTTGAAATGGCGATTGAAAAATTGAAGATGTATAAAGCATCAGATTCACATGAGATTCCAGCAGAAACTGATAAAATCAGGGAGAGATAAATTGATGAACAAATACGTGGTTCCTTAGTATGATTTCCCTCCATGGTATCTTTACCTTGTCGTGGTGGAGTGGCTTGTGTGCTTAAATGATCCTGAGAGCTATGCCGGCGGTAGCATTGCTGCCGATAGGGTTACCCATGCCGGACTGGTCGAAGGTGATAAGCCAGACGAAATAAGTACCTTGGTCGAAAGAGTGACGATCTTTCACCGTAAAAATACAACCGTCAAGAAATGCGGACATGGGTTCTACTGGGGTAAAATTTTCCGGAGGTCAAATAGTCCCCCATTCGGTTCTCCGGGCGGGGACTACTTCAGGGAACCCATGCCAAAGGCTCAAACACAGGGACATGTTCCTAGGAACATGGAATGTTAGGACTTTATACAATAGCGGGGCACTAGAGATATTAACGCGGGAATTGGATAAATCGCCCTTGGATATAGTCGCTTTACAGGAAGTTAGGTGGCCAGGAGAAGGTAGTCAGGAATCAGGAAGCTTTGCATTATACTATGGGGGTGCAGAAAGACCTGCATTTGGAACGGGTTTTTTAGTCAGAAGGAGGATCCTATCCGCTATCCGAGATATTAAGTTTGTTAGTGATAGGATATCATACATAATTCTAAAGGGTAAACGACATGATTTTATAATTGTAAATGTACATGCCCCCACAGAAGATAAAGATGACAAGATCAAGGATGAGTTCTATGAAGAATTAGAATGCTTATTTGATAGCCTTTCACGATATCATATGAAAATTGTCTTAGGAGATTTTAATGCAAAAGTGGGGCGGGAAGATATATTCAAACCAACAATAGGCAAATTCAGTCTTCATGAAGATAGTAACGACAACGGGGTTAGATTAGTCACATTTGCCACATCAAAGAATCTCATTGTTAAGAGCACAACATTTCAGCATAAGGATATTCATAAATACACCTGGACGTCCCCAGATGGAGAAACTCGGAACCAGATAGATCATGTATTAGTGGATAAACGCTGGCACAGTAGCATCATTGATGTTAGATCAGTTAGAGGGACAGACTGCAATTCAGATCATCATCTGGTCAGGGTGAAAATCAGACAACGGCTATCGCTTATGAGAGGAACAAACGCTAAAGATGATTCTGTAAAATATGAATTAAAAAACTTGAAAAATGATGAAATGCGGCAAGAATACCAAATCAAAATTGCTAATAGATTTGAAGTACTGGAATCTTCAGATGACAATGTGGCAAACGAAGAAGAAACTGATATAAATAAAGAATGGGAGGCTATAAGAGATACTATTAAATTGTCAGCATCAGAAAGCATTGGTTGTTTAAAAAAGAGGCAAAACAAGAAATGGTTTGATGAGGAATGTGCCGACATTGTAAAGAAAAGAAAGCTAGCAAAAATGAAATGGTTACACGAGCCAAATGAGGTAAATTTAGAGCAATTGGGTAGTGTTAGACGGGAAACCACCAAGTTACTAAAGAGTAAAAAGAGGGAATATTTGAGAGAGAAGATTAATGATCTTGAAATGAATGCAAAAAATAGGAACATTAGAGAATTATATCAGGGAATTAGTATAGAGAAGAAAGGGTTTCAGGCTAGAACAAACATAATTCGGAATGAAAATGGGGATATGATTGCAGATTCCAAGAGTATATTAAATAGATGGAAAAGTTATTTTAATCAGCTATTAAATGTACATACAGAACAGGACATTGAGGAGGATAAGTTACAGACAGCAGAAATGCTAGTCGCAGAGCCAAGTGCATTAGAGGTTGAAATGGCAATTGAAAAATTGAAGATGTATAAAGCATCAGGTTCAGATGAGATCCCAGCAGAACTGATAAAATCAGGGGGAGAAAAATTGATGGACAAGATACGCTGGTTGCTTAGTATGATTTGGGAAAAAGAAGCTCTTCCAGATGAATGGAAGGAATCAATTATCGTACCAATTTATAAGAAAGGAGATAAAACTGATTGCAACAACTATAGGGGCATCTCATTACTTTCAACTTCGTACAAAATTCTAACAAATATATTAGTAAGCAGACTTACTCCCTATATTGATGACATTCTAGGAGATCATCAATGTGCATTTAGAAGAAACAGGTCTACAACAGATCAGATTTTTAGTATAAGACAGATTTTAGAAAAGAAATGGGAATATAATGGTACTGTACATCAACTATATGTAGACTTCAAAAAAGCATATGATTCAATTAAGAGGGAGAAGTTATATAGTATCCTGCTGGAGTTCGGAATTCCTAAAAAGTTAGTTAGACTTATACGAATGTGTCTAAATGGCTCAACGAGTAGGGTGCGTGTAGGCAAACAGTTTTCAGACACTTTTGAAATCCAGAATGGGTTGAAGCAAGGAGATGCACTATCTCCTCTACTATTTAATTTTGTACTAGAGCATGCCATTAAATCTTTAGAGAATGAGGAAGGCTTACAACTGAATGGTATTAATAAGCTGTTAGTTTATGCTGATGATGTAGTACTACTGGCCGATAGCGAGGAGATACTAAAGGCCAACACGCACACACTATTGAGTAACACTAAGAAATTAGGACTGGAAGTAAATATCAGTAAAACTAAATATATGGTCACACGTAGAAATACATTATATAATGGAAATGGACAGCTAATGACAAATGAGGGAAATTTTGAGGAATTGGCTGAATTCAAATACCTAGGAACAATAATCACAAATAGGAATGAGATGCACAAAGAAATTAAACATAGGCTCAATTCTGGAAATGCATGCTATTATGCATTGCAGAGACTTTTGATGTCCCAACTCCTTTCAAAAAACGTTAAGCTGAAAATATATAAAACTATTATTCTACCAGTTATATTATATGGGTGCGAAACATGGACTCTTACTTTAAGGGAGGAAAGGAGATTACGAGTATTTGAGAATAAAGTTCTTAGGAAAATTTTTGGACCAAAGAGAGATGAACAGACAGGTGAATGGAGAAGACTACATAACAATGAACTACATGGTCTTTATAGGAAGCCAGATATAATAAGAACAGTTAAGTCCCGTAGACTGCGATGGGCAGGACATGTTGCGCGTATGGGGAATGAAAGACGTGCATGGAAACTTCTTGTAGGAAAGCCAGAAGGAAAACGCCCAGTTGGTAGACCAAGAATGAGGTGGGAGAACAACATTAACTATGATTTGAGGGAAGTAGATTATACAGGGAATGATTGGAAAGCATTAGCTCAGGATAGGGATGTATGGAGAGCTTATGTCCGTGCGGCCATGAACCTACGGGTTCGATAGTGCCAGTGAGTAAGTAAGTAAGTAAGTACAGGTCTACAACAGATCAGGTTTTTAGTTTAAGACAGATTTTAGAAAAGAAATGGGAATATAGTGGTACTGTACATCAACTATACGTAGACTTCAAAAAAGCATATGATTCAATTAAGAGGGAGAAGTTATATAGTATCCTGGTGCAGTTCGGAATTCCTAAAAAGTTAGTTAGACTTATACGAATGTGTTTAAATGGCACAAAGAGTAGGGTGCGTGTAGACAAAGAGTTTTCGGACACTTTTGAGATCCAGAATGGGTTGAAGCAAGGAGATGCACTATCTCCTCTACTATTTAATTTTGTACTAGAGCATGCCATTAAATCTTTAAAGAATGAGGAAGGCTTACAACTGAATGGTATTAATAAACTGTTAGTTTATGCTGATGATGTAGTATTGTTGGGCGATAGTGAGGAGATATTAAAGGACAATACGCACACACTATTGAGTAACACTAAGAACTTAGGACTGGAAGTAAATATCAATAAAACTAAATATATAGTCACACGTAGAAATTCATTATATAATGGAAATGGACAGCTAATGACAAATGAGGGGAAATTTTGAGGAAGTGGCTGAATTCAAATACCTAGGAACAATAATCACAAATAGGAATGAGATGCACAAACAAATTAAACATAGGGTCAATTCTGGAAATGCGTGACATTATGCATTGCAGAGACTCTTGATGTCCCAACACCTTTCAAAAAACGTTAAACTGAAAATATATAAAACTATTATTCAATCAGTTACATTATATGGGTGTGAAACATGGACTCTTATTTTAAGGGAGGAAAGGAGATTACAGGTATTTGAGAATAAAGTACTTAGGAAAATTTTGGAACACAGAGAGATGAACAGACAGGTGAATGGAGAAGACTACATAACAATGAACCGCATTGTCTTTATAGGAAGCCAGATATAATAAGAACAGTCAAGTCTCGTAGACTGCGATGGGCGGGACATGTTGCACGTATGGGGAATGAAAGACTTGCATGGAAGCTTCTTGTAGGAAAGCCAGAGGGAAAACGCCCTAGTGGGTAGACCAAGAATGAGGTGGGAGAATAACATTAACTATGATTTGAGGGAAGCAGATTATACAGGGAATGATTGGAAAGGATTAGCTCAGGATAGGGATGTATGGAGAGCTTATGTCCGCGCGGCCATGAACCTACGGGTTCGATAGTGCCAGTGGGTAAGAATGTAAGTAATAATAATAATAATAATGAAGTAATAATAATAATAATAAAAATAATGAAGTAATAATAATAATAATGAAGTAATAATAATAATAATAATAATGAAGTAATAATAATATAATAATAATAAGAAGTAATAATAATAATAATTAAGTAATAATGAAGTAATAATAATAATAATAATGAAGTAATAATAATAATAATAATAATAATAATAATGAAGTAATAATAATAATAATAACAATAAAAATAATGAAGTAATAATAATAATAAAAATAGTAATAATGAAGTAGTAGTATTAATAATAATAAAAATAATGAAGTAATAATAATAATAATAATAATAATAATAAAATAATGAAGTAGTAGTAATAATAATAATAATAATAATAATAATAATAATAATAATAATAATAATAATAATAATGAAGTTATAATAAAGTAATAATAATAATAATAATAATAATAATAAAGTAATAATAATAATAATAAGTAAAGTAAGTAAAAGTGATCCCATAAAAGACCGGAGGCCCTTGGGGTAGTAGGAGGTTAAGGCTCCAACTTTTTCTAGACAATCGGCACTTTATGTCAGCCGGGTTGTCAGCCCTGCGTGACGGCCGCCTTTACACCAGAACAAGCGTTTTGTACTCATTTCCGTTAGAGGCTGAGTCGACCCCAGATAATAATAATAATAATAATAATAAAGTAATAATAATAATAAAAGTAATAATAATTACAATAATAATAAAGTTATAATAATAATAATAAAGTAATAATAATAATAAAGTAATAATAATAATAAAATAATAATAATAATAGTAAAGTAATAATAATAATAGTAAAGTAATATAATAATAGTAAAGTAATAATAATAATAATAGTAAAGTAATAATAATAATTATAGTAAAGTAATAATAATAATAATAGTAAAGTAATAATAATAATAATAATAGTAAAGTAATAATTAATAATAGTAGTAAAGTAATAATAATAATAATAATAATAAAAAAGTAATATAATAATAATAAAAAAGTAATAATAATAATAATAAAGTAATAATAATAATAAAAAAAGTAATAATAATAATAATAAAGTAATAATAATAATAATAAAAGTAATAATATAAATAATAAAGTAAATAATAATAATAAAGTAATAATAATAATAATAAAGTAATAATAATAATAATAAAGTTATAATAAGAATAATAAAGTAATAATAATAATAAAGTAATAAAAATAATAAAGTAATAATAATAATTAATAATGATAATAAAGTAATAATAATAATAATAATGATAATAAGTAATAATAATAATAATAAAGTAATAATAATAATAATAATAATAATAAAGTAATAATAATAATAATTAATAATAGTAACATTAATGAAAAATAATAAAAATAGTGGTAATAATAAAAAATTAATGTTGCTAATTTGAGGTATATTATTTTAAATTATTAGACCACTATTTAGTCATGTTTCATATATTTATAAGATAGCGTTGTGAGGTATTAAATACTTCTACTCGTAACAGGTTATTTTAAATTTAAAGATGAGAAGTGGAAGTAAGGTAATGTCTCTTTACTAAAACGTTGTTCACCAATTTTGTTAACCTGCATATTCATTACCTAATACACTTAATTCATAATTTCTTATTTAACGTTGAAATTTTTGTTTAAATGATTTCCTTGGAATAATATATATATATATATATATATATATATATATATATCCATCCATAGTAATTCTGCCCGAAGGCAGGTCCTTCACTGCAATCATAGCATTTTCATGCTATGCTTGAAGCTTTACTAGGGAATTGTATGTGTCGTATCTTCCCGTTGCTTTCCACACCGGTGAAGGATGATGATGATGATGATAATGATAATGGTAAGGATGATAATGATAAGGATGATGGCCATATGATTTCGGGGACCGTTTGGGCCTTAAAGTTTTCCTGACATTTGTCTTACAGGTGAGGAAAAACCCCGATAAAAACCTCACCCAGAAAACTGCCCCGACCGGGGATCGAACCCGGGCCCGCTGCGTGACAAGGCAGCACGCTACCTCGAGACCACAGCGGTGGACATATATATATATATATATATATATATATATATATATATATTATTGTAGTCGGTTTTAAGATTAAAATTGATCCCAATTTAGAAAAAATTCCTCCGGAGCGTTATCGAATTTTCATTGTTTATGTTTACATTATACTAGTATAAGTCCACCGCTGTGGTCTCGAGGTAGCGTGCTACCTCGTCACGCAGCGGGCCCGGGTTCGATCCCCGGTCGGGGCAGTTTTTCTGCGTGAGGTTTTTATCGGGGTTTTTCCTCGCCTGTAAGACAAATGTCAGGTAAACTTTAAGGCCCAAACTATCCCCGAAATCATATGGCCATCATCATCATCCTTCACCGGTGTGGAAAGCAACGGAAAGCTGCCGCACCTACGATTCCCTAGTAAAGCTGGAAGCATAGCCTGAAAAATACTATGATTGCAGTGAAGGACCTGCCTTCGGGCAGAATTATGATGGATGGATACTAGTATAATAAATAATTAATCCGAATTGAAACCATGTCGTTTCAGGAAAGTGACCAAAGTGTCTATTTTATTGTAAAATAATTTTTACTATATACGCATGAAGGAAATTAAATTTTGGGACATGTCAAAGAGCAAATTTCCAGTTCTTAATGCCGCATCCCATTCAGTCTAGTTTATATTTGACTCCAGTAGTACCTTATAAATGTATGTATATTACATGCCGGAAGCTAGTTGATCATATACATTGCAGTCAGTCTCTCTGTCAATCTCTCCAACTATTCGTTTTCCCTATCAATGTATTAAAATTTGCCACCACATGTGTATTTAGCTTAATAAATATATAATATATAATTTTACAATTAATTAAATAAGGAAATTAACAAATATAGAAAAAAAAGATCGTTAAAGAAGAATTGAATAAATGATATACTAAAATAAATATAAACAAAAATTACCAAAAAATAAACAAACTTCATCAGATAATGATAAAACAAACATATATGAGATGCGGATATCATAGCTCATAGCGGTAGTTATATTGCAGTTAATTTGCGCTGATGCCCGTGAGAGGAAACTGCAGAAACGCAACCAATGATATTTACATTTTTATTTTAGATGTCTCATTTACAATGCTTTGTAGTTCATTAGTGCTGGATACGTTGTTTTATTGTAATGCAGTAGTCTGATTTATGAGATATTTACATGATGGAGCTTGTATTTATTTTCCCTGCGAATGTAATGCCTATAACCGTACATTGAACTACCGCATTTTAGAGCTGAATTTGTACCTTTCCATTAAATAACTCGCTAATACAATATTTGTAAAAAAAAAAAAAAAAGAATGTACTTATATACGAACATCGCTTCCAGCTTTCTCTCCTCGGTCAAATTATATTCTTTCATTATCCATTTATTTTGAAAAGGTTAAAAACATCTAAAGCAGAAACTTTGCGAAGTACTAAGTCTATATTTTTATAGATAGTTAACTAAATACAATGTATTGAATAAATAAATTATAGTATAGCAATATTTATTTTAGCCCGGTTGGCGTATGGAATTTTACAGTACCTGTTACGTGAGAGGAAATATTATTTTACTTTAAGTTTAGTAGTTTAAGCAAATTGTGATCTTCTATTAAAAGCTAACTAATTTTTCTTATGTTCTATTTCCGCGGCCATTTAAAAATAATTTTAATTCTTCTTATTCTTCTCCAGCGTAGTTTAACATCTATTTTAGGCTAGATATCGGGTTGGAAGACAAGAGCCACCCATTGTCCAGCAGCCCGCCGAGCGTACACTCAGATTGACCCGGTGCACACTCGGCAGCAAGGTGGGCCCGTGGCCTGTCTCTTCCGGCTACTTCAAAACGTGAAACATTTTGAATATCTTGGTACGACTTTGAAAATGAACGGAAAGTGGAAGAAAGATATTGATATAGCATTATTCAAAGGGAGGGGTCAACTTAATAGTATTCTCAGTATTCTGGGTAGAGTGCCCGATATTCCAGTTAGTACGTTAGAAAAAATGTATGGAGCGATGGTGAGGCCAGTAATGCACTATCGTAGTGAGATTTGGGGTTTTCAAAGAACGAAAATACTAAATATGGTATATACGCATTTTGTAAAATATATTACAGGACTTAGTAAGACCGTTTCTAACTGTGGAATTTTATATGAATTTGGGTCATTTCAGGACGACATAAATTGCAAAATTCGTGTACTTAAGTACTGGTTGCGGCTAATCCAAGGTGAAAAAACAATGCTCAGAGCAATTTGTTACGATCACCAAATTAGGAATGTAAATGGGAAATTCTGGGCAGACGAAGTTAAGAGAGAACTCCAAAAAGATTGGGATGGGTTGGGTATGGGAAAAAGGGACTGAAAACCGCAAGAATGTGTGGAGAAAAATTAGGAGGAGGTACTTAGATATAAAACCGACAAAATATTTTGGCCGAATGTAGGGAAAACGATCACTATTTTTACAAAGAGACCTAAAACAAGTTTGGGGAAAAGAATCTTGTATATTCAATCTAGGATATAAAGAGAGATCAGGGCTTGCTTGGTTCAGGTTAGGGGCTTGGAAATTTTAAAAAATTAGCGACGATCACGATATGCGAATATGTTCAATGTGCGGGAGCTTTGAAGACGAGATACATATACTAGGAAAATGTAACGATTTATGATATTGGAGGCATCAGTTATTACCGGAAAGATTTCTAAATTCAAATCGTGGAAGATTGGCATGCTACGAGTTACTGGTAAACCCAGAAAATTGGATAAACCTGGGTAGATTTCTGGACAAAACGCGGAAAATAAGAACAACGCTTATTCAGGAATAAATAAATATGTTAGCAAATTGCAATGCCATTAATTCTTAATAATTCTACATAACTAAGTTAATGTATAATGTAATTGTATTGATATCTAATTGTAATATTATTGTGTGTTTTTTTTAAACAACAACTTATTGTAACGGACTGTCAACAGCACGTACGGCTTACTGCCCGTGCGATCCATATTTGTAAATAACATTGTACGTATCTTACTTTTAGATTAATAAATTCCTTATGTATGTATGTATGTATGTATGTATGTATGTATGTATGTAGGTATGTATGTATGTATGTATGTATGTATGTATGTATGTATGTATGTATGTATGTATGTATGTTTGCTTTAGGGATTTGAATGCCCTATTCAGTCCATAGATATTGTTTTTACGTTGATGTTAGAGCTCATCATATAGGTACATTACATGCCCCACTCCGCAAGGGCCTTACAATAGCACGACCTCTCGGTAGTTTTTAATATTTGGATTACACACGTACTATTTTACAGCACAAGAACATGTAGTGGTTCCCCGAATGAATGATAGCTCAATCCAATAAGTTTAAATCAATAAATTTATTTGAAAATCAACTAAAAGTAAATTTTAAATTATTAAACCAAATCAATTACTTACAACAGGTTAATCCTATTCCATAGGTTTTCACTAGTATACGAGAGCATTAAAGTTTAGCTTTTAACTTTCAATCTTCACAATTAATTGCACTATATATTTTTTAATTGCTGCAATAATTGAAATATTATTTTAATGAAAATATTTGGTTGGAAATATTAAAAACATCAAATCAACTATGTTATTTTCATGGGTTTTAGCACCATTGTCCACCGCTGTGGTCTCGAGGTAGCGTGCTGCCTTGTCACGCAGCAGCCCCGGGTTCGACCCCCGGTCGGGACAGTTTTTTGGGTGAGGTTATTATCGGGGTTTTTCCTCACCTGTAAGACAAATGTCACGAAAACTTTGAGGACCAAAACGGTCCCCGAAATAATATGGTCATCATCATCATCATTATAATCATCATCATCACCCTTATCATTATCATCATCATCCTTCATCCGTGTGGAAACAACGGGAAGCTATCACACATACAATTCCCTAGTAAAGCTGCAAGCATAGCATGAAAATGCTATGATTGCAGTGAAAGACCTGCCTTCGGGCAGAATTATTATGGATGGATAAGCATCATTAACACTTAATTGAAATAATACACATTCGTATACAATAAAAATCATCTTAAAAATATTCAAATGAACTAACAATTAGTGAGCCGTACTTGTACTTAGCACTTCTTATATTAAAAATTCTATTTCATAGAACAGTGATTTGGATTTATTACAAAGTAATTTTCTGATACAGATTAATCTATAACAAATCGTTCTGAATTTAACATGCAGTGTTTAGGGTAATTTTTTCTCGTATGATTATGACAATTATAGTAAGTAAATTATGTTTATAACTATATCCAGCCATCCATAGTAATTCTGCCCGAGGGCAGGTCTTTCACTGCAATTATAGCATTTTCATGCTATGCTTTACAGCTTTACTAGGGAATTGTAGGTGTGGTAGCTGCCCGTTGCTTTCCACACCGGTGAAGGATGATAATGATGATATTATATTGATAAGGATGATGATGATGATGGCCATATGATTTCGGGGACCGTTTGGGCCTTAAAGTTTCTCGACATTTGTCTTACAGGTGAGGAAAAACTATATATATATATATATAATCGTTAGTGGTATAAAGTAAATATCCTCATTAAAATGCTTACTTGTTATAGTAGTCACTACATGGCAGTTGGAACGATATCACGCTTCCTCTAATGAACTGAAAATTTTATATATACATATTCCCTAGTAAAGCTGTAAACATAGCATGAAAATGCTATGATTGCAGTGAAGGACCTGTCTTTTGGGCAGAATTACTATGGATGGATATATATATATATACACACACACACATGAAAAATAAACGTTTGCGTTAGGATTTTTGAGTAGCTCAGTTGGTAGTGCAGCAGTATTTAGAGTTAAAGGTCTCGAGTTCAAATCCCGGTTCAAGTATTTATTTTTTCCTTCCATGTTATATTTGGGCTTCATTGTTCAACGTCAGAAGTTTAGTTATAACATCTTAATATAAGAGCGTTACGGATATAAAGGGAAATTTCTCTTTAAAATGCTTATTTGTTATAGTAGCGACTAGGTGGCACTTGGACCGATATCCTGCTTCCTCTTACCTATATAGAATTACATATCTACAAGAAAAATAAATGTATGTGTTATGATTCCTGAGTAGCTTAGTTGGTAGAGCACTAACGTAAATAGTTAGAGGTCTTGGGTTCAAATCCCGGCTAAGACATTTATTTTTCTTTTCATGTTATATATATATTTATTTATTTATTTATTTATTTATTTATTTATTTATTTATTTATTTATTTATTTATTTATTTATTTATTTATTTATTTATTTATTTATTTATTTTGGCTGAGAACATTTTTCTTGAAAATGCAAACATGTGTTTTTTTTTTTTTTTTTTTTCAGACGTCAAAGTCAGTCTTGTGTTCACTAGATTTGAACGAATGAAATGATATTTATTTCATAGGTAAATAAAAATATATAATTTTTATCAAACCTGAAATTAAAATTATATAAGGAAGATTTTCTGGGTGTACAAAATGGGACGATGATTCAACAAAGAGACAGTGAAAGACATTGGATGCATACCTCACTTCCCTAGACGTTTATTGAATTGTTTTAACTGTTGAAGGAAGGGCAATTACAAGGGAAAGAAGCTTCCTTAAATCTTGTTTAACTCGCTTATTGACGAACTTCATGACACTACACAACTGCCAATTTGAATTATTTTACTTCCCTCTCCAGGGGTCAGCGTCAATTAAAGATGCGCTACTTTATCCTTCTCCCTAATACTTACCTAAATTAGATTGGGTCCAGCAGACTACAAGGTACAATGTCTACCCACTGTTCACAAATAAAGAGCTCTGTAATATACGAGAGCAATAATAGTGAAATTGGCAGTTTTGTAGTGTCATGAAGTTCGTCAATAAGCGAGTTAAGCAAGATTTAAGGAAGCTTCTCTCCCTTGTAATTGCCCTTCCTTCAACAGTTAAACAATTCAATAAACGTCTAGAGAAATGAGTTATGCATCCAATGTCTTTCACTGTCTCTTGGTTGAATCATCGTCCCATTTTGTATACTCAGAAAATCTTCCTAATATAATTTTAATTTAAGGTTTGATAAAAATGATATATTTTTATTTACCTAGGAAATAAATATAATTTCATTCGTTCAAATCTAGTGAACACAGGTCTGACTTTGACGTCTGAAAAAATGTGTTTGTATTTTCAAGAAAAATATTCTCAGCCAAAATAAATAAATAAATAAATATAGGATACATATATATATAAACATGAAAATAAAAATAAATGTCTTAGCCGGGATTTGAACCCAAGACCTCTAAATATATAGGTTAGTGTTCTACCAACTGAGCTACTCAGGAAACATAACGCATACATTTATTTTTCTTGTATATATGTAATTCTCAATAGACGAGAGGAAGCACAATATATAGTGGCTACTATAACAAATAAGCATTTTAAAGAGAAATTTCCCTTTATATCTGTAATGCTCGTATATTCAGATGTTACAACTAAATTTCTGACGTTTAACAATGAAGGTCAAATACGACATGGAAGGAAAAATAAATACCTGAGCCGGGATTTGACTTTAGGATATTTCATCTTTTAATATGCTGTGGCACAGCACGCACTAATTGTAAGGCAAATTTCGTCAGCATTGTCTATCCCTTTAACGTCCTGATCTGAATTTGAAGATACCCTCATAAATGCAATGCAAAAATAAATAGACTAAGTCTTTATTTGTAATAAGATGGAAAACAATGTATCATACAAATGGAATTAACAGTTTAATGTAATTAGTGCAAGAAAAATAAGGATAAGTTAAAGAACAGTTGTCAATTAAAGTAAAGACTAAAAACCACACTAATTACCTCCATCGAGACAATTCTAGGAGGATCAGTCATGGCCACGATTGTTCAGAGACTAAGGAACGTTGCATTGACATTGTTCGTCCTCAAAAGAAACTAATTATTTCGAATCAGGAAATTTTTGCTTTCACAAAAGGATACTTTTTCCCATTCTTTCGTGTCTCCATAAGATCTATAATGAGCAATTTCTCTGGTAATTTCAGCAGGTTGTTTATAAAAAGCTTTAAATTTATCGTAAAAGTATACTGGAAAAATGGGTTTAAATAGTTTGGCAAGTAATTAACACAAATTTTTGGAGAATTAGAAAAGTATTATTATTATTATTAACATTATTATTATTATTATTATTATTATTATTATTATTATTATTGTTATTATTATTATTAGTATTACTATTAATTTTATAAAGTTCATTTGAATTATACAAAATAAATGACTAAAAATGAAATGTATGTAATATGTTTGCAGTTTCGGAAATATATTATTTTATAGAAAATGGTCGTAAGCTGAATATTATTTTCAATAACATTGAGTCCTCAGTCTATATAATATATCCTATAACCTACGCTAAATATAATTACCCATTTCATAAAAATGAAGTTAATAAATTTTGTAACTTTTCATTTGTACGTCATAGAAGATGTCTATGTTATTACATTATTATAATTTAAATACACTGCTCAAACAAATTAGGGGATATCGTAGAATTACCTATTAAGACAATGTTATTTGGAATAGTATTAGATGCAATCACTTTCTATTACTCCAGGATAATGTAAACAAGAGTTTGAAGTTGTTACGTAACCTCGGTACCACACCAGAGGACAGTGTCTGTACTGTTGATGTGAAAGGGTAGTGTGGAGGTGAATGATTTGTTGCTGTTTTTAAATCCAGTCCAGTTTTCAGTTAGTGAATGACTTGCCTTAGGGACAGTAATGCCTCGACAAGGTGATTTACCTGAACCAATGGCTTGGAGGGTCATAGGAAGGATGGAAGCTGGACAGACACAACAAGAGGTGGCACAAGCCATTGGGGTGTCTCAAAGCGTGATTTCCAGACTTTGGAATCGTTTTCAAAGAACAGATACTGTTCACAGAAGAGCCGGACAAGTCGACCACGGGCAACAACAGCAAGGGATGACCGTTACCTCACGTTAACAGCCCGTCGGAATAGACAGCATAATGCAACTCAACTGCGAAATACACTTCAAACAGCAACAGGACGCAGGGTGTCAACTCAAACTGTCCGTAATCGACTGCATGGAAGTGGTCTCTATGCCCGTACCAGGTTTACTCCACAACACCGTAGAGATCGCAGAAACTGGGCGGAGGAACATCGTGGGTGGAGGCATGCCGAATGGAGATCAGTTCTTTTTTTCTGGTGAGTCGCGAGTCAACGTGGAATGTGATAGTCGGCGTGTATTCATCTGGAGGGAAAAAGGGACACGAAACAATCCAGCTTTTGTACGTGAAAGATCCCCATATGGTGGCGGTGGATTGATGGTGTGGGCAGGAGTCAGTATTGGTGGCCGTACGGACCTCTACGTCATCCAAGGTGGTACTTTGACTGCGGTAAGGTATAGAGATGAGATTATCCGACCTTTTGTCCTGCCTTATGCTGGTGCCATAGGTGATTCTTTTCTTTTTATGGACGATAATGCACGACCCCACAGAGCTGGCTTGGTGGACGACATGCTGGAAGTGGAGGGTATCGAGCGTATGCAATGGCCAGCTTCCTCCCCGGACTTAAATCCGATTGAGCATGTGTGGGATGCATTAGGCAGGCGCATTGCAGGCAGACCAGCACCTCCCACAACTGTTCCAGAGCTGCACATTGCTCTTATGGAAGAGTGGCCACGTATCTCCCAAGAACTCATTGCTAACCTCATTGCATCAATGCCACACAGGTGTGAGGCAGTGCTGGCCGTTCGAGGAGACCATACACCATACTAAAGAAACATTTTCACCCATGTTAATGCTGCTTTGTTTGTTAGCCATATTCCTAATCAGGATCTCTTTCACATCTGGTGTGGTACAGAGGTTACGTAATGACTTCAAACTCTTGTTTACATTCTTTTGGAGTAATAGAAAGTGATTGCATCTAATACTGTTCCTAAAAACATAGTCTTAATAAGTTATTCTACAATATCCCCTAATTTTTTGAGCAGTGTATTATTATTATTATTATTATTATTATTATTATTATTATTATTATTATTATTATTATCATTATCATCATCATAATCTGAGCATAACATATTTTGTTTTATTGGAAATAACGATTGTTAAGTTTGATGATTTGTAGTTGTCTGTAATATATTTTATGTAATGTGACGAGGTCTCAACCCTTAAATTGGTATAACTCAATTTCTTATTGCAGCTTAATTATTCATGTCGGTTTGCAATGAAAACAAACTATGCATAAACATAAGTTAATAAAGCATATTGTTGAATGATTTGACAGAAATTACAATAATTTATACTGATTAATTTTTGCATTGTCTTATTATAAAACAATAAATTAATTAAACCAATGCATCTTATAGGACAGATTGCCAATTTAAGGCTTATAATAAAGTAATTAATCATCAGAATATACTTCCCCAAATTTACACTAATACAGAATATTAGTTTAAAAATATAAATACGTCCATTTCATACTGAGGATATATTAGAATTGTGTAATATTTTCTGCTGTAGGTTACGTTCAGAGTGTAATTGTTGAATAACCTACACATTGGAACAGTCTGATGCCTGAGTATCATCTCGACTCAAGAGTTAATTGAGTTTCTGAATTGAGAGAAGATTCTACTTCTTACACACACACATGCTCGTACACAGACACACATCGAACTTGTATAAAATGAGAAGAGGAAAGATACAACAGTACTTTTTTGTATTTATTTCCTTTCCACCATGATCACTACTAAACACACTTCTTCCCCCGTGTTCTGTTCTATCTCCATCTACTTTTATCACTTAGTGCAGCAGTTGGTATACACTTTAGCGATTCTCTTATTGTATTTCCTTATATTATGTTATTACTTTCCTAGTATTATGAAGTCTGAATTCAAGATATTAGTTTTTTCTCTTTTGTTTAGGATCATAACACTCAACAAATCGAGTTTTCACTGACTATTAAACTCATGCCCCAAATGGGAGTCAATGACCAATCACGTTTGAATGATTTCTGTTTTACAACCAATCAGAGTCGTGTTTCACGAAATATTTATCACTGTTATATTTACCATATTAAAGAAAGCTCCTCCTTTTTAATATTCTGAACAGGTCTGACCATAATTTTGCAGTGACTGAGCCCATAAGAAATACGGCTACCAGATTGTGTATATAGTGCATAGATGTCAACACATAGCGCTTGCAGGAGTTAATATAAAAACATTTGTAGCAATTTATTATACCACCAAAAAAGGAAACCACTGTTTGCACTTTCATAAATGTATTTTTACATGTAATAATCCAGAAAAATATAATTGTCATATTTACATCATACGACATCAGAAATGAATTAATATACAGTTTGATATGTTTCATTTTTTCTCCACTAGAGAGCATTCTTACAATATTGCGTTCCTTTGGCAATAAATAGTATGATCTGCTTGCAGTGATAAACAAAAGAAGCAGTAGAAGCGTACCTATCGTTTCTCATTTGTTTTCAAACATCGCCGTTTACATTAAATATATAAATATTTTAAAATAACTATAGTTAAATAATGATTTGTGAGTGAACAGCTTAATTTTATTCGTTAAATAGTCCTAACAAATGCCACTCTTGATTTCCAAATTCTCTAGATAAATTCGAGTCGTGAATTTATCGATAATTTGGAAATCACTCCTGGCATTACTTATGAAAAATTCGCATTGTAGAATAGGGACTATTCTAATTTGTGCCAAATATCTGAAATGGATAATTATTTTATATCTTATTCTAAATGAGTTGTGTTGTCTCGTAGGCCCTGCCATTGAGCGGATCACTTATTCAGGGAGGTTCTCCATGTCCTTGTGTGGTCAAATAAGTTGATCAATGGTTTAAAATCATTCTTCCGACAGGTTCACGCTACTCTAAGTCCCGGGTGGCTTGTGGCATGTAAAAACTAACCTATAAGGCGATAGGTTAAGCTGAGTAAATGGAATGAAATTCTAAATCAAGGTCTTCTGCCATTAACTATATAATTAGTAACCTATAAGGCGATAGGTTAAGCTGAGTAAATGGAATGAAATTCTAAATCAAGGTCTTCTGCCATTAACTATATAATTAACAATTGTTTTGATATTTATTTTATTTTGGAAACGGAGTAAATGGGACTTACAAGACAATGCATATGCCCGTGGAAAATCAATACATTACATTTATTTGGGCAATAAGATGCGGGTCTTCCTTGGTGGTGTTAGCATATCACGCATTCCATCTCCTTAATGTAGGTCTAACACAAACAAGAGACTGAGCTTTAGTTGGTGGTGGAAGTGAAATTCCCGCTAATGTAGCGCAAATGACTACACATTCATGTTACCACGGCCACAGTTCACAAACTAAAGGCTATCCGCCCTTAAAGTGATCCCCATCAAAACAAAACCATGCGACCTGCTCGCTTTTGATTGGTTATGGACACCGATGTACGATGTAGAGGCAATAAGTACGCGAAAAAGTAGTTCCCTTCATTAAATTAAAGACATGTCCTCTTAATATACGTGTTATTCTTCGTGAATGAAAGTAATAATATTCAAAATATATCAAATATTCTAAAATATGCGTAATCAATAATTACAACTTAAAATATTTTATTACATGTGGATGATGCTTTTGAGTCATGATTCAGTCGATTTTGATGAAACAAATGACTGAAGGTTTTGAGTCATCTTCTGCTGTGTCGCCATATAAATTTTTAAAACACAAGTGTGGCAAACCTTTGACCAGTGGTAAAAAAAATTTATTTTAAATATATCTCAGAAGTTCAGTGAAAAATATCACCAGATTTCTTATAATATACCCCATTCAACGATCACGTGTATTGCATACTTCGCACGTGCTACCTGTCAATGTACAGTAATTGTGGCGCGAATGGCGGAAGGATGCAAGTGGCGTTTGTTTATGTTAGGATCACTCTAAGAGCGGATAAGGTATACTTCAATTATTCATCATTAAATTTTCGACTACAACTCAATGCTGCCAACATGTTTTCGTCTGATGCGACATTTACTAGCATCATTCGATAATTCATCGTATGTTATTAATTAATTTTTCAGCAGTAATTAATAATTATTATTCGGACTCTGTCACATTACGTTACGTAGTTACGGTTAGGTTGCAGGTTAACTAGAGTTCGTTACGGTACGAACATGTGCTCGTTTCAATGCTAATGGTGTATTTTGTCTCGGTAGAATTAAAGACGACACCAAAAATGACTGAGCCAGCGTAGTTGGCAGATATAAATCGACATTGACCTTTGTTGGAAAGTCTTTTTTAACCATAATTTGCAGTCAGAGTTATAAGATCCGGAATGATTCTATCACTTTTTTAGGTTTTGAAAGAATGACTGTATATTCTATCTCCGCAATGCTACGTTTTGTCATATTCATTTCCTGTTTTCTCTATAAATATTTAAAATAATGTAATATAAGTTAGAACTCGTATATACAGTAATTAAGAACAATTTGACATTTTCAAGTTCATATCTTAAATATTAAAGTTAATATTTTTAAGAATATATTTTATAGTAATACATATTTTTAATAACAAATAATAATTTTCTTGATAACCATGTTGAGAACTTAAAAAAATGTTTGTAGCTTCATACATAACACACAATGAATGTGTAAAAATTCAGAACTCTATCTTCGTTGATTGCAGAGATACCAGAGATACAGGTACAAAAACATGTAAAAATTTAAGTTGTGGGAAATGGAGTCCAAAGTTTTTTTTTCTTACTCTGTGTTACTTACTCATAATATTCTTGCTCCAGCATCTAAACCAGTCTTTTTTTCGTGCGAATTTCATAATTTGTTGAAAACTCTCCAGCATATTATTTTCTTGTTCAATTCCAATTCCTGCAACAATTTCGCACGACCTACGTTTCATCATTACGTGTCACCACGGAATTAAAAATGTATATTTGCAATATTTCTAAATCTACAAACATAGTCTTATCAGTCCTACTCCACTCAACATTGTTGAAACATTATTTAGGATTTTTTGTTTTTCCATGTAAATTTTTTCCACAGCAATGTTGGATCTACCAAACTCTTAAACATAGGCTTTATGACATTAATTTGATACTGCAATGACAACACAATGCTTGTGTGTGTGTGTGTGTGATTTTATTTAGTCGTCAAACGTATGTTATATTTACACCATGACTCTGTTCCCTAGGAGAAAAAGTTATGGTGTTGAGCCTCACCAATAGAGTTCTTGAAAGTACATTGCCCATACAGTATTCTTCATGTTATCTAAACTGTTTCTATTTCTCCTTATTGCACTTCCACTGAACAGTTGTATAATGTCCATTTCTTTTTTAATCTGCTCCTGCCTGTAATAGACTTATTATCTTCTAGTTTCTTTCACTTGTATTCATTTCTCACATTACGAAGATGTGTACCAATTCGTTTCAGGATATGATCTATGCACGCAAGTCTTACAATTGTTTTGTCTCCTTGGGGCTTACTTTCCAAGATTTTATGATCTGTTTCTTGTCTACATTTCCCATATATTGGGTACTTCGCACTTCATAATTTCGCAATTAACGTGAAAATATTACCACTACGCCAGCTCCATCCTTGGCACCATTTACTCCTTCAAAATGTAATTTAGAGCGTCCTATATTTGTATATTCTCTTTGTTTTTTCATCCTCTTCGTGCATAGTACAACTATGACTATTCTTTGATTTTAGTTCCATATATATAACTTTTATTGCATATAAGTTAGCTTAAGCAAACCATTCAATATTTTATATCATATTTTCTACAATTTCCGTTAAGTACTACTGATAAGTCAGTAGGAGCCTCCATTTTCGTCTACTACTTCTCTCACAGCTTCTAACATTGTGTTGTGTGCGACTTTTTCGATGTAGAATTAAATTTGCATGATATTTCTAGAATCGTGTTGGTGGTTAAGAAGAATTCATCATTGCACACAAGATTAAGTTTGCCCTTTCGCAACGGCACTCATTCCACAAACAAACTTGATATTGGTTTCACAAATTTTCTCAATGTTACTGCTGGTACGATACTTTTGTTGAGTTCTACAATTGTTCTACAATTGTTACACTAAGCCATAACTTGTACTGTTTTTACTGCATACTGATACAGTTTTCTGCATTAGAAAAGTTATATTTTGCAAAATTATTGAGTCCTTTTCAAAGGAAACGTATATTCAAAATCACGTTACAATCATTCAACTTTTATCAATTTCAAATTCTTCAAGCAGATCAGCAGGGCTAGAAAATTGTTTTCTTCTTGATGAACTTAGCCCATTGCTTTTTGAAGTGATTCTGGAACTGGTAATTGGAGGGTCCAACCTCACAATTATATTACTGTTATTATTCACGTTTTTGTCTATTCCTACATCATTCACAATTCACACACATTTTCTTTCATCCAAGCCTCCAGATCTTTCCTTGAACACTCCAATACAGAGATGCAGAACACCGCTCACAAGCTGTGAACTTAAAGAGGCGGAGTGTTGCCAACAATCTAACCTTCGTTGTATGAATAAGTGTAAATAAGGAGCTAGCAGACTGAAATAGCGGTAGAATGAAGTATGCCTGACAACAAACAATGGCGGCTGGTATTAGCCTAATATTTGTACAACATACAAACTGATTATTTGCCTATTAAACGAATGTGCTTATATAAGAGCAGGTAATGATGATGATAATGATGATATTAGCTATAAATGTAATGAAATATAATATAATGATAATAGTAATAATAATAGTAACAGTTTTATTCACTGTATAATTATTAGTCAGTATTTTATTGTTAATGATTTCTTTTGGATGTTTGACATTTATTCTTCTACACAATTTTTCAATTTTTGGCTCCATTTTCGAAGAACATAAATGTAACGCTAACACTAAATTTCTATCACTGATATTGGTACGTCTGAGCGATTTATTGTTAAACTAATTTAGAAAAAAATCACAGATGTATATCGACCCAAATATTGCTACAAAACGACGGGCATATGGACTTGTATATACAATTTCTATTCTATATGTTAAACGTATAGCCTTTCCCCTCTTTGAGATAAAGTAATATTGATCAATCCACACACTTTTGAAACACTGCTGCATATTAACACTAGCCACACAGTTTATTTATTCTCAAGGTACAACATACTACTAGAGAAAGAACAGGCTGACTTACTGTTGTGCCAGAGCAGCTATGACAGTTGCAAGCACCTCCTCGTTTAACACCTTGGGAGCGCCGTAGACATCCATGCTCTAATATATTGTCATTTTATTTATTGCGATAAAACACAAGTAAGAACAAATTACTAGTTTATATCGCCACAAAAACAGAAAACGGGATAGCCACTAGTTTAAAGCATAACGGAAACAGGGTAGCCACTACTTCAATGCATAAATTACCTGAAAATTAAAAGCATAGTTTCTCTCTGATCTTGAAACAAACTGTAAAGATGTATTGACTTAGGCTTTCACGGCCGGAGTGATTATGATGATCTTGAAGATTATTTGCGGGCTGTAGGCCGTGGTCTCGAGGCTTGAAGCTCCCCGACGTTTCGCCAGAGACTGCGTCTGGCATCCTCAAGCTTCGAGACCACAGTCTACAGCCCGGAAACCTTCTTCAAGATCAACTGTAAATAATTTTATTCATCGAGTACAATGTAAATGAAGTACGAATTTATTATAAGCTTACAATAGGAAGTATCATTATGAGGTCCATCTTAATACATAAGGTGAGTTTGTAACTACATAAAAGTAGAGTTCTTTTAGGAAATGTATCAAAATAATTCTGTTTTATCTTAATCTTTTCCAGACTGGACAAGCTGAAGATAAAAACAGAATTTTTTAAACATACCCTAAAAGAACTCAACTTTTATGAGGTAAGATGCAACACACTCATTTATTACAATATGATTTTTGTACTAAAATAGTTTATTTAAACTGGGTATTGTATAGAGTAGAGATGACACTTGAGTTCGTCTTCCTACGATCGATAAAGTCGATATTCAATCACTTGAATAACTCATAGTGGCAGGATTAATTTGTTTTACAACATAACTCGCTGTTCACGTCCCCCTCAATTGAGCAATCATTGTGATATCAAATGCTTGTTTCACAGGTAGAAAAATCCTCTCACCGAGCTGTACTGAAAAACATTTTACCATATCCATCATTTAAAAAATGATAGCTTGCCGTTCATCTATGTAACTATAGTTTGAGGCACTGCTATGTATAAAAGAGAAATGAGTACAACACGCATATATTCTTTTCTCAAATTTAATGATGCAGTCTTTTTAAATTCAACCTTTAAGAAACAGCTACAAATATGCCATTCCATTTCATTATCTCTGTTTAACCTCTCACCTTATATGTGCTTTTACGTGACACACGCCAAAAGGGCCTTACAGTGGCACAGCCTGTCGGGAGAGGGGGTTTAAACTGTGGATCACACACATGATTTTTTGACCGCACAACGATATAGAGGTCCTCCCCGGATGATTAATCAGCTCAATCTCTGGCCCACCTCCTAGTCAATACAATACTCACACATGCATATAAATATGGCAATATGATAAGGATTATTATATTGGGCAGATGATGTTCGGAGATACTATTCTAACTGCAGCCTGCAGGGTCGTTAAGTTACGCGAAGAAAACCGACTCAAATCATTGAGGAGAAGGAAGAAAAAAATGTCTCCTGTAGAGTTTCGTTTTCTGTAATAGGGCCTTTTCATATAAAGTGATTCAAATATATTGACTGATCAAGAAGTAACCTTTTGCCGATGTGATTTATCCTTTTAAGGTCCGGGGCGCGGTCACGTAAAATTATTTAAAAAGCCAGAATTTAAACCAAGGAAAAGAGAAAGTGAACGTTTTGAAGTCCCATTAGGCCTATAATGAATTACGCGGAAAGAAGAACTATATCGAAAAAAAAATCACGTAACAATAAATGAAACAATGTAAAATGAGGGCTATTAATTTTTTCCCCTTCTTATATGATAAGACTAATGTTGCTCCGTAAGGTAATCATTACCTAGTATACAAACTTATATACCTACATATAAATCTTATGACAATTGTTTAAAATGAATGATCCGGTGGGACGTCCAGAATTAGAATAAGCGCTCGCTCGTCAAAGCTCCAATTCACTAGATAACACCCTATTAAACCGTTTTAAAAGTGGTCTATTCAGAATACTGAGTATCAGAGATATGAGCTGAATTTAGAGCCTGAAAACAGAGGCCAGTGGAAGGCCTTAGTGAATGCGACATTGAACCTAAAGGTTGTATAGTTTCTTACAGTATGTGATTTACAATTAAAATATATTTTCATTGATAGCCTATTTAAGATTAGAAATTCTTTAAAAATGTGCTTTCGATTTTAAGTAACTGGTATAAATTTATTTAAAAATCACTATTTATTAAACATGTATATGAAGTTGTATCATTTAGGGCCTAAACGCAAATTAAATATTTTTGATTTACTTAATATTTATTTCGGCGAATTTTATAATCATACGAGGTACACCGCTGTGGATTCGGGGTAGCATCGCTTCCTCGATCGCTAGTCGCGATAAGTTTCCAGGGTGATAGTATTTTTTAGGGTTTTTCCACAACTATGTGAAAAATGGGAAAAATGCCAGGTAACTTTAAGGTCCTAATGATCCCTGAGCATCATCCGGCCATCATTATCATATTCGCCGTGTTTAGTAATAACTAGCTAATCCCCGGCGTGCGCTGCTACTCCTAAATAAATGTTAATGTGTTTTTACCACCAGCCGTTCGCTGTTATACTCTACTTTTTTGTCGACATTTTTAGATGTTCAATTCTGTGTACATCAATTTGTGTATTTGTTATGGTTTAGTCAGAGTAAACCATTTATGCGTCAAAATAGGTACTTTATTTCACGTTTTTAAGATTTAAGATTTATTTATTTAGCCTGGTGGAGTTAAGGCCATGCGGCCCTCTCTTCCACTCACCAGGACAAACATATATTACATAAGAATATAACAATCTTAATTAACTCTAATATTAAACACTAAGTAAAAATTTGATCAAAAGATAATATCTAATATACATATTACGATCTATAATACAACCAGTTAATATTAGTTAAAATTAAGACTAAAACTAATAATAAAATGTATACAATCAAGACATATTAAATTGTCCCTGTCTAGTGTATATAAAAAACAGGAAAATAATGAGATATAGAAAACTAATTTTACGATTATACAATATTTAAAACAAAACAAATAAAAATATTTGTTATTCTTAATATTATTTACATAAATAATTAAATATATTAATATTGCTAAAAGAATACTATCAGTGAGGTGTATAAGTCAGTTTGTTATTAAATAATTCTTTAGTTTGTTTTTGAAGGATGTTATAGTTTGACAGTCTCTGACATAGGGTGGAAGGGAATTCCATGTTTTGGTAAGTGACACCGTAAAAGATAATGAATAATATACAGTGTGATGAGGCGGGATATAAAGGACAATGTGCTGATGGGATCGAGTGTCAAGATTATGTGTGTCGGATAGTCTGATGAAGCGGCGTGATAAATAATTAGGCGATGATGTGTGAAGTATTTTATAGAGAAGGGATAGGGAATGGACAGTTCTACGATCTCTTAGACGAAACCACGATAATTGTTCCAGGGACGGTGTAACATGGTCAAATTTGCGAATACCACAAATAAAACGTGCGCAAGAATTATGAACACGTTGAAGTCTTTGAGTGGAAATAATATTTAAGTCTGTAAAAAGAGTGTCACAATAATCAAAATGGGGCATTGCAAGTGTTTCTACTAACATTTTCCTAAGGGCGAATGGCAAACAATTTCGTACACGATTTAATGAATGTATTATTGAGAAGACTGTTTTGCATGTATGGTTTATTTGTGTATTCCAATTTAAGTTTTTGTCAATAAATACTCCTAGAATTTTTACTGTCTCACTATAAGGGATTTGAACTCCGTTTAGTGACACATGCGAAACTGTGTTTAGGTTAATTGTAGATAATAGTCTCTGATGACCCATAATGATTGATTGTGACTTTGTAGGATTTAATTGCAGTCCATATTTAACTGTCCAAGTCATTAGTGAGTCAAGATCCTCGTTAATTTTGGCAACAGCGTCATTTAGTGAATATTTGTCTGTGTGGATGTAGATTTGCATGTCGTCTGCAAATAAATTATGTTTGCAATGCTTTAGGGAGTTAGATATGTCATTTATGTAGATTGAAAAAGCAAAGGTCCAAGTACCGAACCCTGTGGAACCCCAGCTTTACGGAAGGACCAAGAAGAACATAATGTATGATTTCCTATAACAGATTGCTGGCGCTCATGAAGGTAGGAATTGAACCATTTCGTGGCACTATCAGAGAGTAAGAGGTTTTTAAGTTTATGCAACAATAAGTCCAAGTCTACCGTGTCGAATGCTTTACTAAAGTCCAGTAATGTAAGAATGGTAAGTTTTTCGATTATCAGCAGCTTCGCGTATGTCTTCGCAAATATTTAGTAGAGCAGTATTTGTATTGTGTCCTGTCCTGAAGCCTGACTGAAATTGATCTAGAAGGTTGTAATCATTTAGGTATTCAGTCAGTTGTTTATGGACTAATCGTTCCAGAGCTTTTGAAAGAGTAGGTAAAATGCTAATGGGTCGAAAGTCGTTCGGGGTTGAGGGCGTTTTAACTTTAGGCAGTGGACGTACGAGGGCTTGTTTCCACAATGAGGGATATGTAGAAGTTTGTAGTGAGGAGTTAAAAATATGAGTTATAGTAGGTAGTATAGCTTCGATTATTTTATTCAGTAAAGTAATATTTATACGGTCAGTTCCTTCTGCTTTGGTTTTTATTCGCATGATGGCTTTCTTTACGTCGTAGTCTGTAACATATGAGAAGTGGAAATGTTCTCTGTCGGGTTGATTTGTCAGTGATAATTCATTTATTGTTTGTTCTTTATCCTTTGGAGTAGTAGTTATACCTGTGAAGTGATTATTGAGTGTGTCCAGGGAAACAGGTAATTTGTCTACCTGTGTGTCTTTTCTCCCAATTCCCATTCTATTCAAGTTTTTCCAGATTTCTGAAGTATTGGTATTTGTTAGGTTGTATAAATGTCTAAGTTTGGCGTTTCTTATAGCTTGATTTGTCTTGTTACGTAACTGTTTATATTGAGTGAGACTTGTGTCTGTTTTGTTGAGTCTATATTTCTTATGTGCTGCGTCTCTATCAGTCATCAAGTTACGAATTGAAAGAGTCATCCAGGGTGCAGGGCGTCGTTTCACGAGTTTAGTTTTTGGTGGGGCATGTCTGTTGTATAATTGTAGTATAAAGTCATTTAGTGTCTCAACTTTTTCATCTACAGAATGCAGCGTCCATATTGAATGCCACGGCATCTGCATAGCTTCTTCAATTAGGGTTGCATTGTCTATATGTTTTAAGTCTCTATACGTAATAGTCTTTCGAGTCGGTTTAGGGCACTGCAGTGAATATGCTAAGAATATAATATCATGTGCTGATATTCCCGGGGCTGGCAGTTGCCCGTGAGTAAGTACTCTGTCTGGATTATTAGTTGCAATTAAGTCAAGTAACGTCTCAGAGTGATGAGTGTGATGTGTAGGTCGTAGGGGTAGGAGTGTCATATCACAAGCCTGGAACGTAGCCATCAGTTGTTGTGTATGTCTGTTATCAGTGTCTAGTATATTTATATTAAAGTCGCCCATAACGATAACGTGTTCATATTGTATTCGCGCGTTTTGTAAAGTGGACTCAATTTCAGCGATGGCTTTTATTTTAGGAGGTTGGTATACTACACAGAGAAGACATTTTTTGAAACTGACAAATATTTCTATGAACATAATTTCGGCAGATGGTTCGTTATTAGATAGATACACAATTTTAGGAGTAAGGTCTGTTCTAACGAAGGCTCCAATACCGCCCCCGCGACTGTAAACACGATCGTGTCTAAGAAAAGTATAACCATCCATGTCAATTAAAGAAGAGGTAATGGTGGGATTTAGCCACGTTTCGGATATGAGAAGAGCATGAATATTTAAAGAGAAGAAAATAGTTCTGATCTCATCTATATGTGCAGTAATACTCTGAGCATTGAAATGGGCTACCTGCAAGGAAGTAGGGTATGTGGACAAAGCTATTTCTAAAGCATTCCTTGAAGTAGTGGGGTCGAGAAGGGGAGTGGGAAGGTTATTGTCCTGTAGCCTGTCAAAGACTGTCAAAGGAAAATCATCATTTAAACGAAAAATGGTCGTAAAATATTTCAACAAACTTACAAACTAAACTTGGTATCACGTCACTAAGAATATCTTAATTTTATGTAGGTTATTATTAATAAAATGTTTAAAGTGATAACTGTCGGTTATTCACTGGCCGTGTTTGCACTAATTATATTTCTGAGGCCCGGAGAATGATGCGTTTGTTATCTCCTTCTTTAACATGGATTGCTCCGTCAATTGTCCACACATTTGTTACACCATATTTGGTGATGCATTCTTTTAATAGCTTATACCTCATTTGAGTTAAGTCTTCCCTAATTGTAACACCACTCCCTTTCAGCTGTTTTTTGTTTTGGAAAACCTCTCTCCTTTTCCGATAGCTTACGAATTTGACGATAACCGGCCGTGGCCGGTCCGCCTTTCTCCCCACACGATGACTCCTATCTATATCGCATGTTTCCAATTTAATACCTATTTTAGACGCCACATCGATAGCTATTTTGTCTGTATCCTCAGCGTCCATCTCAGGGATGCCAAAGATACGTAAGCATTGGCGGCGTTGGTACTGTTCAAGGGAATCAGTTTTTTCGCACAACAGTTGTTCTAGTTTCATTATTTTAGTATCCCTTTCCTGTAACGACAGCTCCAACTGTTTAATGACCTCAGTGTTCCGATCTATGGTTGTTTTCAACTCACTCACTATAGCCTCACGCACCGAGTCCTTTAGCAGCTGCAACATGGCAGGGTCCCTCAAACATTCCTGCATCACACGCTTTGTCATTTCTTCTTTATTCTCGTCGGAATTCTTTGTTTTGCGTGGCGCCATTATTACAGAATAAATGTACACACAAATAATTTCAAAATATCCTATACTACCTGTAAAACACAAACAATCACCTGCTGAAAACTGTGCAAAAACACGAGCGACCAGTATATTCACTACTCACTGTCCGCCATGACACTTCACTACAAAGGGAGATTTTTTGGGGTGAAGAAGTGTTTGAGTATTACAACTCTCTTATAGACTGTCCATTCCCAGAATCTCCTTAACATTTTTTAAAAAGCCCCATCTCAATCGGTTGAACAGTATGGCAGAGCACGCTTGCCCGGGAATCTACTTATCCCGATCTTCTTGATGTAAAAAAACTCAAAACGCGACAGGCCTAGAAGGCTTTTGGCTGACCAGCCGGCTGTTGACCTCACATCCACATGTGTTAATCACAGAGGTAGACAATCATCTAGCCAGTGTAGGGTGACATGCGGTCAGCATGTCGGATCCTCCAGCCGTTATAGCTGGTACCCTCAACCTGGATACGCTACTTATTGCAGCTACTCAAAAGCCTCACGATGCAGGGTGGGCACTGCACAGTGGGCCAGATACGAAATCTAGCTGGAAAAAAGTATTTTACTAACTCTCGCCAATTCATCTTTCTTCACTCTAAAATTATTGCTAGATGACAGTTCTTCACCTGTCTGCAAAGGAGGGTAGAATTCTAAAATGTATATAGACAATATAAACATCGGAAGTTGCCGATAGTTAAGAACCCATCTGGTCCGCATCCCAGTTGTGTACCGAGCTGTAGAAATAAATACGTTTTGCATTAAAGTTCAGTGAGTTATTCCTCTTATTCTATATGGATACTTTACCTCAAGGTTTTACTTTTCATTGATATATTTAACATGTTTCTACACAACCAGACATTGTGTTAAATACAGGTGGAATTATACCTTCGAAACACTAAAAAATTTACACAATTGTTTTACTTTAAATTGATCTACCAACAAAAGAATTCTGAACAGTGGTATAAATTTTAATTAGAATATAGAGTGATTTATGAACTTCAATTCCCGCATAATAACATGTGTGCAAATTATTGGGTTTCTTTGCAATTAGCTTTTTTATTAGAGGAGGTGGCCGGCAGCTGAGGACTATCTTCGTGCGCAGAGAATTGTTTGATTTAATATATGAAGAAAAGTGATCGATAGAGGCAATAAGTGATCTTCTATTAATAAATTACAGTTCTGGGATGTTCGGAGAGTGTTTTAAAAAATTGAAAAATATTTTTTAAAGCTATTTACTAAAACATAGGAAGTTGTGCAAGGGGGAAAAAAGTTAGATTTCTACTGAAATATTCTGATTGGCTAAAAGTAAATGTAAACTTTCCCATTATTAAGAATATAGAACACTGATAGTCGTTGGAATATCCTGTTTCGTCTGCTTATGGAATTGTAAGACCCAAAATATCTTTCGAAGAGGCTGGAATAAAAACAAAGGAAAAAGTATGATTTCTGCTGAAATGTCTGTCTTGGGAAAGGCAGCATTACAAATTTGCTTCCCTAGAAACATTATAGGGTGGATAAAATATCACAACCTCTCTTTTTGACACCTAGTCTCATGTTAATATATCGACATATTGATTTGTATTGTCGAAAAAGACAATGCTTCGTCCGACATAGAAGATAGGGGAGTTGAGGGGGGGTGATTTGTAAAGTTTATTATTATTTTGAAGCCATTTTTGAGGTTTTTTGAGTAATGTCTTTAAAACATCGGCAGTATCGCGTTTACCATATGACCAAAGTGATATGTCTGTTACAAGAGCAAGTTCATCGCGAGAGAATTCCTGCTTATGTGAACATTTATTTTATTCCAGCCTCTTCGAAAGTTATTTTGGGTCTTCCAATTCCATAAGCAGATGGAACAGAATTTTCCAACGACTGTCATTGTTCTAAAATAATTCTTCTAAACCGGAAAGTTAACATCCACTCCAAGCCAATCAGAATATTTCAGTAGAATTTTTTTCTCGCGCACAACTTCGTACGTTTGAAACAATCGCTTTTCAAAAATATATTGAATTTTAATATCATTTAAAACATTCTGCTAACATCCCCCTACCCCTAATTTGTTTACTAAATTATAACTTATTGCCTCTATCTAACATTTTTCCCATATTAAATCAAACAATTATTCTCTGCGCGCATCGGTAGGCCTCAGTTGCTGGCTACCTCCTGTAATGAGCAAGCTAATTAAAAAACGCAATAATTTGCACACATGTTATTGTGCGTGAATTAAACTCCACAAATCACTCTATATTAAAACTAAAATTTGTACTACTGTTCAAAACTGTTTTCCTTGTTTTCTTTGTAGCTCAATTTAAAATAAGATGATTCTGTAATTTTTTAGTGTATGGAAGGTATGATTCCACATATATTTAACATAATGTCTGGTTATATAGAAAAAACATTAAATATGTCAATAAAATATGTCAATAAAATTACAAGTCAAGTATCCATATACAATAAGAAGAAAAGCTCACTGAACTTGAACACACAACGCTAATAACACAACTGGGATGTAGAACTGATGAGTTCCCAACCATCGGTAACTTCCAATGTTTACATTCTCAAGTGAAGCTATCTCTTTTTGCTAATTATAATACAGCTGCAAATTGCCTAGGCTATATGACACCAGCAATAAATGGAAAGTTTCTTCTACAGATTGGAAAATTAAAATACTTAAAACAAAATCTGCCGGCCAAACATAACTGGTGTTGGTCAATAGAAAAAAATAGCATGTGCCATGCAACACAGCATTACATGTAAAAATTGAAGCTTTGAGCTGACAACATATAAAATTTGAATTACATAAATCATTACATAATAAAATTTACCTTATAAGATGGAATACATTACCAAAAAGTAAAATCAAAGTATATGATTAAGAATTATGTAAAAAGCAGAATTCAAATAAAAATGACAAAAGATACGATAAGAGTCTATACACATTGGAGTGAAATTCCAATAAGTTAGAGTTATCAACTTATGAATCATTGAAATCTTTAGGAATTGTAGACTGTTGTGGAATATGTTGCGTCGTAAATTTCTCAAGGAAACCTAAATGTTGATTTTCAAGTAGAGCATTTTTGTTATGTCGGACGTACCAGTGACGTACAGTATATAAGAACCTAGCCTGCAACGCGTGTAAGAGTACATTTCTCCGCCTATTAATATTGACTAACAAATTAAATAAAAATCTTGTATTTGTTCACTCGAGTAAGTATGTACTGTATAAAATTACATTAAATAAATATAAGAGACGCATTATTTGACAAAATACAAATATATACGGCCTATTTTGCTATTTTAGATAAACACACAATAAAACGTAACATTAACAATTATTTTAAGAAGTGAATTATAGAGAGAATGGTTGGAAAAATTAGCTCAGGATATGAATGTACCTTATGTTAACGCGGCCATGAACCTCCAGGTTCGATAGTGACAGTAACTTACTTCTTAGTTAATTAAACGTACACTTACAGTTGAGTCAGGTTTATTTTTATTTCACAACTTAAGTTTTAACAAAAATGAAGAGTAAAAGAAACAAAGCAGTTAGTCTAAGTATGCAAAAAGTTTTGATACCGTAAATCACAGCATTATGCTTGAAAAATTAGATATAATTGGCGTCAAAAGAACCGCTCTAGACTTATTATTTAGATCTTTATTCAAACTGGCAGGTGCCCTGAGCACCACGACCTGAAATAATGATATATTGCGCTATCCCAGTATTATAGAGATGAAAGGTTTGAAAGTCAACTCTACGATGTTATGTAAGTTGTAGGTCGTTTTCCAGGTCCGATACACCAGATTTTACTTCCATTACCTATATCGCAATTTTCCTTTCACCCCGCCGCCGTGAAGGGAAACTGCAAACCCTCCCGTTGGACAACTTCCGACATTTTTATTGCTTAGGCTCGGCATCATGAGGCAGTACACTGGTGGGCACCCCACTGCATCCCCATAACCACGTATTTTTTTAACACTGAAACCAAAGTATTTTCTTAACATGTGATGAGATGCAGGATGGTATGAAATTAATGAATGAGAAATAAAACGTGAATGGGAGGAAATGGAGAATGGAGAGTGTTGGTGAGATTAAATTTCGAGGTACGGTTGAACCCCGAGTAAAGCCCGAATATCTCGGTATGGCCCAACACCAATGGTACATTGGAAACGCCAGGATTATAATCTGAGATCTAAAACCGGATATTTATCCCCGTATAAAAATAATAAGAATTTTTTATTTAATATTTAAATATAATTATATTTATTTCTGTTAAGAATGGAAATAAGATTGATTTAGAGAATTCAATTTTTTAAGTATATAAAATAAATTCAAACTGATTTAATACAAGTAAAAGTACTTTAAATATTTGAATTGATATTTTTATAAAGAAATAAATGTGATTGGACGAATTGGATGGGAGTCAGACAGTAGTACTCCTTCCTTTTCAGTTGTACCAATCATAACTTCCAGGTTATAACAGAAATGAAATGGGATTTTTCCCAGAATAACAAAATGGGTACAATTCTTGAAAGAAGTTAGACATATAAAACTACAGGTCATCGAGAAATAAGAGAATTAATGTTCATTTATTGATATCAGTTAACAAAATGGTGTAAAAGTGATGGAAAATCATATTTTAGTATAAATTTAATTCATCTGGAGTATAAATAATCCATAAAGTGAAAATTAAGTGTTAGTGAAAAATTGACCGTTGGAAATAGTCATCTATTACATATATGAAGTAGTAATCTGCTATAAGTGAAATTTATTAATTTAACCCGGAATCTTTTAAATTATTGATCATTTACAAGATTCATCTAAACAGATGAATCTTTAATAAAAATAACATTCAGCTTAACTGTTAACAAAGTGTCGTTATTTGTTTATGTAAGAAACTTTCCCCCATTCTCGTGAAGGGAGTCATCAGTGCCATGGCAAATAACAGTGATCTAAATTATTAGAATCATATATCTACAACGTGGGACATCACATCCAACAACCCACCTTCAGATCCTAATCGGGACATCCATGCTTATACTGATACGACAAATCGTATTTATGTAACAGGATATAATCAATTTATATTCAAGAATTGCAATCATTTACGTAATATTAATGTAGGCGATCCACAGGGAACTCTTTTAGGCACAACTTTATTCTTATATTAATGTTTTATTTAAAATTAGCTTTGAAACATTTACTGGTTCTTTACATCCATATGCTGATGATACGTTTGTCTATTTTGCAGTTATACCTGGAACTAAATCATTCAGTGTGTTAACTAAGGAATCAAAGTAATTCAAAACGACTAGATTCAATTTTACTGTATTTGAATATCACTAAAACTACATTAAGTCCCGTTCTCGTTAATATCGTTTTGGTTTGGTCAATGAATTCAAATTCCAGTCTCAATGCCGCTGTACATATTAGTAATAGCGCATATTGAATCATGTATTTGTACATCCTTGAGAGCCTACACTCAAGTAATATACTTGAGTATTATAATATACCATTATTTAATATATGACAAACATGTTTCCCGGCGGGGTAAGGGTTTTTAAATCTCCACCTTGGGTCTGTGTGCGTGTCCTGTCCCACCACTAATGCTCAACTGAGTGCACATTTCCTAATAAAAAAATGTTTACTTAGCTCTGTTTCAATCGACAATCCAGTACGGAATATTAGGTTCGCATGGAATTGCAGATTCTGTCCTTTCACCTCTAACATTACTGCATAAACGAATTATAAAAACGTTGCCTGAACAAACTTTTAGATTACCCTACAAAATTAATATTCCTCGAATCCTGCGTACCAAATACTCAACAATTTTTAAGCAAATATTGCTTACTTATTTCCGCAAGAATAAAATTGAATTTAAAGGTAATAATCCAAGTATTTAGAACACCAGACAAATTACCGGTAATACTTTTTTGCTACATATTCCAAAATTCTACACAAATACTGGATCTATACATAGTAGATACTATTACAGAAATCGTACAATTAATTAGTAGATCCAGTCCAGTGCTAAGCTAATAAATCTCAAATGTATTTAAGAAAGTAATTAAATAATTTATGTAAGTTCTTCAGAATGATAAATAAGTACTAACCTATTTTTGTTTATATTATTATTTTTATATATTTAATTCCTTCCTTCTGCTTTGTATGAATCTATTATATATTGTTTTGTTTATTTTATTCTCTTTTACATTAATTAATTGTGTGTCTATGTACTTTAATTTTTTAAAATTTATCTTAAATATGTTTTGATTTATGTTATTCTAATTCTAATATCCTTCTTCAGTTTGGTATTAATCTGTTGTTATATTGTTTTACATTATTATCCCTTGTATTATTACTTTAATTTTTATGTGTTAAAATTTATTTGACATCTTTAAACATGTTCCTAAATTTATATTTTTTTCACTCCCATTAATTAAAAACTTTGTGATATATATTTTGTACATGTAGGCCTATTAATTCTGTAATTGAACTGCACACGAACACGGGCACATTCTCATTCGAGTGTCAATACTGAATACAAGAATATTATTTATAAATAAAATGTATCATGTTTCTTATTATGTTATTTTTCATACATCTCCAATGATTAACTATACAGTAGATACTTGTTTTAAACATATCAATAACTTTTCAATTTTTACGATTTCCTAATGTCTGCCCTGTGAATAAATACATTTAAATCTAAATACATATGTTTAAATGGAAGCTTAAATTTCTGTGTGTTTGATTATTTTCTCTTCTTCCTTTCCATTCAAGATTTAGGTGGGAACTAGTTACGGTCTCACTCTTCTTAGTCTTCCTATATTTCTCCTTCCTGTCAGTTTATAATCGAACATCCATTTGATATTTTATATTTATGCATACTTTCCAGACTTCTTCTAGTTGCGTCAGCATTCTCCTATCTTGCCATAAAAGTATATCAATATTTAATTCTGATCTAATATCTTCGTTTCTCATTTCAACAATTAAAATTGATTAAATATATAATTTTGCATACCTAAGCTTTCATTTGGTACCCATTGTTACATCTCACGATATAATGGGGGAACACTGTTACTTGTAGTGTGCTAGCGGAGATATATGATTGTTTCATGTCTCCAGCTTGCGTATCTACCTTTGAATTCAAATTCAGATGGTGTAAATTTCCGTTATACGGCCTAATTATGACTATATTTTATTAGCTTTGTATTCATTTATTTGTTTCAATTGTAATAATAATTTTCAGTATATACAGTATATTTTATTAATTTAAAAAAATTACTTTTATCATTTATATTGTTTTCGATATGAATTTGAATGCTATAGTTGGGCCGTTTGATTACGTCATTTGTTTTTCTATGTATGATTTAAATAACGGTTCATCCATAACGTAAGATTAAGGGTAAATTTCACCAACAGAGTTAACTGTATTACACCAGTTTTGGCCGTGTATAATGCATAGCTTAAACAGGCGTAACACAGTTACACAGACCCTAAGGGTCAGTTTCACCAACAGAGATAACTGTATTACGCCAGTTTTCCCCATGTATAATACATAGCTTAAACTGGCGTAATACAGTTACCACTGTTGGTGAAGCCGACCCTAAGTCGTCTACGAGCTCATGGTAACATCATATTTAGTTGGTAGCTCCTGGTATAGCGTAGTCTATGAGTTCGCCACATTACAACATCGAGATTAAGTATATTGTTGTAGATACGATTCGATACCAAGAAGAACTCCCATCAAGATTATACCTAGTAATCGGTTCATATCAAGGGATTAATCTATTAACAAGTGTTGTGCTACGACTTAATTACAAGCTAATCATCAATATTTATTCAGTAATCATTCACGATTATGTATCTACTCTGTTGTATAGAGCAGTCGATATCCTTGTGTCGTCGTGGTAGTTTACTATAATTGTACAGTTTAAATCTTGTTGCTGTAGAACTTTGTGATTCAACATTAATTTGTAACTATGATTATTCTTTACCTCGTCGCTCTAAATTACCTATCGTTACGTGAAGGAAGAGTTCTTCAAGAAGCACATCTCAGGGGCTCATCTCCATTTGCAGTGCCATAAATAGCCATTCTACACGTCTAGAATTTAATGGATTGGTTGCCATTTAATTGTATCTGGATTTTATTACCTCGTACTAAAAAAGGTGTACAATCCTTCTTATTATATTAGCCTACGGCAAATTTTTTTTTTTTAATTTTTAATTAATGGCCATATTTAAATTCTGAAGTTTTTAAAGCCAATTAATTATCCAATTTAACCTTTATTATGATGTTCTCACTGGTTAATCCATTGTATACACTTCTCATTCGCTAATTTCTTGCATGTATATGGCATGATAAGAAAAATAAATGCTCATATGTATAGTATATATATATATATATGTGTGTGTGTGTGTGTGTGAATTATTAAATTATTGTTAGCGTATAAACACCCAGTTCATGATTCCTAAATTGCAAGTAACTACAGCTAATTTATGAAAAACTGTGTTCTTCCGCTTGAACTAAATTCTTATTTAGTATATTCTTCTTTGGCAGTGATAACACTGAGCAACAGTGATTTCTTTGCATGGAACTTCTTTCTAGGGTGGAACTTACCCACAGAATCCAGATTTGAACTCGGAAAATTCCTATCACGTCACATTTCCTCACAATTTGTAGTTACGAATTCCCATTATGTGTAATTTTCTGAAAAACCTTGTTTCACAATACCTGCAAATTTATGTTTATGTCTAATTTTGTTTCTAGGGTGAAATTTACCAAAAGAATCCAGATTTGAACTCAGAAAAATCTTATCACATCACAGTTCCTCAGAAATATAGTTTACGAATTTCCATTAAATGTAATTTTCTGAAAGACCTTGTTTCACAATACCTGACAATTTATCACTTCCAACTGGTTACTCAGTGATTCACAAAATCTTACGAAAATCTGAAACTACTGTTGACCAAGACAAAATATGAACATAAATGGCAGTTGTGTGGAGATTTCAAATTTATCTCTCTCTTCTTGGATCTATACGTGTTTCATTTGTGAGTGGGACAGTCGGACAAAGGTACAACATTGGATTAAGAAGGAATGACCCCGATGACAATGGAATGTTGGTTCAAAAAACATTAAGAAGAAGAGTCTTATTGAGGCATCTGATGTTCTCTTATCTCCTCTCCATATTAAGTTATGGCTCATGAAACAATTTGTCAAGATCTTGGACAAGGAAGGGCTTTGCTTCTTGTACATTAGTGAAACATTCTCAGGTTTAAGCATCGCAAAATTGAAAGAAGGTATATTTACAGGCCCGGATATCAGGAAGCTGTTTCGTTATGATACTTTTGAATGTAAAATGTATTCGAAAGAGTTGTTAACATGGCAATCATTCCGAGATGTTGTTACAACGTTTCCTGGTAATATAAGGGACCCAAACTTGGTAAACAAAACGTTGAAGAATTTTGATGTAACATGACTATGAGTCTCAAGGTCCACATGCTACATTCTCACTTGGACTACTTTCCCGAGAATCTTGGGAACTACAGTGAAGAACATGGGGAGAGATTCTACCAAGATCTCAACGAATTAGAAACAGGATTCCAAAGCAGGTGGAGCACCACAATGCTCGCCAACTACTGTTGAATGATGAAAGGAAAACTCCTAGAAGTGTTTATACTCGTAAAAGGAAACCAGCAAGAAAACGCCTCACATGCAAAAAAAAATCACATTAAATACTGTAGATTAACTGTACTCTTTATCACTATATATTAAGTCGGCAATTAAATTGGCAATATTTTTTTTCATTTCTAACAGTGACTGCACTATTATTTTACTTAAAAACATCATAAAAGAAGTTTGTCTTAAAACAAAAACATTTGTGCATTGAGCGTTACACTAATCTCTGTTTTGTAAAACCTCCTGACGTGATACAAGGAAACAGTTTGCAGATTCGGTTTCAATACACCTCAAATATATTAGGGCACATCTCAAAGTTTGTGCTATGTTCTGAAAATGAAAATTTGTTGACCAGTATAATTATTGGAAAAAGCTGCTTTTTGTTATAGGCATAACGACATTTTTTTACGTGCATTAGCTCAGCGTTCGTAAAATGCTGTTAATTTCCATCTTAAATAATTTTTTCAAGCAGCCATATTATGTCTGAATTTAAGTAACCCAACCACCTTCACTGACATTTTTTTTATCCGGAGTAACCTACTGATACACTGAACTGCCTGGACACCACTAGTATTCCTTGCAGCTTCCTTATACGTATTATTTTATAAGATATCTTCCGTCAGATTCAAGAATATACCATATTTTCGGCGGTCAGGATATTCTTTGTTTGCATCTTCCGCCTAATTTTTATATGGCTCAGCGGGGATTCATTTCCCCTACCCCTTTTGAAAATGCGGGAAACTACACATCCTTGTTTGTTTCTTCTTCTTCTTCTCCTTCTTCTTTGTGTTCCCTTCCTTTTCTGCTACTCATCTACATCTCCCTTTCTGTAATTGATTGTCTTTCTTTATTTTGCCCTTTTTCATATATAATGACACATGCTCACACCCAGATCTTAATGGAATGATCAAAATTCTCCTTAAGGAAGATTGGAAAGTGTAAAGTCGAAAACAAAATACCTTTTGTTTCGTAACCAGGCACGCTGTTACGGTGATCAGGAATCTAGCATTTGATAGAAAAAAGAGACAGCTATGTGAGCAACAGTATTTGAATCTAGGATATACCGAACAATAGTCCTAAACATTACCAATAGAGCCATTTGCTCAGTAGTTTCAAATTATGAAAAGTTGTTATTACTCCATTATCGCATCACACAGGTATAGACTATTTTGTTTACAAGCATACCTCTCATTCAAATGAAATAATTTGTAAACATGAAACAGGTTACAAAGAAAAAAGTAAACTGTAATTATAAACAAATATTGTCATTTAATTTTTTCCCTGGGTTATATGTATATTGAAACTTGCTAATAAAACGTTCAGGAATATGGAAAAGTAAAAAAAATGAAATCAGCTTCATTAAAACCGTCACAAGTTATACTTTTTCAAACAGTATCTACTGTGAGAGCCTTATTATGAAATCTCTACAGAGTAGACATCTTTCCAATATAGAGATAATGTGTGATAAGCATGTCGAGTCCCTCATCCGTTATATCTGGTTTTCTGAACCTGGAGCCGCTACTTATTGTAGCTACCCACATTATCGTGATTTTGGGTGGTCACCGGTACTATACTGGCCGAAATTCCATGATAAAATATCTTCCTCCATGGGGACCCGAACCAGCGTATGTCCCATAGCACTGAGCCGAGGGCATCTTACCTAAAACATTCGGTTATGCCATGGAGGCCCGAACCAGCGTAAGTCCCGTAGCACTACGCCAAGGCATCTTGCCTTAAACTTTCAGTTACTGTATTGAGACCCGAACCAGCGTATGTCCCGTAGCACTGCGTCAAGGCATCTTGCCTTAAACATTCGGTTACGGCATTCAGACCCGAACCAGCGTAAGTCCGATAGCATTGCGCTAAGGCATATTGCCTTAAACATTCAGTTACTCTATTGAGACCCGAACCAGCGTAACTCCCGTAGCACTGCGCCAAGGCATCTTGCCTTAAATATTCAGTTACTGTATTGAGAGGAGTGCCCAAACGGTCCCCGAAATCATATGGCCATCATCATCATCATCATCATCATCCCTATCATAAACATCATCATCATTTCACCAGTGTGGAAAACAACGGGAAGCTACCACACCTACAATTCCCTAGTAAAGCTGCAAAGCATAGCATGAAAATGCTATGATTGCAGTGAAAGAGCTACCCTTGGGCAGAATTACTATGAATGGATTATTATTATTATTTTTGTTATTATTATTGTTGTTATTATTATTATTATTATTATTATTATTATTATTATTATTATTATTATTATTATTATTGAGATTACAAGTATTTGAGAATAAAGTACTTAGGAAAATTTTTGGACCAAGGAGAGATGAACAGACAGGTGAATGGAGAAGACTACATAACAATGAACTACATGGTCTTTATAGGAAGCCAGATATATTAAGAACAGTTAAGTCTCGTAGACTGCGATGGGCAGGACATGTTGCACGTATGGGGAATGAAACACTTGCATGGAAGCTTCTTGTAGGAAAGCCAGAAGGAAAACGCCCAGTTGGTAGACCAAGAATGAGGTGGGAGAATAACATTAACTATGATTTGAGGGAAGTAGATTATACAGGGAATGATTGGAAAGGATTAGCTCAGGATAGGGATGTATGGAGAGCTTATGTCCGTGCGGCCATGAACCTACGGGTTCGATAGTGCCAGTGAGTAAGTAATTATTATTATTATTATTATTATTATTATTATTATTATTAAGCAATAGTAATGTTTTGTTAATTTAAAGTTGCTATTTAATACCTCAAGTCTTTAGAGTTTAGATTCAACGCTGGGTGATGAAAAGGCAGAAAAATATTCGTTTTAGGTGTCTTGTTTTTTTTATTTTTTATTTATTTATTTGTTTTATTTATTTATTTCACCTCATGGAGTTAAGACCGTCAGGTCTTCTCTTTCACTTCACCAGGGTTAAATTATACATAAAATAAGAATTATGATTGATACATAATAGATATAGACTACACAATATAAATTTTCTCAAAGGCAAGAAAGAATAATAATAATAATAATAATAATAATTGTAATAATAATTGTAATAATAATTGTAATAATAATAATAGTAATAATAATAGTAATAATAATAATAGTAATAATAATAGTATTAATAATGATAATAAAAATAATAACCTATAATGTTTTGGATGGAGAGGGTACCGATTCGTTTCCCGATCGGCACAGTTATCATAGTTGAGGTTTTTTTACATGTTTTGACTCAACATAAGACAAATGTTAGGAAACTTTAACACAAATGTATTCCCTAAAAATCATCTAGCCACAAAATGTTTTTATATATTTATCTTCTTCAAAATGACTGCTTTATTGTGTTTTTTTAAATATTAGTGTTGGCTCGGAAATGGCCCAAGCATTGAACAGATCACTAATCTGGAAAGATCCACCATGTACGTATGTTTTCAAGCGAGAGTCGTGTGTTCAAACCCACTTGCACATAATCTGAGTGTGTGGTTTTCTTCGATTGGGAAGTGAAGCCGTGTCCTGGAAATCGCAGAATTACGGTAAGTAAATGAGATCCACAATCTTGAAATATGAGGTTTCTAAGAAACCTTTTTCGGACCATTCACGGCCAAATTTCAAAACTCATGGTTTAAGTTGTCGTTACATAAATAATGCTGACTTGGGCCCTTCATACCTATAAATCCTATCCGATCGATCGGTCGAGTCCTTTAAAGACACTAGAGGCTGGGGCATATCACAACTACATACAAAGGAAATGATAAAGCAAGGCAGAGAGAGAGGGAGAGGAAAGAGAGAGAGAGAGAGAGAGAGAGAGAGAGATTATTTCTGTTGTGCAGTAATATACCATCTCTTCATAATTTATGAATTTAATTATTTGAAGATATTCTTGGACGTGATTACGACCTCTGGCAATGTCTTGGCTCACTAGCTGCAATTAAACTCTCTGCCACATCAGCGGAACGCAATTTTTCACTAATTAGGCAAATACTGTAAACACCATGGAACGTTAAAAAAATAGGAAAAATAAAAAAAAAACTTGCAGGCCGTTCTTTCTTCCCCCATCCCAGCACAGATGGAGTTTAGAGCGTCGGGTCATACTTTAAATCCAGCACGTCCAATAAGTTTGTTAGGATAGTTATACGTTTCCTAACTTGCCATGTAGGTTAATTTGAAAGTAAAGTGTGGATTTATCAGATTTTGGTGTGAAATAACTGGAGTAGCAGTTTGTTTAACGCTACTTTTGAAACAGCACTCTGGGGAAATGCCATTTTGCAATCCACTTATAAAAGCACAATTCAGGTCCATTTTCTAAAAGATATTTCCACATGTATTTACTCTACAAAATAAAATATATTTGAGTTCACATTATGATCATTCGGCAAACACAATTTCACATAACTTGAATTATTTTAGAGACTAATCTCTAAATGATAAATTCAATATAAATATGTTATGCTACTACTTCAACTGCTATTTATACTGTTACTATATTATTTACTGTTAGTAAAGCAGCTGATATAATCCATATTTTATTTTGAAATGAATATGTTTGAAATGAGATAAATACATACCGGTAATATGTATTTATGATTTCCCATTAAGTCTAATTGTTTTGAACATTGTACGTCATGTAAGCATTTGCCTTAATTTTACTCTCAAATGTCTAAGTCTCTCTTAAACGATAGATAAGGGAAATTAAGAAGGAAACTGAATGGACAATGCTCTCTGTTAGAACAAAAAAGAAAAAGAAAACACATACTAAAATAAAAATAAAATGGGTAGAAGTTAAAAATTACTTAAAATTAATAATTGGAAAAGAGGAGCACACAAGAGTGCTGACTTGGAAGAAGTATTGATTTATGGAAAACTCGATACGAGTTGTAGCGCCATTTGAAGGAAAAAAAGAAAAGCGTTTCCTCTCTTTTCATTATGTTACCATCCTTGGATAAGTTTGCTTATTATTCAAGGTTTATATACATAATTGGAATGAGATACTCATAAGAAGTGTTACCAATAGTAGAAATGCTACACTCAATATGACTGAATCCATATTATATTAGTAAATTATGCGATGTTATAATCATCGAACAAAATATCTCTACAGCCAGAATTACACGATATGATCGAAAGAATAGGGACAATCACCGCTTTACTTGACACAATCACGTACTGACTTTAATTACCTTTATGACCGACTTAACTCGACTAGGAAGTCTTTCCACTAGACATATATGACCGGATTTTTGTATAAAAATGGCAGCCAATTAATTATTCTCGCAGAGCTGTAATTGCTGATTTATAATTGAGAGGGCAATAACGTGGATCGTTGGGACATGGACCGAAGTGTACATTATAAACCATCCTGTACATATTCGAATAGATTGAAGTCGGGAGTCTGGACCGGCCAGTTCCTTTCCTGAACGTTTTTGCCTCTATACCACACCCCTGTATACCTTGCTTTTATGTCATGCTCATTCGAATAATAATCACCAAACTGATTTTCTACAGCAGCCGGTACAAAACAGTTCTGAAATACCTTCGCTGTTTTTATTGCCAATTAAATTTCCTTTTTGGAATCAAGTTTTTACCATCGAAAAAGCCTCATACTCTAATGCCACCTCGTCCAGATTTCACTATTGGGATACTACAGGCTGGCAGATAACGTTCCTCTGGTATTCAACAAACTCACGTCCATCCATCAGACTACGGATAGTGTGACACGTAGCAAAATATCAGATTTTCAGTAGTTCATTCTCCAGTGATGATGTTTTATACACCACTTCAGGAAAAGGGAAATACTTAGCTTATATGCATCTGTTTTTCCATGGTGAACCAATTTCCTCAAGTCACGACGAACAGTCCTGGTACTAACTTCATTACTGGTGTTATGGTTGAATTGTTGGCGCTCGATTCAACGGATATCCGACGATGTTGGGACTTTACTCCTTTCGATAATCAACGGTAGCTTCCGAACAAAATATGCGGCCTACTGTGTCGTTGTTTACATGCGGTGTTAGCATCATATTGAAATGGTTAAATTTGATAACTTCAGATGTTCTGAATCTCTCTGACAGGCTTACTGTTTAAGTGTGCACCTATCATACAACGTTAAAAGTCACAGAGCTATGCAAATTTAATCGTCTTGCCACTATATACAGGGTATAAATGAATTATTCCACACAATTTAACTACGTATAGAGGGGTATTATATAAGCATTTTGATATAATGAACTATTGGTCTACGAATAAAAATGTCCATGTTATTTTTCAATTTGTAAAATGGTTGGCACGCCACTGATTATTTCAAATTAAAATGGAAATAATATCTCACAGAGACTATAAGTTGCAACAAGTATACGGCTTTAGCTAAGTGGTTAGAGCAGTCTTGCTACCGACGCAAATGTAAGATTGGTGCATCACGTTCGAAACTACCTAAAGTATGTGAAGTTTGTGTACACTTTTTTTTTTCTTTCATCCTTTATTATGTACGTACAGTAAATTAGTTACGTACGCAGTTTTACTTCTGGTATAATTGCGTATTCATTATTTAACAGAATACGATATTGGAATGTCGGCGCAGTACATGAGTTTCAAAACTATCTACGTACGTATTGTACCAGACAATTGTTTGAAAGGTTGTAATAATAATAATAATAATAATAATAATAATAATAATAATAATAATAATAATAATAATACACATATGTAGAGTACAATAGGTTTCGCAAATAAAATGTGTAATTGTAATGTACAGTACTTATGTGCTTAGATAATGATAGTGGAGTTATCACAAGAGTAATAACATGAAGAGGTACAGTGTATGTACACATGACATACATAATGTTATTGGGAAATAAAAATCAATACATTTGAGTAAACCAGATAAAAAGTAAAGCATCTGCAAACTCATTAGAAGAAAGTGTTAACATTGGCCACCTCCATTCTCACAACACAGACAACATCGGCGACTAAAAGATTCTCGTACCCCGATCCAGATACCTGTTGCCTCGCGGATTATATCACATGCTGCGATTATGCGTGCAACTAACACTTCATCTGTATCAAAAAGCGTCGCATACACCAATGTTTTTCAGGTATCCACACTAGGACGCCCTCTAAAATGTCTTACAAATTACACAATTTAATATATGGGGAAGAAAGTAAGGGCCAATGATTTGGTCAGATATTACGCCAACCTATACATTCACCGAAAATTTCTGCTCAAAGTGTGCATGAGGATTTTAATAATCCCACATATTACTGTTCTATCAGTTCAGAACCACCCCATCCGTATTAAATATCGCCTCATCAATGAATTACACCGAGCAAAAGAAGTGCGGTGGCTGCAACAAAACTCAATTACAAAAATGTACGCGTTGAGCAATGTCCACTGGCTGTAAGGCATGTACTTTTTGTTGTAGAAAGGGATAGAGCTGGTCTTCGTGCAGGACTTCCCATATACTTTGATGTTTCGTGTCCATTACACATGGAACAGCACGAGTACTATTAGAACGAACATCTTCCACCCTATGAAGAACATTTTCTTCGAAGTCTACAGTGCTGCGCGTAATTATTTCACCGGCGTGTACTCTGTTTACCTTCAACGTCCCATGCTCCAGCAAACGCTTATCAACAGACTCTAAGGTTTTTCGGTGAGGATGGCGTCTATTCGTATACCGCTCCGCATACATGGTGGCAACTGTTGCAACATTACCTTGTGCTGCACCATAAATTAGTTGCATTTCGTAAAGTTGAGCATAAGATATTAAATATTAAATTGGTACTTGGTAGGTCAGTCGTAAAAATGCAGAAGATGAATTATTGTTTCTGAAAGACCTCCATATTGGAAATACTTAACGAAGTTTAATAATTTAGTTAAGGACGACTGACCTACCAGGTACCAATTTTCTATTTAATATATTATTACATGTCCACCGCTGTGGTCACGGGGTAGCGTGCTGCCTTGTCACACAGCGGGCCTGATTTCGATTCCCGGTCGAGACAAGCTCTTGGGTGAGGTTTTTTCGGGGTTTTTCCTCACATGTAAGACAAATGTCACGAAGCTTAGGGCCCAACGGTCTCCGAAAATCATCCGGCCATCATCATCATCCTTAACATTAGCATCATCACCCTTCACCGGTGTGGAAAGAAACGGGAAGCTACCACTCCTATAATTCCCTAGCAAAGCTGCAAAGCTTAGCATGAAAATGCTATTATTGCAGTGAAAGACCTGCCCTCGGGCAGAATTACTATAGATGGATGGATCTTATTACATAACCTCAAGGGTACTTTAATATGAATTTTAAGTGTTGAATGTTCAGCATAACTGTGAAGATGTTCCATGAAGCTTTCATGTTATGCGAATGATACTGCAGTAACTTCTAATAAGATGTTAATGTAAAAACCAATATGGGAATATGTATTTTGCGCATGATTATACTGAACAAATTTCTGTGTCAATATATCACAGTACACACGCAAGGAAAGAAAAAAAAGAGAAGGAAATAGAAATAAGTGGCCTACCGTGATTTGAACCATCAGTGCCTTCAAAATACAGTACTTTCTAAGATTTAACTGTACCTAATTAAGTTGCCTCAAATCCATCGCTTTAACTATTAAGTTACACGTTAAGTACACAGATTCTGCGTGTTTTATTCTAGTATAATTTTCTCTCCTACTTTGCTCTCCTACTGATTTATCTGCATTAATTGTCAATTACTTTGATTCCCTACAACTAGCATATTTTCCCGCGTTGACCATTGGTTCCCTATTTCATATTACTTGTATAGTACCCTTCTGTAAGCAGTTAAATTTGTACGGTATAATTCATTTACACACACTATATATATATATATATATATATATATATATATATATATATATATCCATTGTAATTCTGCCCGAAGGCATAGAATTTTCAAGCTATGTTTGCAGCTTTACTACGGAATTGTAGGTGTGGTAGCTTCCCGTTGCTTTTTACACCGGTGAAGAATGGTGATGATAATGATAAGGATAATGATGATGATAATGATGGCCATATGATTTCGAGGACCGTTTGGGCCTTAAAGTTTTCCTGACATTTGTCTTACAGGTGAGGAAAAACCCCGATAAAAACCTCACCCAGAAAAACTTCCCCGACCGGGGATCGAACCCGGGCCCGCTGCGTGACAAGGCAGCACGCTACCTCGAGACCACAGCGGTGGACTATATATATATATTAATTTATTTATATCTATTAATGAAACGTATAAAACATCTGCCATCACTAATATTACACTGCTCAAAAAAATAAGGGGATATTGTAGAATAACCTACTAAGACTATGTTTTTTGGAATAGTATTAGATGCAATCACTTTCTATTACTCCAAGATTATGTAAATAAGAGTTTGAAGTTGTTACGTAACCTCGGTACCACACCAGAGTGCAGTGTCTGTAATGTTGATGTGAAAGGGTGGTGTGGGGGTGAATGTTTTGTTGCTGTTTTTAAATCCAGTCCAGTTTTCAGTTAGTGAATGACTTGCCTTAGGGACAGTGATGCCTCGACAACGTGATTTACCTGAACCAATGGCTTGGAGGGCCATAGGAAGGATGGAAGCTGGACAGACACAACAAGAGGTGGCACAAGCCATTGGGGTGTCTCAAAGCGTGATTTCCAGTCTTTGGAATCATTTTCAAAGAACATACTGTTCACAGAAGAGCCGGACAAGGTCGACCATTGGCAACAACAGCAAGGGATGGCCGTTACCTCTTGTTAACAGCCCGTCGGAATAGACAGCAGAATGCAACTCAACTGCGAAATACACTTCAAATAGCAACAGGACGCAGGGTGTCAACTCAAAATGTCTCTAATCGACTGCATGGAAGTGGTCTCTATGCCCGTAGGCCCATGGTGTGTACCAGGTTAACTCCACAACACCGTAGAGATCGCAGAAACTGGGCGGAGGAACATCGTGGGTGGAGGCATGCTGAATGGAGATCAGTTCTTTTTTCTGATGCGTCGCGATTCAACATGGAATGTGATAATCGCCGTGTATTCATCTGGAGAGAAAAAGGGACACGAAACAATCCAGCTTTTGTACGTGAAAGATCCCCATATGGTGGCGGTGGATTGATGGTGTAGGCAGGAGTCAGTAGTGGTGGACGTACGGACCTCTACGTTATCCAAGGTGGTACTTTGACTGCGGTTAAGTATAGAGATGAGATTCTCCGACCTTTTGTCGTGCCTTATGCTGATGCCATAGGTGATTCTTTTCTTTTTATGGACGATAATGCACGACCCCACAGAGCTGGCTTGGTGGACGACATGCTGGAAGTGGAGGGTATCGAGCGTATGCAATGGCCAACTTCCTCCCGGACTTAAATCCGATTGAGCATGTGTGGGATGCATTAGGCAGGTGCATTGCAGGTAGACCAGCACCTCCCACAACTGTTCCGGAGCTGCACATTGTTCTTATGGAAGAGTGGCCACGTATCCTCCAAGAACTCATGGCTAACCTCATTGCATCAATGCCATACAGGTGTGAGGCAGTGCTGGCCGTTCGATGTGACCATACACCATACTAAAGTAACATTTTCACCCATGTTAATGTTGCTTTGTTTGTTTGCCATATTCCTAATCAGGATCTCTTTGACATCTGGTGTGGTACAGAGGTTACGTAATGACTTCAAACTCTTTTTGACATTCTTTTGGAGTAATAGAAAGTGATTGCATCTAATACTGTTCCTAAAAACATAGTCTTAATAGGTTATTCTACAATATCCCCTAATTTTTTTGAGCAGTGCATTTACGGTTGCTTCTATACTTTTGATGAGTCAGTTAAAAAAATAATAAAATAAAAAAAACTAAAAGTACAAATTTCAAGTATCAAATATTCAGTTGAATACATCAGTAATTATTGTTTTATTATTATTATTATTATTATTATTATTATTATTATTATTATTATTATTATTATTATTATTATTATTAAAATTACAAATATGTCAAACCATATTTCAGAGCAGTTTAACATATGGTGCTGAATTTAGCAAATTCTTAACAGGAAAATAAAAAATAATTTTAAGTACAGAAATTGATGTTTTAAGAAGATCAGCTGAAAAATCTAGAATGGATAGAATAGGAAATAACGAAATAAAGGAAATTATAGGTGAGAAAGAGAAGCAGGACACCATAGACATTATAGAAAATAAAATATTACAGTGGTATGGCCATTTCAAAAGAATGCCAGAATAAAGATTGCGTAAACGTATTATGGAATGGATCCCTATGGAAAGGAAGAAGAAAGGAAGACCGAAGAACACCTGGATGGAGGATGTGCAAAGTGCTATGATTGTCAGAGGATTGGAGGAAGATAAATGGATGGACAGAGAAGAATGGCGTTTGGTTTCCGGAAGACAACGGCAGCTGTCATGATACCGGATTATTATTATTATTTATTTATTTATTTGTGAGTTTACGTTTCTATTTATCAGTCAGTTGCATTTAAATTAAAGGAACTATTGTATTTTGAAATGACTCAAGCGCAAACGAAGATCACAAAATCAGTGTAGTAAATGAATAACTATTCATCATTCTCATTTAAGCCTAGAAAGAGTGAATTAACGACGGAATGGAAATGATGCGAATTACATTTTTGACAAGTAAATGATAGTAGCTTCTCATAGTTCAATGTCGAATCTCATGACAAGTATTTTCCGTACATTCCCTTCATATGACAAATGTTGAAAAACTTTCTACAAAAATAGATTGACGGCGTGGAGTGCCCCTTTCTGACAGCTGTAATAAAAATATTGGTGACAAGTAATAACTGAAACGCCAGCATCATATTCAACCTTCATCGAAATAAAACTTTATTTAACTACCGTAAATATAAATAAATGCGATGAAACAATACTGCGTTTTCATATAGGCCTACTCATAATTCCAAATAAATGCTTATTTTACATCGCATAAGTACATTTATAAAATTATAAGTAATCTGGTGCTTGAAATTAACCAGACAATAATTCTAATAATAACAATAGATACCAGAATACCTGTTCGCCTCTCAAATATTCTCGAATAGGTCTCGCATATGTATGATTTTAACCAATTAACTCAATATAGAACTCGAAAGTTCATAGCCGCGTGGCCATAACCTCTCGATTAATCCATATTGTGGGCAAATATTTTCCAACCATTCCTTGTATAATTTATCTCCCTCAAATCATGGTTAATGTTATTCTCCCAACTTACTCTTGGCCTATCAACCAGCCACTTTTGCTGTGATTTTCTTACAAGGATTCCCATCCCCCTCTTTCATTCCCCATTCGTGTCACATATCTTTCCCAACCCAATCTCCGAGAGTTAACGGTTCTTAATACATCTGATTTTACATAAAGATCAAGTAGCTCAAAGTTATGAAGTCTTCTCCATTCACCTGACTGTTCGTCTCTTTTTGATAAAAAAATGTCCCTAAGAACTCTATTCTCAAATTCATAGCCGCGCGGACATAATCTCTTCATTCATTCCTATCGTGGGTTAATATTTTCATATCATTCCTTGTATAATTAACCTCCACCAGTTTTAATTAATATTATTTTAAAATTCAAGTATAAAATTATGGAATATTTACCTAAAACGTCCGTCTCCTCAATTTTATTAGTTATTGAGGAGACGAACGTTTAGGTAAATATTCCATAATTTTATACTTTAATTTTAAATAATACCTCAACGGAACATATCATGAATCTTAAAAAATTTATTAATATTATTTTTCCACCTCTTTCTTGGCCTACCTACTGAGCGATTTCTCCCTCGTTTTCCAACTCTTTCATTCTCCATTTTTGCTACATGTCCTGTCCATCGCAGTTTATGTGACTTAATTGTATTTATTACATCTGATTCCCCATAAAGATAGTGTTGCTTACTCTCATACAGTCTTCTCCATTCACCTGTCTGTTCGTCTTTCTTTAGTCCAAAAATGTCCCTAAGAACTTTATTCTAAAATGCATGCATAAAATGCTGTAATATATATTTGAGAATATTGTATGCAAGAATGTTAAGAGATAATATTCACATCGCACTCAATCTTAAATAAATGTGCTAATAGATTCTGTAAAATAACAGAACTAGGATAAGGTCTGTGTAATCATGTCTGTCTGCCATGTAGTGTGTCTGTATAGAGATTGAATCAGATGGTTCCTGTGATCTAGTAGCTAGTGACAAATATGAATAATCATTGCCTATTGAAAACATTGTCGTTGAATGCCAAAATGTGAATTCATTATAAATTAAAAATTTTAACACATTGATACACCGCTATTAACAAATTCAGATTTTGTATATTAAAATCTGTCTCCTTGCGAAGCAAATTTTCCAAATATATTTCTGAGTTCAGTATAATATATCTATTTTGGAATACAAAATATGAATACACTTTTTGGCTGCAACGTAGTAATGAGTTCCGTTTCAATGTGAATAAGTTAAGGATAATTTAAATGTTGTTTTAATATCGGACTACGGTGAAGGTTCGTTTAAAATTAAACAAAAAATATAACGAAATTCACAGCTTCAGGAACAGTCTCTTATCCATATCATGAAGGATACCTTTACAAATACAAAATATTTGTCTAGATGAAGGAAAATTATGTATATGGCTAAAATTCCTAGACGCATTTAAAGAAGAGTCTAGACCACATTTTTTGTGTTCGGTTCACGATATGCGGAAAAAGAAATACTTACTTTGCTGACATGACAAACAGTAATTGTCAACACTTGGTGACCGGCTGCTTAGTTCCCTGGAGACATCGGAGCTATCGCATTCCCCGAAGAAAAAATTAAATATATGAAATAAAGTTTCCCAGAGAAAGTTGATGCGTTTCGAAACTCACAAGAGAAATTTGACAGCTGAAGACTCTCCATTTTGAAGAAACGGATATAAGGATACCCTTCATAGCCTTTTATAAACAAAGTATACAAAATAAAAACATTAATAAAAAAACTTCTATCTATAAAAGAGTATATGAGTCGCATACAATATTAGCTTTTTCTATTATACTTATTTTACGACGCTATTTATCATTTCATATTTGTGCGTAAAAGTGTAGACAAATTGTTTTCAGAGACCTGTTTTCAGACTGCACGTCCTTCTAACTAACTAACTAACTCATTGGTAATATCGAAACCTGAGGTTAATGGCTGCATCTCTATTCTGTGCTAATGTTTTCTAATCATCCCTAGTATAATCTATTTCCCTCAAATGACGGTTAATGTCGTTCTCCTACCTTACTCTTGGCCTACCTACTGGGCGGTTTCCCTCTGATTTTCCTACAATAAGTTTCCACATAATTTTTCATTCCCCATTCGTGCCACATGTTCTGCCCATCACAGTCTACGAAACATTGGCTAACTCTATTTATTATATCTGTTTTCACATAAAGATCAAGTAGCTCACTGTTTTGTAGTCTTCTCCAATAGTTAGTCCGTTCATCTCTCTTTTGTCCAAAAATTTCATTAAGAACATTGTTCTCAAATATTTATAATATTTTCTTCTCGACATTTCGCATCAAATATAACATAACTGGAAGAATATAATTTTTATATATTTTCAGTTTAATGTTGTGTTTTCTTTTTTAGAGAAGTTGGGATGACAAGAGTCCGTGTAATGCATAACAACATGTATTTCCTGAATTGAGCCTATGTTTAATTTCTTTGCGCATCTCATTCCTCATTATTGTTCCTAGGTATTTGGAATTCAGACACTTCTTCAAAACTTCCCTCATTTATCATTAACTGCCCATTTCCATTTTATAATGCATTTCTAAGTGTGACCATATTTTGTTTTATTGATTCTTACTTCAGTCCTTCTGCGTGCAATATATCTGTGTCACTGTACTCACTGTTCTCTTCCGAAAACTCCCCATATTCTGGATTTTTACGCCCTGAAAAAAACTATCTACTTTGGCCCGGGTTTGAATTCGCGAAGCGTGAAATCGGAGGTAAGGATGAAAATTACTAGTCCACAAGGACCGGCTTACAGGCTACACAGAAAAATGAACAATATTGCATATTTTAAATATCTGCTTAGCAAAATTGATAAAGAATTCCTCATTTATTATCTACGATGTGAATATCCCAATATGATAAGTGGGTCACACAGTTTTTCATACAGAGAGAGAATGTCTGAAAGAAGTAGCAGTGCCCGGAATTAGGAACGAACAAGGAAACCATTTATCATTAAAGTAGTTGATAAAAAAGGTCCATCATATATTTCAATAATTGTGAGAAATGAAATTTTTTTGATGTACCATAAAAATGCACTATGTCCCATGGGTAAGTGAGTGTGTAAACTGCGTCACAAGATATGTAACAATCACGTGTTCGGTAGAGTACTAACAATCTACTCCAGTGTATCGGGTTCGATTCCTGGCCGTATAAGCGATTTTAGACTGAATCTGAACGTTAGGCTTGAATGTGAGAACTGTGCCTCAGTTTGTGTTAGGAAAAGTGAAAAAATAAAATTGGATAATAAGACGTGACAAATTGGAAATGAAATTAAACAGAAAACTATACTTTTTAATACACTACTCAAAACAAATTAGAGGAATCCATGTTTAAACCAAAGCCATAAATAAATATTGTAACAATTTAATTTTTGAGAGTCAGATGTTTTGAGTTCAAGTATTGTATAAATCAGATTGAAGATCATCTGGGTTTTATTAATTGTTCACTGAACATGTCAGTGAAATTCCAAGAGTTGCTGAAACCCAAGTGATTTCGTATTGATTTATTTTTTGGAAAACAGGTTTGAAAAATAATCTGTGGTAGGGAATTGTCATTTTTGTGTTCTCTGAAGCTAATACAGAGCAATGAGACATCTGAATGAAACATCAGTTGCACGAGCAGTTACATTGATTGAAGATGGTCGTTCCATTCGCCATGTCTCTAAGATTCTTGATGTCAACCCTTCCGTCATCCATAGGCTGTGGAGACGATACAGAGAGACACGTGGATACAAGAGGAGACCCGGGCACAGTCTTAAGAAGAAGACTACAGACATACAGGATAGATTTCTTGTCTTATCAGCTTTGCGCAGAAGAAAATCTACAGCCAGCGATCTACAAAATCATTTACGCACAGCAACTGGAGCGGTAATTTCTGATCAGACTGTAAGAAATATACTGAGTAATGCGAGGTTGAGGTCTAGAATCCCCTTCAAAGCCCCTCGTTTAACGCGTGAGCACAAAAAGCCGGCTGCGATTTGCTCAGAATCATGTCAACTGGCAGCTCCGCCAATGGAAAGGTATTTTATTCACGGACGAACCAAGATTTCGTCTAACAGGTTCTGATGGTCGTACACGTGTGTGGATACGTCCTGGTGAACCTTTTGATCCAGCCACAATTATTGAACGTGACAGATTTGTAGGTGGTTCGGTTATGGTTTGGGGTGGGATTACTATTGAGTCTCGGACAGAGCTTGTCGTTGTCCCACAGCGCATGAATGCTGATATTTACATTAATGACATTATCCTCCAACATGTTGTACACTTTGCTTATGGTATGGACCCTAATTTTCTTCTAATATAAGATATTGCTAGATGTCATGCAGCACATGCTACCAGAGATGTCCTGCAAGAATGCCAAACTCGCGTGATGGACTGGCCTGCATGCAGTCCGGTCCTTAATCCGATCGAGCATATGTGGGATAAGTTGGATAAACTTGTTCGTAAGCGTCCTGCTGTACGACAGAACCTTGAAGAACTTTCACATGCACTCACCGAGGAATGGGGGGAGAATCTCACAAGTTTCTGTATGAAGGCTTCTGCGAAGCATGTTTCGTAGGTGTAATGTGGTCATTCAGGCTCATGGAGGACACACTAAGTACTGAGTGTTAAAATAACCATGGAAACATTGATTCCAAAAATTGTAAATCTCAAATTTCCACTTTTTTCTGTTACAAATGATAACTAGTTCGTATTGCTAATACTGTACAAGAAAATATTTTTGAATGTTTATTTTAATTTTACATAAATCTCCAATTTATAATTACAAAAGATCAAATATTAAATTGTTTCAATATTCATTCTCGTGTTTTGGTTTATACATGAGTTCCTCTAATTGTTTTTAGTAGTGTATATCTCGACTTACGAAGTTAAAAATATATATTTCATAGATTTAATTAAAAGAAATGGTAAGTTGGATAGACGTTCGGATCGACTTTACACTGAGGTAAGGTATTTATGTATCTATTAAATAGGATGGTGAGGGCTCTAGGGCCTTGCTGTGAAGAATGTGTGAACAAAAAAATATATATCTCCGATTCAAATCGGTACGTTGTAGCCGTATCTAGCTGAAAAACATATAAATATTATAAAAACTTTAAACACTGTCCGTTACAAATAAACGATTCAAATTGTCATACTTTTGTTGTTAAATATATTAATACGTTGATTTTAATATTGCATGAAAATTTCAACAAACATTTAGTTTGTACAATATTTCTTAATCCTAGAAAATGTTTACTTACAGGTGACCCTAGGTCAAGATAGCCAACATGTTTCATAAGTAATGCCACGAGTGATTTCCAAATTATCGATAATTATCCTCACTTCGTGAGGAGTGAATTTATAGAGAGAATTTGGAAATGAAGAGTGGCATTTGTTAGGACTATTTAACGAATAAAATTAAGCTGTTTACTCACAATTCATTATTTAACTATAGTTATTTTAAAATATTTATATATTTAATGTAAACGGCGATGTTTAAAAACAAAATGTGAAACGATTGTTACGCTTCATTTGCTTCTTTTGTTCTCATTGCAACCAGATCTTATTATTTATTGCCAAAGGATCGTAATGTTGTAAGAATGCACCCTAATGGAGAAATGTATAACCAACCTAATAGATATTAATTAATTTCTGATGTCCTATGATGTAAATATGTCAATTATATTTTACTGCAACGTCATTTCCTGGAAAATAATTCGTTTAACAAAGTGCAAACAATGTTTTTTTTTGTGGTATAATCAATTGTTGCAAATACTTTTATATTATTTCCCGCATTCGCTTTCTGTTGACATTCATGCACTATATATACAATCTGGTAGCCGTATTTCTCAGAGAGTCAGTCACTGCAAAATAATGCTATGACCTATTCAGAATGTTAAAAAGGAGGTACTTTCTTTATTATGATAAACTTCAGTTGGCAAATTTTAGGCGAAACACGGCTGCGGTTGGTTGTAAATAAAAAATCATTGAAATGTGATTGGTCATTGACTCCCATTTGGGGCATGAGTTGAATAGTCATTATAAATAATTCATAAGTTTAATCTCAAGGGCCAATTCTACATGAAAAGTGAAATGTTTATTTATTTCGACAAAAAATAAGTATGAAGGGAATATACTGAATTATATCAACTGAGCGAAAAGAGAGAGTCAATACATCTGCGGGATATTAGAAAACAGTGCAACTGTTGTTATTGGGTTGAATTTATTGGCTATTTAGAGGAATAAACATGACATTTCTGATTAAATATGCTACATACGTTAACAATTACAGCAGTTACTGCTTTCACTTACCTTACAATCATTTCGCTAATTTATCATCAAGCGCAACACTCACTACGTCGCCATTTTTTTCGACGTTTCCCAATATTTTATAGTCTGACTGTTTATGTACTCATTTGTATTCAATAATGAAGACAGTATTACACAATATGAAGTTCTATATTCATTTAATTTAATATTATTTCATGAATATGCTTTGGTACTTAATTTTTAACCATTTTGTTGGTCATTTCGTTTTAATTAGGAATATTCCACAATACAGTGTTTCTCCTTCAACCCAAAGTGATTTATCGCCAGAGATTCCTGTCTAGAGCATATTCTTCCCTCAGATCACTAGCTTCCATACTTCTCCTCACTCCATCCATCCAACGTTCTCTAGGTCTGCCTCTTTCACTTTTTTTTCCATTAGCTTTCCAATTAAGGATCTTCTTTGGTTTCTCTCTTCTTCCATTCTTATGAGGTGTCCATACCATTTCGAACGTTTTTATTCTATTTTTCCCAATATGTTTTTTCAACTTGCATAATTTCCGTCATTGTGCTGTTTCTGACCTTATCCCTTCTTGAATTTCTTGTCGATCGCCTCCAAAAATTCATTTCTACTGGTAACAGCTTATTGGCTTGTTTTCTACTTACTATCCAGGATTCGTACCTATATAATAAAATGCTTTGTTACAGAACTTATAATATAGTTTTTCTTCGTTCTGTATATTACAGTTCTATTCCAAAGCACTGAGTTCAGCATACTAATGATTTTTCTTCCATCAGTTACTCTTCTTTCAACTTCTATAGTTGAATTCTCACTTTTATCTAAAATAGATCCTAAATACTTAAAATGTTTAACATTACGCATTCAACTTTAAGAATACGTTGGTCATTTCAATATAGTATTCATGATTGAGAATAATATTTCTTTGCAGTTACATCATAAAATCTCGCGTAATTTATTTTACAGGAATGTTAGTACTTTTATTTAGCAACATTCAATAAAATCATAGGTCTTTATTTCCCTTGCATTCTATATGATACATGAGAGGTTGATTTTTTCCTCACTCAACAAACAACTGAAGATAGCCGTGATTGGTTTCTTAACAATGTTAAATAACCTAAGATTTGAGTCTCTATAAAAGATGGCGGAAGAAGCAGAAGTGCGTCTCGAAAGTGCTCTGAAGAAGGTTGAAAACATCGCGATAGCAGGCGGATATATGAGAAAGGAAACAAAGGATGGCATCTTTCAAATGGTGAGTGTTATAAGGGAAAGTTCATAATAATGAAAACAAACCTAGTGAATATGTATAATGAAAAAGAAAAGCCCATAAGTGAGGTTATCGCAGAACATGTGGAAGACATGCAAGGAGAAGACAGCAGCACGGCGAGACAAGTGGCGCCATCTGTTGACCCGGCACAAGAAGCTGGAGCTAGTAACCAGCAACTGAAGACATCAAGCGGCCAGACACCAAACAAAAAACAAAATGACAATATTACCCACGAAGAAGCAGTTTTGGACCCATTTAAAGTGACTACGGACGGCAAAACGCAGAAATACGCGGATATGGAAAAGAAAATAACAAGCAAAATATAGAGCAAATACAAATTAGGATGGACACCTTTTCAATCAGGATTACTTACTTACTTACTTACTCACTGGCACTATCGAACCCGTAGGTTCATGGCCGCGCGGACATAAGCTCTCCATATGTCCCTATCCTGAGCTAATGCTTTCCAATCATTCCCTGTATAATCTACTTCCCTCAAATCATAGTTAATGTTGTTCTCCCACCTCATTCTTGGTCTACCAACTGGGCGTTTTCCCTCTGGCTTTCCTACAAGAAGCTTCCATGCAAGTCTTTCATTCCCCATACGTGCAAACATGTCCTGCCCATCGCAGTCTACGATACTTAACTGTTCTTATTATATCTGGCTTCCTATAAAGACCATGTAGTTCATTGTTATGTAGTCTTCTCCATTCACCTGTCTGTTCATCTCTCTTTGGTCCAAAAATGTTCCTAAGAACTTTATTCTCAAATACTCGTAATCTCCTTTCCTCCCTTAAAGTAAGAGTCCATGTTTCGCACCCATATAATATAACTGGTAGAATAATAGTTTTATATATTTTCAGCTTAACGTTTTTTGAAAGGAGTTGGGACATCCAAAAGTCTCTGCAATGCATTAATAGCATGCATTTCCAGAATTGAGCCTATGTTTAATTTCTTTGTGCGTCTCATTCCTATTTGTGATTATTGTTCCTAGGTATTTGAATTCAGCCACTTCCTCAAAATTTCCCTCATTTGTCATTAGCTGTCCATTTCCATTATATACTGAATTTCTACCTGTGACCACATATTTAGTTTTACTGATATTTACTTCCAGTCCTAATTTGTTAGTGTTACTCAATACTGTGTGCGTGTTGGCCTTTAGTATCTCCTCGCTATCGGCCAATAGTACTACATCATCAGCATAAACTAACAGCTTATTAATACCATTCAGTTGTAAGCCTTCCTCATTCTCTAAATATTTAATGGCATGCTCTAGTACAAGATTAAATAGTAGAGGAGATAGTGCATCTCCTTGCTTCAACCCATTCTGCATTTCAAAAGTGTCTGAAAACTGTTTGCCTACACGCACCCTACTATTTGAGCCATTTAGACACATTCGTATAAGTCTAACTAACTTTTTAGGAATTCCGAACTCCAGCAGGATACTATATAACTTCTCCCTCTTAATTGAATCATATGCTTTTTTGAAGTCTACATATAGTTGATGTACAGTGCCATTATATTCCCATTTCTTTTCTAAAATCTGTCTTATACTAAAAATCTGATCTGTTATAGACCTGTTTCTTCTAAATGCACATTGATGATCTCCTAGAATGTCATCAATGTAGGGAGTAAGTCTGCTTACTAATATATTTGTTAGAATTTTGTACGAAGTTGAAAGTAATGAGATGCCCCTGTAGTTGTTGCAATCAGTTTTATCTCCTTTCTTATAAATTGGTACGATAATTGATTCCTTCCATTCATCTGGAAGAGCTTCCTTTTCCCAAATCATACTAAGCAACCATAAATTTTTCTCCCCCTGATTTTTCTGCTGGGATCTCATCTGAACCTCATGCTTTATACATCTTCAATTTTTCAATCGCCATTTCAACCTCTAATGAACTTGGTTCTGCGACTAGCATTTCTGCTGTCTGTAACTTATCCTCCCTCAATGTCCTGTTCTGTATGTACATTCAATAGCTGATTAAAAATAACTTTTCCATCTATTTAATATACTCCTGGAATCTGCAATCATATCCCCATTTTCATTCCGAATTATGTTTGTTCTAGCCTGAAATCCTTCCTTCTCTATTAAAATATATATACAGTCAATATGCCCATTTCACCAATAAATGTTTAAAATGGTCAACAAGTTTCTACAGCCAAGCTGTCATTCTCAAGACCAGATATTGACTGGTCAATATCTGGTCTTGAGAATGACAGCTTGGCTGTAGAAACTTGTTGACCATTTTAAACATTTATTGGTGAAATGGGCATATTGACTGTATATATATTTTAATATTGTATCACCAAGAAGATCAATTGTGTATTAAATTCCTTCTCTATACTAGTTCCCTGATATAATTCTCTTTTGTTCCTATTTTTTGCATTCATTTCAGGGTCATTAATCTTCTCTCTCAAATTTTCCCTCTATTTACTCTTTAGTAAATTGGTGGTTTCCCGTCTAACACTACCCAATTGATCTAAATTTACCTCATTTGGCTCGTGTAACCATTTCATTTTTGCTAGCTTTCTTTCCTTTACAATGTCGGCACATTCCTCATCAAACTATTTCTTGTTTTGCCTCTTTTTTAAACAACCAATGCTTTCTGATGCTGACACTTTAATAGTATCTCTTATAGCCTCCCATTCTTTATTTATATCAGTTTCTTCTTCGTTTGCCACATTGTCATCTTAAGATTCCAGTACTTCAAATCTATTAGCAATTTTGATTTGGTATTCTTGCCGCATTTCATCATTTTTCAAGTTTTTTAATTCATATTTTACAGAATCATCTTTAGCGTTTGTTCCTCTCATAAGCGATAGCCGTTGTCTGATTTTCACTCTGACCAGATGATGATCCGAATTGCAGTCTGTCCCTCTAACTGATCCAACATCAATGATGCTACTGTGCCAGCGTTTATCCACTAATACATGATCTATCTGGTTCCGAGTTCCTCCATCTGGGGTTGTCCAGGTGTATTTATGAATATCCTTATGCTGAAATGTTGTGCTCTTAACAATGAGATTCTTTGATGTGGGAAATGTGACTAATCTAACCCCGTTGTCGTTACTATCTTCATGAAGACTGAATTTGCCTATTGTTGGTTTGAATATATCTTCCCGCCCCACTTTTGCATTAAAATCTCCTAAGACAATTTTCATATGATATCGTGAAAGGCTATCTAATAAGCATTCTAATTCTTCGTAGAACTCATCCTTGATCTTGTCATCTTTACCTTCTGTGGGGGCATGTACATTTACAATTATAAAATCATGTCGTTTACCCTTTGGAATTATGTATGATATCCTATCACTAACAAACTTAATATTTCGGATAGCGGATAGGATCCTCCTTCTGACTAAAAAACCCGTTCCAAATGCAGGTCTTTCTGCACCCCCGTAGTATAATGCAAAACTTCCTGATTCCTGACTACCTTCTCCTGGCCACCTAACTTCCTGTAAAGCGACTATATCCAAGGGCGATTTATCTAATTCCCGCGTTAATATCTCTAGTGCCCCGCTATTGTATAAAGTCCTAACATTCCATGTTCCTAGGAACATGTCCCTGTGTTTGAGCCTTTGGCATGGGTTCCCTGAAGTAGTCCCCGCCCGGAGAACCGAATGGGGGACTATTTGACCTCCGGAAAATTTTACCCCAGTAAAACCCATGTTCGCATTTCTTGACGGTTGTATTTGTACGGTGAAAGATCGTCACTCTTTCGACCAAGGTACTTATTTTGTCTGGCTTATCACCTTCGACCAGTCCGGCATGGGTAACCCTATCGGCAGCAATGCTACCGCCGGCATAGCTCTCAGGATCATTTAAGCACGCAAGCCACTCCACCACGACAAGGTAAAGATACCATGGAGGGTCAATCAGGGTCAATCAGGGTCAATCAGGATTAGTAAAATGATTAAAGAAGAAGGATAACAAAACAGATAACATCAACCCAACAAACAGAAAGTACAAACAACTTCCACGCGTCAATTAGAACGAACAACCCACCGGAAGAGGATGAGGGCTACACACTAGTGCAAAGGAGACGACGTAGAATAAAACAGATAATTGGTACCGGAACGGCTGATGACCCGGAAATGATGGCGGGTGTGAGGAAACCATGGATCTATGCAGGGCGCCTCTCACAACAAATAACAGAGGAAAAAATCAAAAGCTTCCTAACCAAGAAAGGCATACCACATGAGCACATCACATGTGAAGAACTAAAAACACTTGGAACGAACAAGGCGTTCAAAATTGTAATTCCACTCCTACACCGAGCGGACACAGAAAACCCAGATTTTTGGCCAAATGGAGTATTAGTACGGCCTTTTCGTTTTTTGCAAGGGAAACGACCTACAGGAGTCGACCTCCCTATCACAGACCCACCCACCGAGAGTACGTAAATATGCGAAGTCTTCAGAAACCCCAGTAGACCAATTGGAAATGGAATGGAAAATGGCTCTATGGAATATAGAAGGACAGAGAAATATAATGAACATGATATCAAAAACAACTCTACAAGAATATGACATTGTTATATTAATAATAATAATAATAATAATAATAATAATAATAGCTTTATTTTACCTGGCAGAGTTAAGGCCTTAAGGCCTTGTCTACCACTCAACCAGATTTAAAAAAATACAAAAAAAAATAGTCTTAAATCTGAATTACAATATATATATATATATATATATATATATATATATATAAACGATTACAAGTTATAAGTTATGAATACAATACAATTAATATTTATAATGTATTTTGATTTACTCTAAATTTAACCCTTCAGAGCGGATGGATTTAAATGGCCGGGAATACTCTGATGTGGGAGGAAGTTGACCGGTATTTAAACTCAGCCGTTCAGTGCCAGTATTCCAATAACGCATTTAAATTGATATATCTTGAGTAATTTAAATGTTTTTGCAATTCGTTTATGGTGAACCCTTAATATAATATTTAATTAATTAAATTTGTTACGGTTCTCACGTAACATCTCTGCATTTTTTGCAGACTTATTTATGGTTGTTGTGCCACAGTTGAAATAGGTCCTTTTTGTAAATTTCTCACATAAGTGACACAGTGTATTGCACTAGGGATTCTTTGAAGAATTCAGAGAACCGGCTTTACCTAACAACAAAACGAAATATTTACACAAAGAGAAGGGTCTTGAAAAAAAAGTATGAACTTCAAAAATTGGTGTGATAAATCTTCAAAATGTAAACCAGCTGTTTGACACTCGGGCAACAATAAGTGTATTTTTTCCCCTTGTGTTTACTTTGTTCATGTTTATTACAAACACATTGCTTCTATGCGCTGACCTTCTTTCTTGTAGGGGGGGGCAGCCTTCTCCAAATATATCTTTCTAACACTTTGGAAACATTATTTTAAGTCGTGTGCCTTCAAAAAATGGTCTTTCTACACATCAGACCTGTTGTACTAAAAGATCTTCATCAACCCTAAATTTCAATGCCTTTCTTCTGGTTTCCAAACTGAAACCAGTTAATGAAATATGACTATAATAGTTTCACCGGAGGTGTAGACTTAAAAGATCAACATGCTACAAGCCGGAAGATCGAGGGTTTGAGTCCCGGTGGATCAGGATTTTTAAACTGAACCAAACCTTCAGGCGGCACCGTGAACCCGGGATTGACTCAGCCTCTAACTGAAATGAGTACCAGATGCTTGTTATGGGCCGTCAGACAGAAATAAGTACTCGGCTTACATCAAGTACCGATAGTCTAGAAAAGTGGGAGCCTTAACCTCCTAATATCCCAAGAACCTTCTAAGGTCTGTAGTGGACTACTTTACCTTTTAGATACTGACTGAATTGTAGACTAACTACCTTTCCATAATGTAAGGATATCGTCATTTGAAATATATATATATATATATATATCTGAAATTTACTGTTGTGGTCCTGTACTGTAGCGTAAATCGGAAATAACTTTGTTGGGTCTTTATATATACTGAATTTTGCGACATTATTATTGAAAATGAAGACATTTGAAAATAGATTCAATTTGATAGACAAGCTAATCTACAAAAAAAGGCGAATTTAGTTTTATAAGAAATCCTTTTTCAAGTTATACATTTAAGAAAATTGTCAGAGGCCGCAAGAATAAATGCAAACATAAAAATTATTTTAACTTGTTACTCAGGGCCGTAATCAGTTAATATATGCACTAATATAAACTTTGAAGTCTCTACATAAAATTTGTATAAACGGTAAATAGTTAATGTAAACACAAAGGTCATAATTACAGTTTAAAGCAGTGCGTGTAGCTAGCGTACATGTCACGTCGTTCCGCATTTGCTGAAGAATTCAACTTGCGTACACGTCACGTCACTCCACGCTGACGGGTTAACGAATTAAATATATAATATGTACAAGATATATAAAAAAACGAGGAAAAGATTAATGACATAATATAAAATTAAATAAATAGAGAAAAATTAATTATTAGACAACAGGTAACTGTATAAGCGTGACTTAAAGATACCAAGTGTGCGGCAACCCCTGATATCTTGAGGAAGGAGATTCCAGGAGCGGGCAGAGGCTACTGTGAAGGAAGTAGAATAGGAGGAAGTGCTATGAAGAGGAATTGTTAGCAGACTGCTATCTTGTGATCTAGTGTCAATATTGTGGTAAGAGGATAACTTCTCAAATCTGGACGCCAGGTAAGTAGGGATGTAGGAATTCAGAAGCTTGAAAAGTAGTGAAAGAGAGTGCAATTTACGTCTGTTAGTAAGACGGAGCCAAGAGAGGTTATTAAAGTGTTCGGAAATATGGTCATAACGGCGGATATTGAAAATGAATCGAACGCAAGCATTATGAACACGCTGCAGTCTCTGCGACAAGTCATAGTTTAGATCATTATATATAATGTCACATTAATCGAAGTGTGGTAACACAAGATTCTACACAAGGATTTGTTTTAACGAAACTGGGAGAAAATTATTTAAACGTCTAAGATAATGTAAGATGGAGAAAGTCTTTTTACATATGTGTTTCACTTGTGTTTGCCAGGTTAAATTTGCGTCTAGATGTAGTCCAAGATCTATTACTGAAGAAGAATAAGGGATAATTATATTATTTATAGTAATGTTTGGAAGTGTAGATATGTCAAAGGTTGTAAGCAGTCTTTGTTGTCCCATTAGAATTACTTGTGACTTGTTAACAGAAACATTAGCAAGGAAATCTATTGAAATCCCGGGAAAATACGCAACGTACACCCCAGCAACTAAAGGACAAACAGGAAGACTTTCAGGAGGAGTGTCATGCTATTTTAGCCCAAAAATGGGGCAGAAAATCTTTGAACATAAAGAGAAGAACTTAGTATTTGTGAAAACTAACTTAGTCACCATAATCGGTCTATATTTCAACCCGAAAACAGACATCGTAGAAATAATAGACTCAACGATAAGTGCTCTAAAATATATTAACCCTGAAGAAACAGTGATCCTATCAGGGGATTTCAACTGCAGACTGGACACAATCAACCAAAGATCCAGAATCCTAGTCGATACATTGGAAGAAGAAGGCTTCAGGTTAATAAACAAATCAGACCAGAAAACGTACTACGCCAAAAATGGCAGCAGTACAACAGACTTGGTATTCATAAAAGGAAATAAAGTCAAGGTGAAAAAACAGGAAGTCCTTACGACATCAGAACTTACTCAGAAAACACATTCCAGTCGTAACTTGGTTCGAAACAGAACTGACTATAGAAAACAAGACACCTCAGCAGAATGCCAAAATATCTAGAAAAATAAATGTACAGAAGCTGAAAGAATCTGAACAAGAAATCGAATTCATAAAATCGAATATAAGACAAAATAAGATAACAGAAGCAATGGAAAATATCGAGCAGCTAATCAAAAGAGCAACAGCACAAACGACTCAGATAAAAGCAAAACCTTGGTTCGACGCAGCATGCTACAGAGAACCGAAACGCTCAAAGCACTACATCAAGCAAAAAAATCGACGAACAAGAACCAGGACCTAGAGCATTATGCGGAGTGCAGAAGAAAGTACAAGCTGCTCCCTAGGCAAAAACAAAACGAATACATCGAGAAAATCGGCATAGGGACAGCAGAAACAGCAGAGAGAGTTCCGAATATTGCACTCAAAAGAAGAAAAACAATGCATACTCCAAGTATACAAATGAAGTCATGGCAAACATATTTCCAGTCAATTTTAAACCACGAAAATAAAGAACAAGCCTATGACAAAAATAAAACCACCCACAGATGAAATACCACAACAAATCACAACGCGAGAAGTCCTCAGGCAGATAGACAAACTCAAGAATAACAAAGCGGCTGGACCTGATGGAATCTTCAATGAATTCCTCAAAGAATCAACAGCAGAACTAAAAACGACATGGGTAAAATTTTAAACAAATGTCTGGAACTAGGAGAAATTCCAAACGCATGGAAACAGGCCACAACAAAGGTAATTTACAAAGGAAAAGGACCCACAAACGATCCTAACTCATGCAGAGGGATCGCCCTAGAAAACAACCCCTTTAAACTCTTGACGAACATACTAAACACACGACTTACCAATAAAATAGACATAAAAATACCAGACCAACAGTTCGGATTTAGAAAAAGCCGCTCTACTCTACAGGCAGTAAACAACCTACTTAAAGACATACACGAAGCACTGAGTAGACCAAAACAGAAGTTCTATACAGTATTCGTAGATTATCGCAAAGCTTTTGACAACGTGGACAGGAAAATACTGATCTCCAAGTTGAGAAGCATGAATGAACTGGACGAATATACCCTAACACTTATCCATAACATACTAGCTCAAAATTTCATAAGATAGACGACGCAGTTCAGAAATCAGAGGAAGTCATTCAAACCATAGGAGTCCTTCAAGGGGACCCTTTAAGCCCTCTCCTGTTTAATGTGATGACAGCAGACATAACCCATATATGCCGCCCATCTACAAAAAGGTATATGTACGCAGACGATATGGTACTTGGAACGACAGATAAGGAAGAACTGCAAGAAACAATACACAATCTCGCATCGTGGGCCAACAAAAATGGTTTCGATATAAACCTATCAAAAACGGTACAAATGGTATTCAGAAACGGTGGTTGACTGATAGATGGAGACCACATACAACTGCAGGGCAATCCGTTGCAAATCACAAACGCCTTTAAATATCTAGGGGTAACACTCCTAACAACAGCCAAAATCCTTCAGAATACATACGAAAGAGAGAGCGGCAGCTGCTATAGTTCCCATATACGATATAGAAAACATCACGCAACTGTCACTTGCAGCAGCCATGAAACGTTTTGAGGTCAAAATACTTCCCATCTTAACATATGGAATAGAAATAATTTGGACTGTCCTCAGTTACGGAGACTTAAACACCTTAGAAAAAGTTCAGGGGAGTGAGAGGGGAATTCCGCGAATCCCGTTAGATCTTATTTCCAGTGAACAAACTACATAAGCAAAATAATGTATGGAATGACTGCGAAAGCAAAAGATAATGTATTAAATTATCTGATGGAACCTACATTCTACAAAGCTTTACACTTTAAATGTAAACCTGTTTTTTTTACCCTCTTTGGGGTACGTTTGATCAATAATTTCTCTCGGTGTTATTCCTTTCATAGTGCCCAGTATGTTTTCATTTTTTTCTGATCTTGTTTTCCTCTCTTCTTCCGAGATAATATATTTGGATTTTTGTTTACATTTACCTTGGAACCTTATGTTTTCTTCTTGAGTAATTAATTTAGCTGTTCAAACGATTAGTGAATTTTCTATAATATTTTATTCTAGTAGGTCTTTTTCAGTTTCTATAAATCAGTTGGGTTTTCTTGCGGTTATGGAAAAATCAAATATTTGTTTGGTTAATCTGTTAGATTTCATTCTGAGTAGAAGACCGTAAATATGTATTCCTTGCATATTACATGTAAACAATATAATTAAATATTTACTTAGTATTACATATAAAATGTACTGCCACAGCACTAAAGGTGTGTTTATAATTTAGGTCAATTTATTTTCATGCGAAATTGTTAAAAAAATATAAAATATGAGATTTTCATTCATCTGCCAATAAATAAAATTATCAGACAATAGTAGGTTAGAACTAAATAATTCATTATTTATTTATATAAAATAGTTAAAACGGTAATTTGTTCATTAATTGAATTTATTCCGTTTATAATACAATAAGTATTCAGCGTACTAATTTTCGAGCGATAGTGCACAAAATTATATTTTATGTGGCTATTTGTTTTAATTTCAGGGAATAGTTACACTTTAAGAAATGTATTTCAAAATAAAGGCATTCTTTTTAAAAATGCGATAAATTAACAGATCTATTATTCTTTACTTATTACAGTATATCAAACTGAGACGTGAATTCCAATTTCGGTGTTCAGTGCACCAAAACGTTTCACTACAAACAAAATTGTAAACTTTGAGGATGCGAGATCAGTTTTTTATTTATTGCCGATTTCGTACGGAATTAACCCTAAAATAATTTTTACATTTATATTTCAGTAATAGTAAAATAATAATAATAATAATAATAATAATAATAATAATAATAATAATAATAATAATATATGTTTATTCCTATAGAAGGAATGCATTTGGATATTGAGAAACGTACGGCAGTAAACGTTTCTTATGTGGCACAAACACTGCACGACTTCGTACTGCGAGGATCCCGGGAATTCTCATTCTCGATATCTTGTTACCGGTACACGGGCTCTCATGGCCGCACTCCATTTTAGCCGCTCTCGCTTACGAAAGCTAGCAGAAGTAAGACAGAGTTCGACAGCTTTTAATGGATAGCTTGTCGAATGTCCGCGCGGCCAGGGGCTTAATATTGCCTGTGAGTTAGTTAGAAAGTATGTAATTTAATAAGATAAAGAGATAGGATAACATTACAGTAAATATATTTTAAAGTGAATGAAAGATAGATTTAACTTATATCCAACATAAATATTATGTGATATAATAATGTTACGTGCATTTTATGAAAGTTCTTTTTTTTCAGAAAACAGGAAAACCAGAGAATAAAAATAAATTTAAACAACTCAAGAAAGCTTCGAAAAGTTGAATCAGTTCGTTAAGAAATTGTTGTTGCCTTAAAAAAATACTGTATATAATTCAAACCCGGCCAGGGTCCATGGCCGTTTATAGGGTGGAACAAATCTAAGGAGCAAATCCTCCGAGAGTGAGTTTAAACCCTTGGGTCCCGAGTCTGAAGATTTTCAGCATCGTAAAAGAACCCTAAAACCTGAATAAAGTGGCCTATAAGCAAAATTTATCGAGCATCAATTATCCTAGTAATACATCAGATGCTTGATATATGTCTCATTGGGTCGGTAGTTGACCGCATACAATTCATGATATATGTAGGGAAATGAGCGTAACTAAATTAACTTTGTCTGGTAACTCCTTACAAAGGAGTGACTAAGGACCAACATTGGGTTGTTACACTATTGTAAATTGATAGATGGCATAAATGTAATGCAGTAACTAGGTAAGAGTTGTAATGACGAGCTCACATCATTCCGAAAAAAGCTACTATAGAGAGGAGTTGAACATAAAATCTCCCTGCGGCATGGACGCTGAGAGGAGGCAGTCCCTCCACCGTGCTAGGGTGCTGTGGGCTAAAGATTAAATAAAATAGCAGTTATGGAAAGCCGCACGGATCTTCTGTTGACAACTTTTTGGCTTGAAGAGGAAGACGAGAATTGGTTTCTGGAACATAATGACATTGAGAGAGGCTATTAGATTAAAACAAGTTGTAAATGAGATGAAAAATTATCATCTTGATATTCTAGGTTTGAGCGAAGTTAGATAGCCTGATTTTGGAGAACAAAGGACATATCTTCATCTGCATTTTTTATGTATTCTGGACAAACTGGGAAAGTGCAGAATGTAGAAGTGGAGTAGGATTACTGATAAGCAGCTTGGCAAGAAAAGCCTAAGAATGGCATCCAAATTTTGATAGACTCCTAATAGCTAGGTTTACAACTGAGATATGGTATATTACCATTTTCCAGTGCTATGCTCCGTCTCAACCAACAGGCAAAGAGGAAAAAGAAAGATTTTTACCAGCAGTTACATGATTAAGTAAGTTAAAAAGAGGGATATATATATTGTGATGGGGGACCTTAATGCAAGAGTTTATAACCAGATTGATGGATTAGAGATAGTGATGGGAAAACATGGAATTGGAAATATAAATGAGAATGATGAGACGTTTATAGATTTTTGTGACAGTCATGATTTGATAATAGGTGGTACAATATTTCAACACAAAATTTGTCATATACTAACGTGGGTTTCAACGGTCCTTTAGACGACACTTACTAAATGTAAAGAATAAACGAGGGGCTGACATTGGAACTGATCACCATCTCACGTTCGCAGAGTTTAAGATGAACATAGTTGTTGCTGCAAAGAAGTTCAATAAGAGAAGGAAGGCGAACGATATCAATAAACTGATAGAGGTAGACAAGAGAAAGGAATTTAAAATATAACCTTCAAATCGTTTTAAGGACTAGAAAATAACTCTAAAGAAGATACTGAAGCTACATGGGAACATTTAAAAATGTGTATCATAAAACTAGTGAGAAGGTCCTTCACTTCAAAAATAGATACAAGAATGTTTGGATGCAAGAGAGTACCTGACAGGAAAGTTTGGATGCAAGAGGATACCTGGAATCTAATGAATGAGAGAAAAGATATTAAAGCAAAATTAAATATGAGCAAGACAAGAAACCAGAAAATCCAGACACAATCAGAATATACAGCAATAGAGAGACAAATTAAAATATGTGTCAGAAATGATACGAGAAAAAGGGTGGATGAATATGCATTGAAGGCAGATGGAGCAGCAACAGAAGGTGATTCCATGAAACAGTAAAAATTTACAAAAAAAATTGGCTAGAAAGAACTTCACCAAAAATAAACCAATAAGAGACAGCAAAGGAAAACTATTAACGAGCCTACATGAGGTAAGTTTCGTAATCTACTACTTCAAAAGAACACACAAAGTTTGTAGATGAGAAAATATTGCTTTACTCAACAATTTTTCTTGTCGAGATTTCTTCATATATAAGACTAAATTGCGGTCGAGATCCGCTACATTTATTTATTTTCACACGTGACAAAGTTCATCACACATACATCATCAGTCGTCATACCAAAGTACAAAAATTAACAATTAGTGATAATGCAGTTAGGGACAAAATTCATTCATGTGAAATTATACTTTACTAATCAAGGGTCCAAAGGTTATGTAAGCAATAAATGTGATTTTAATTGTTTATACAATTTACACACATACTTCTTTACAGTCATCGATCATAAAGTTGGATAAACAATCAGAAGGTAATTTAAAATGTAAACAAAGTGAACTTTGGACTCTTGGATGAGGGAACAGAATCTGTTTGAGGAACAGGAATGCGAGGTCCCAATTCGGGACATATCTGGGAACATAACTCATGAAGAATTGCAATGAAGGAAAGAGCATTTCTTTGAAATTCTGAGCTGGACTGGAGATTAAATAGAGGAGGAAGAAGGTAAATTTGAAATTAACCCTGATATTAAAACACATGCTCCAATATACCATGAAATACTAACTGTGCTCAAAGATATTAGAAGTGGTAAATCTCCAGATATAGATAATATCACATTTGAAATTTTAAAAACAGATGTTAAAACTTCACCTGCATAACTACAACCACTAATAGAGAAGATTTGGATAAAGGAAAAAGTTCCAGAGGACAGGAAAGTAGGACTCATTGTAAAGCTGCCTAAGAAAGGAGACCTAACAATGTGTAAAAATTGGAGCGGTATTACCTTGCTATCAGTTCCTAGCAAGATTCTATCAAGAATTTTATTGAATACAGTTAAAGACGCCGTGGAAACGAAATTAAGAAAAGAACAAACTGGTTTCAGACAACATCGTAGCCGTACAGATTTAATAAATACACTTCGTATAATTTTGAAGCAATCGGCAGAATGTCGAAGCAAAATTTATTTAACATTCATAAATTTTGAAAGAGAATTTGACACTTTCAATAGACGTGCCATTTGGCAAACTCTCAAAGAATACGGCATTCCACCGAAGATTATTTATATTATTAAAGAAATGTACCTAGGTTCCAAGGCACAAATAATACATGAAGGTTATCTCAAAAAATCTATAGAAACCAAATCTGGAGTAAAACAAGGGTGTATTCTCCCCAACAATAATCCTAATGTTGTTGGATAGAACTATGAGAAAGGTTACAGGAAAACTGGAAATAGGAATTCAAGGGGGATTAATAATTGTCTTGAAGATCTTGACTTTGAAGCTGATACATGTTTACTATCTCACTGATATAGGGATATGGAGACTAATGTTAAGAGGCTACAAGATGAAGCATAGGATGTTGGATTGAAAATAAAGTCCTCTAAAATAAAACAGTTGCGGTTAAATTGAAACAATGAAAATTAATTAAAAGTTAATATGTTGACATTGAGAAGTTTAATTCTTCATATGTTTAGGAACTAAGAGTGATCCCACTACAGGCTTCAAGAGGCCCTTGCGGTAGTAGGGAGTTAAGGCTCCCACTTTTTCTGGACAATTGGCACTTGATGTCAACCGGGTTGTCAGCCCTGTGTGACGGCCGCCTTTACCCCCAGAACAAGAGTCTGATGCTCTTTTCCGTTAGAGGCTGAGTCGACGCCAGGGCCATAGCGCCGCCAGTAGGTTTGGGTCAGTTTAAAAATCCTGACCCAATCTGGACTTGAACCCTCGATCTTCGGACATGTAGCTATGCTACGGCGTGCCTCATATTTAGGAAGTATGGTTACAAAAACCGAAAGAGCAGAAGAAGATATAAAAAGACGAATTCGTCTAGCTAATGGAGCATTTGCGCAGTTATACTCCATATGGAAAACTATCAACATCTCTTTGAAGACAAAACTAGATTGTTCAACACCAACGTAAAATCTGTCCTCCTCTATCGTTGCGAAACATGGAAAGTTACGGAAGCAACAAATAAAATGTTGCAGACCTTGGTAAACAATTGTCTGAGGCGTATTTCAATTATAAGATGGCCGGAAATATCATATGAAGAACTGTGGAAAAAATCAGCCAATCTCCAATATATCACCAAATAAAACACAGAAACTGGAATTGGATAGGACACACATCGAGAAAACAGACGGAGCCATCGAGAAGACTGCACTAGATTGAAATCCGCAAGGAGTAAGAAAGAGGGGACGACCTAGGAAAACATGGAAGTGATTAGTAGATGAGGAAGCAAAGGAAAGACGGAAAAGCTGGTAAGAAGTGAAATGGCTGGCTGGAAGCAGAGTACGCAGGAGGAAATTTACTGCTGCCCTATGTTCCACTTAGGAATTACAGGAAATAATAAATAAAATAATAAGCTAGGTTAGAAATATTTAATCCTTCCTCCCTACTGAGGCCCTTTTTGAATTCAGATTACTCGTAATATATCTACTAAAATCTAATTGACGAATTTTCTGTTTGAAATTCAAACTGAGAAACACTTCACATGTTCTGAAAAAATATTGCAATATTAGAATTGCCTCAATCAGAAAGGGCTTCATTCCATTTTGTTTGTGAAACTGAGATTTTATGTTAGCAGATGTTGTGCACTGTTGCATGTTCTACAGTTCGGCTTCATTCTTGTAAGTATAAGAGATATCTATGAGCAGTATTGAAAGGGGGAATAAAAGCAAAACTGCCCCTATTACTAATTACATATATGGCTGATGCACATATTATAGAACACTGTACTTTATCAAGAGTTTGCACCGAGGTCAGTCAGCAGTAGGTCTAAGTAGTCAAAATGTGGCATAACAAGGGTTTTAAATAGGATCCGTTTAATTTCGCGGGAAGAAACTTTTAAAGCTGTTTTAATGTGTGCTTTATGCAAAATAAATTCTAGTTGTCTGTCTGTTTTATCTTTCTCTATTTAGAAACTTAACTACACGCGGTAAAAATTTTAACATTCCATTTACTGATTAAATGGAGTTTTTGCATCGTCAGTTTAATTTGTATGCAAAAATTATTTGGCTGCCTTTTTGAATTGTATTTAAAAAAAGGTTTTAATTTATTATTCATTAAAGTTATATTATTGAAAATGGGGATTAAAGATACATTTGGACAAAACAAAGTATATGGTAGTAGGAGATAAATCAAAAGATCTGATTTTAGAAGATGGAAATGAAAAATTAAAACATGTGATAATATGTATATTTGGGGAAAAAAATTAGTGAGAAGAAAGTCATGTTACTGAAATTAATGAGACGATAAATAAAGGTAAATCAGCAACATCTAAATTAAATGTTGTTTTATGAGATAAGAATATAAGCTCCAAAACAAAAACAAACTTTTTAAATACATTGGTAAGGAGTACAATGACATGGGGTGCAGAAACATGGGAATTAAAATCTAGAACAATATTTAAATTAAATTCTGCAGAAATGGATTTTTGGAGGCGTTCAGCTGAAATTTCTAGAAGAGATAAAATAAGAGACAGCTTAATTAAACAAAAGATGAATGTTCCAACTGCAATTATGGATTTCATAAAAGACAAACAATTTAAATGGTACGTTTATGTAAAAAGAATGACAGAAGACAGTATGCCAAGAAGAATACTAGAATGGGTGCCACTTGGTAGAAAAAGAAGAGGACGGCCAAAAGTAACGTGGATTGATGGTGCTTTGTACAACATGAAGGAAAAAGGATTGGATGATAGAGACTGGATTGACAGAGATGTGGAGGAGAATGACACTAGATTAATTGGGTGCAGGGAGATGCTGTGAAAAATTGTGAAACCTGCTAAACAAAATAAAATTAAATAAATAAAATATTTATTTAATAAGAAAATAATTTTGTGAACATTTGTGACTTTTGAAATATGCATCTGCAAGCGTTAAACAAAACATTTATTTTTTGTCTTGTTATAAAATTAATAATGTCAATTATAATATAATATAACAAGACAAGACAAAAAGTAAGTGTGTTGATTCATAAGAAATACTTATTTCAAAAAAACATTTATTACTTGGATTAATAATTAACATACGATATTTTAAAATCATAATTGAATTAAATGCAAAAAAGTATATGAAACGTAAATTATTATTTCTTACAAAAACCGGTAATTATAAATCATTATAAAATATGTACTTTTAGCTATAAGTTGGTTTTATAATATATTCACCTTTTTCAGCAGTTTCAGTTTATTAAAAGTGATATCTTTAAAGTATAAATGTCCGTATGCTTTAATGTTAACCACTATTATGTAAAATAATAATTTTTACGCATGTATTGTTAAAATATAAATTAAATGATGCAGAAAAGAATAACGGCAGAATGTTAAATAATTTTACAAAATTAACAGCATAATAAACAATACAGGGTGTAAGTAATATAAGTGCTGAGATTTGAAGTATTGATTTCTTGTGGTAAATATAATCAACATATATTGTACATTATGGGGCGCAATTGTACAGTTTTCTCAAAAATATCGTATAGAAAGATATTGGTGAATTACTTTATAATGATGGCGAGAATTGGTTTAGTTTCATAAAGTACGTAAGAGTTGTGAAATGGAACGTTGTCCTTTAGTATTTTTTTTATTTCATTGCCTGTTTTAGCACTACTTAAATTAAAATAAAACAAGCGAAATAAGCATTCGCATTAATATTACACAAGGGGAAATTGCAAACATTGCAGGGGAGTCTAACATATACACATACATTTTTTAAATACAGAAAGAAAAAGTTGTTTCATATCACGTGATCTATGTTCTTTGTGAAACTCAGACCAATACTTGCCATCATTTTAAAGTAATCCACCAATAAATTTGTGTACGAAAGTATTTTTCTGTACTTTAGTGGACCACATCTAGGCTATAAGACATATTGATTCAATTTACCGAGAAGAATGTATTCTTAAAACCTGCACACTTATTTTACTTCCATGATGTGTATTTAAACCAAAAAAATAACGTTAAAGAAAACGAGAATTACATTATAAAATACTTGGCGATACCATACTTTTCTATATGGCAGAGAATCGTGGACTGTCAAAGAAGATGACGCCTAAAGAATGGAAGCAGCAGATACGAAGTGTATGCAGGAAACAGGAGGATACAATTGGTCGGACTTTAAAACCAATAATGAAAGAAACAAACTAAAAATTACACCGGTGTTAGAAAAAAAAATGTAATTACTAAACAGAGTGGTTGGAACATGTCCATAGAATGGCCAACGACAGGCTTCTAAAAATCCTCAAGTCTTACAAACCAATTGGGTAAAGACGACGAGGCCGCCCAATCAAGTGACGTCTGTACTAAGCCTAAAGTTGGATGGCACAGAACTACAAGTTGCCTAAGTCCGTGGAAGGGGAACAATGATGATGACGACGATGATGACGACGATGACGACGATGATGATGGTGATGATGTATATTATTAAATATATTTTACCTGTATTTATAAAAAGTAATGCAATTTTGACAGAAAGGTTAAATAAATGCTTACCCTCTGCTACCAAACCCTTCATCTCCTTAATTTTCCTATTTTATTAATATACGGTCTAATCTCACCACATAATTGTTTCTAAAGGACGTTTCGCGATCATCGTAGAACTGCTAGCAATTCGCTCATTAGAAAACACAGAGTGTTTCCATTTCTATTCCTTTCTACTATTCAAAGTCCTTTGTATCAGTCGGAACTTGCAGGTAAACGTGGAATCCGAATTTACTGTAGACCTAATTTACCTAAAATGAGGCGATTGTAATAATTTCCCACGAGAATTTAACTTGTAATCTGCAAAAATCTGAAATATAAACAAAAGTCTAATCTTGACATTTATAAAATTTCTAAGGTTTATACAGTTTAAACTAATTAGAAAACTACATAAATAATAGAGGCCAATTAAAAAAAAATGTTATATTAGTAGTTGATTCGTTCGATATCTGAGATACTAAATTCGAATTTTGACTTTTGGGTTAACAGTTTTGTCACAATGTGATTTCATTTAAACCATATAACACAAAATAAATTATGATTACAACATAAGAAATCTTGTGTTTAAATATAAACATGAAAACTCATCTGTATGTGTCCTTCGTCTTATATTCGTTTTACATCTTCTCTTTAATGCCCCTGATATAGCTTTTCACTTGAATATTAAGTGTTGAAATGTGAAAAATTCATGTCGATACGGATTTCTTATTCTCATATTTGAATTAAGCATACTAGAAACCACAAAAATAAGGAAAATTCATTCAAAACGTTCCTTCATATTTGACCTGTATAATTAATTCATAACTTATAATTATAACTGTAATAAGAGTCCTTACGGCCAAAACAATGATATTGTATAATAGTATAATATATTCGGAACAATAAAAACTCTAAAAAAATATTATAGATGATACAATTAGAATTCTATAAAACTAATGCAGTACCTATGTTAGCATATTCTTGTGAAAATTGGACAATTAATACATCAGATATAAGGAAAATAGAAGTACCTGAAATGAAATTCTTACGTTCAGTAGCAGGATACACATTGTTACATGACAAATATAATGAAGAAATAAGATCCGAATTAAACATCTACCGTACAGTGTTACAGATAAAATTCAAAATCCATAACCTAACTAGCTCCAATAAATATAAAATGACACCTAATAGACTCCCTGATACTTTGTTTCACTACCAACCATAGGAAGAAGATATATTGGGCGCCCTAGAACAAGATGGATTGATTCGGTCTCTTGGTGTGGAAATAGGTAGTTGGGCTAATTCCATGACGTAAAGAAGAAGAATAAAGTCCGTAGTGCAGAAAACCTCATTAACATTCAAATCTAAATGCATTACTGAATGGAGAAAATTTAATAAAATAAATAAGGTGGGATATACTAATCTTAAAATACTCGTATGTGACTTAATTTAAAGCACTTCAGAGCTGCATGATGTAAGTAGAATACGTTGTGAAACCAGTGGTCTGCAGAGTAAATGAGTAAAGTGATTCCATAGGAGACTGAGGCTCCCACCTTTGTAGACAATCGGCACAAGATGCCAGCCGGATTATTAACCCTGCGTGACGGCCGCCTTTATCCCCAGAGCATAGATTTGATACATATTTGAATGAAAGTAAATGCGCACAAATGTGCAAATTGTTAGTAAATTTAGTCTAAGCAAAACTTGTTAAACGATAATTGTCTTTCCGCACACTTTTCGACGTGATATCGTTCACATGGATTGATACACAGTTCACATATGCATTCTTGGTTTGGCTCGTGGAATCGCTTTGTGCTGCAAACCTTGTGGTGAAAGCCATGGATTGCATACCGTGTTAGGATGTGCCTCATCTCGTAGTTTGGTCGTGTCCACTCTCTCGTACACATAGCCTCTGTTGTGTAGAATTCGCTGCAGATATCATTCCTCTTCTCCTGTAGTCCTTGCATTGTTGTCTCATATGCGCAGGTGTTCGGTAGGAATAGCTGCCGTCTAATGTCTTCAATGAAGAAGGTTTCTTTCATTAAGACGTACGTCATTCTTGAAGGTGCTGTTTTTCCAACTCCCAGAACTCTTTTCATGAAGCGTGCTTTTACTATTTCTATTTGTGTCAAGTCTCTGTTTGTGAGTTTGTCCCATATTATGTTAATTCCATATGTTGTTATGGGAGTTATGACTGTCTTCAAGAGCGTCATTGCTGTTTCTGTTGATAATTGGTGGAGATTTTTGATGCTGTATATCGCTCTTATTGCAGCTGAAACCTTCTGTTGCACATGTATTCTGTAGGATTTAATGGTTGTTTGTAGGGTGATGCCTAGGTAGGTGAATTGCGATACAACGTCTAGTGGCTCACCAAGGAGCATTAGCCTGTCATTTTCAGTAGGTTTTCCTCCTTTTCTGAAGGTCATCTGTTTAGTTTTCTGATGGTTTATTTGCAGGCAGTTTTCATTTGCCCATTTTTCGAGTCTATTTAATGTGCATTGTAGTTCATCTTTGTTTGATGATCCCAATACCATGTCATCAGCGTACATTATGATCGATGTCGCACTATCTTTGGTGATATCCACAATATCAGCTGTCATGATGTTGAAGAGCAGTGGGCTGATGGGGTTCCCTTGCAGTACCCCATTTGTTTGCTTTATTTTCTTTGATAGTGCGACCTCGTCGTACAGTTGAACATAGTTGTGATCCAGGATGCTTGTCACAATCGTTAATGGGCTCGAGTCTTCTAATATCCGCCTGAGTTTTTGAAGGAGTACATCTCTGTTGATGAGGTCGAACGCTTTCTTGTAATCAATGAACACTGCGAAATACTTATTTCCATTATGTCTTAATGTGTCTTCAATCGAGTCTATGAGGTAGTTCACCGCTTGAAATGTGCCTCTGCCCTTTCTGAAGCCAAATTGGCATTCCGGAATGTGTCTATCCGCTATGTTCGTGATCCTGGTTGTTAAGATTTTTGAGAAAATTTTGAACGCAGAGTTTTCAAGAGCAATGCCGCGGTACGAGTCTGGGTTGTTGGTGTCTCCTTTCCCTTTATGCATGATCTTTATTACTGATGTTCTCCAGGCTTCTGGGATTTTTCCTATGTTTATACATTTGTTGTATAAGTTGTGCCATACGTCTTCCATTAGATGCAAGGAGTCTTTCAGATGTTCAGCATAGATGCCGTCGGGACCCGCTGCTTTCTTGTTCTTAGCCGATATTATGGCGTGGTTTATCTCTTCTTTAGTTATGTGTTCTGGGTGTTCAGTGATTGTTCTGGTACGTGTTTCTTGTGATATAGTTCTTTGTTGGTGGTTTAAAAGACATTGGAAGTGATTTTCCCAATCTTCCATGGATAATTCACTCGCGGTCATTGGTCTTGATTTCCTGAGAACTATGTAAGGATCTTTTCTTGCTTCTTCGGTTATTCGCTTTGCCTCTTCTTCAATGTGGTTGGTCCTTGTTTCTTTTATTAGCTTCTTGTATTCTTTTCTATGCTTCGCGTACCTATTTAGGTCTTCATTTTTTTTGTGGTTCTTGCTCGATGTAGTGCTGTGATCGTTTCTTTCCGTTTGTCATAGCAGTCTTTGTTGAACCAAGGCTGTGATTTCCTTTTCTTGTTTTCGCTACTGCATGCTTGTAAGATTTCTGTGATTTGTGCGACACTCTTGTCTATCTCTTCCTGATTTATTAATTTATTTACTTCTTCTATTTTTTCTTTGTTGCGTTCTAGTTTTTCCGAGTCTAGCTTCCTTGAACGTTTGTGTAGCATTGATATGGGAGTTGTTGGAATTTGATGCAGTATTGCTGTTGTTACTATTGGTATGTGATTTCTTATCGGAGCCATTGCTGATGTCCATAATCCTTCTTGGTTAGTTATGGTCATGTTTCTACCTTTGTATAGTACAAGATCGATGGAGCTGGAACCATTAGGTGCTATATATGTTTTCATTGCGGGCTTGTTTACTAGTGTGAGACCTTTATCTGTTAATGTTTCCATTATGAGATTAGTTTTGCTATTTGGTTTATCTATTCTACAGTTCATATCACCAGCAAGGATATTCTTTCATCGCTATTTGTATGCGTGAAGGCTTCTTCTATTTTCTCGACTGCGTCAGTTGTTGTAGTCTGAGGGTTTGATGTATATTCCTATGATTGTGATGATTGGGGTTTTTACTATCAGCATATTTTCCTCTTTGATTACTTGCTTTATTATTCCTAGGGTTGGTTTCATAAATATAGAAACCCCGCCCGCTGGTCTTCCTGCTGTAGGTTTTGCTAATGTGTGAACTCCATAGTAACCTTGTAAGTGGTAATTTTCGGTTAGAAATGTTTCGGTGGTTATTATAGCGTCATAGTTTGTTATTGTTTCCAGAGGTACATATGTTATTGCGTTTCTTAGACCTTCTATGTTCCACAGAAGGAAATTTACGTGTTTATTCAAGGTCGACTCCTTCATCTCGGTAGGTTTTTCGAAATCGAAATCTCCTTACCCTTATTCCCATGGGCCAGAAATCAGGCTGTTCTGTCTCCTTCAGTTGGTGGAGTGGGAAGCTTACCTTGAAGGCTTTCGTATCACCTAGTGTGTTCAGTTCTTCGCAAGTTATTTCCCCTTGAATTCCATTTCTTTCAAGATATCTTGTGAGCGATTCTGTTGTTGTGTTCTTTCTGAGCTTTCCTACGTACAGCCAGGCTTTCCTATCAGCTGCTTGCAGTTCGTCATCCGTTTTTTTGGATCCATCAGCGATATTCCGGTCTAGTCGTTGTCTTCTTGATTTTACTACTTCCCATTCTGCATGTCCCCCTTGTTCTGGTCCCTCTTCTCTGATTCCTTGTTTCTGTCTTTCTTCAGGGAGGGGAGCGTTTGATCTTCTTTCCGGAGTGGTAAGTCGGCTATTTAGACTGTTTTGTATATTTTCCGCAATGATTGAGGCCAGTTTGTTTGAAATAAAATCCATGATGTAATCTACTTATGATTTTATTCTCATTGAGTCATCGTTGTCGGTGCTATTCCGCCGCTGTCCTTTGGGTGCTTCGATCTGCTCTTCATCTCTGTGCGAAGATTCTTGCATCTCCCCGCCAGATGTCGTTAGCTGCTGGTCGCCTCTTTCTGCTTCGGTTGCAGAGCCAATAGACGGCGCTAGTTGTCCCGCAGAGGTGCTGTATCCTTCCCCTTCCTTTGCGACTGCTTGCTTACCGTTAACCTTATTGTTAAATGTTTCCTTTTCAACATTTTTATCAACTAGATTGAATTTCATTGAGGCAAAGCAGTTTCTAATATCACTTACCGCTTGCTGGATGTTTTCCTTCATGTCTTTGCTCAGGTATCCCGTCGTTCCTGTGTTATTTTCTATGATTCTAAGAGCGCTTTCTAGTCGTTCTTCAACACTGTTCGCCATCTTGGAGTCAAGCATTTGATACATATTTCTGATAGAGGTAGAGCCTACCCGAAGATCATGATGCAAGCAGCGGATTTAGGGCAATTTAAAAATCCTGAACCCATTGGCACTCCAACCCTCGATCATACTGCTTTTAGTGTACCTTAACCAACTACGCTTATCAATGTAAAATATGATTATTACTAAATACATCAAATTCTATTCGGGCCCTGGAAACCTGACCAGTAATAACAGTACAATAACATTTTTAATAACTTTAGTGTTTTAACCACCCTCATGATCTTGTTACACTGAGCAACAATAAAGAAACATTTTTTGTCTCAGAAAGAAAAATAAGTGTTTCTGATAGTATATTTTCTCCTGAATTCAAATATGATATCGGTTCTTCTCCATCACGCAAGGTTTCCGAGAGAGAGGTTTTTATAATTTCAAACACTTTAATATTTTCTACATTCGTAAATACACAATATTCGCACACCCCTAGAAAGTACGAAATGACGGTTTTCTGCTATATTTTGCCTGTGGAGCATCCCTCTTGGTGGTCCAACAATAATCGGCCAGCATATTAGGATTCCATTTGCCTTGATGTCTCTTTTCCATAGCTGAAATCTCCTGATGAAAGTGTTCCCCGTGCTCATTTCTCAATGGATAAATGGAGGAATAAAACTTTATTAAAAAAATAATTATTTAAATCCATTAATTGCAATTGAAATAAAAAAACTGTGGGTGATGAAGAAATTTCGAATACATACTTGAAAACACGATAAAGAAACTGCATTAAGTACAACTATTGGTACTCATGAGACAAAAATCATGCTGACCAGTGTTATCACAGCTTATGTTCTTACGGTCCAGGGTTCATGTTCCTGTCAGACCACAGGTTTTTTTCCTTAAAGGGAATTATCCCTATGGTCACCCATGGTTTGAAATTTAGGTTATGCTTATGTTGAGGATTCGCCTGGTAATTTTTTACCAATAGTCACCCACATAGAGCATATCACAAGAATAGTGTAACTCCGCTTTCGAAGCATCCCAACCTCAGAAATTGGTTAAAATTCCGCCAATGCCTGGACAGAATATCGGAAATGTCGTAAGACGACCTAGTGGCATTAGACAATATAATATTCTTAATATTGAGCGAAACGCATTGTTTTCTTATGAATATTCCCACTACTTTTTTTATTTGACGTTTTAATATTCTTAAGATTGAGGTAAAAGCATTGTTTTTTTCTTAAGAATATTAAGAGATTGTCCGAAATTTCACATCTTCAATGTAATTATGGTTGAGGAAAACAAATTATATTAACCAATTGTAATATTATATTTGAAAGAATTTAAATTAACAAGTAGTACAAATTACATAGTTACTTTACTATATATTGATCCATGAGTAAAGTGCTTTACTTCCTTTATACTTGATATTTTATTTCGTAGAGCACTGATTTCCTCCTGCATGCTAATTGTGTAAGTTCATTCTGTAAGCTGATTTAATTGTGTGGGGTAATTAATTTACACCTTGTATGAACTCGGTGTTCGAGTGAGTTTGTGACTACGTTTGATGTGTGTACTTGGGATCGAATAGATTTTTTTTTCTTATGAAGCCATATCCTGTAACGCTCCAGTAAAAGCCTTACATACCCTTCAAATTATTGAGATTTCCCCATGACATGTTGGAGTCAGTGCTGAAAAGATGCAATGTATGGATCGTACAGGGTGGATGTAATGTTGAACGCTTTAAGGGAAGAATATGGTATATATTTTTTGTTTGTTTTCCTATTTGGCGTAACATTCTAGTATTAACACATTTGGAAATATACAGAGTGTCCCATTCAAACCTCCCACATTTTAATTAAACATAGCTAACAAAGTATGCGGAATCATGAAATGAGGCCGGTATTAAACGAAACATAAACTCAAAGAATTGTCATTGCCACACACTAAAACACCTCTATATGTGCATCATTAGTAGCACGAACAATATTAAATCTATATTCGATTTCGTGCCACGTTCTGTCCAACATGGTCATTGGTACTGTTCTAATAGTGTCAAGGATACGGGTTCGTAAATCATGAAGATCTTGTACTGGAGTCTTTTACATACCTCCAGGGGAAGAAGTCTAGTAGGTGATGTCTGGCGAACATAGTGGCCAGCAAATTGGTCCGCAGCGTCCAATCCATCTATCTGGGAAGGATTATTTGAGTGAATTCCAAACATTCAGGCTCCAGTGTGGCGGGGCTCCATCTTGCTGAAAGATTACTTGGGGTTGTAGGTCAGCTACTTGGGGGTACAAGAACTGTTCCAACATGTCTTAGTACACCGGGCCACCGGGCCAGTAATTGATTTCTCATGGAAGAAAAAAGGACCTGTAATCCTGTTCTTCATCAAGCGGCACGAAACGTTTACTTTTGGGCTATCCCGAACGTGTTCACTGTAGACGTGTGGATTTTGCGTACCTCATATCCTTACATTGTGCCGATTAACTGATCCTGATACACGGGGCGTTGCCTCCTCAGAAAACAAGACATTTCCAAGAAATTGAGGGTTCTTGTCAAAACGATCCAGCATTTCAATAGCGAATGCCTGTCGTCGTGGCCTGTCGTCGTGGCCTGTCATTTGGCTTTATTTGTTGAACAATTTGCACCTTGTAGGGGTACAAACGAAGCCGCTTATGAAGCACTCGATGCACAGTTGATCTCGGCACATTGAACTGCCGGGAAGCTTGGCGAATTGATTTTTGTTGACTTCTCTGAAATCCTGCTGAAATGTCTTAAATATTTTCTTCTAAAACACGTGTACGAGCACCTCCTGATTCTTTTTTAGCGCTTCCAGTAGCCAGAAACTTCCCAATCCATGCCTTAATGGTCTTCCCATCAGGTGCATTTCCTCCATATTCTCACCGGTAATTTATTTGCACTGCAATTATTGACTTCGTCTCTGCATACCAGAAAACAGTTTGTGCTCGTTCCTGAGGAGTCGCCATTTGGTTTTATGTCATTATTGCCCAGCATTCGACAGATTAATTAACTGCAACAATGAGAGTAAAAATTCTTTGAGTTTCTCTTTCCTTTACTACCAACCTCATTTCATAATTTCGCACACTTTTAAGAGTTATGATTAATTAAAATGTGGGAGGTTTGAATGGGATACGGTGTATATTAATATAAAAAGCAATAATCGTGAAGTTAATAAAAAATAATTTGGGGTTCTAAATGTATAAAATTTAAAAAACTGAGTGTTGCAAAAGCTAATGTAAGACAGCCACTATTATATATAAAATCAAGTTATTGCAGAGTTATGTTGGTAAATTGTTAACTTAGAAATTGGATTTGCATAATTTCATAATCATCATAATGCATTCACGAATTTAGGCCATTTGTTGACCTGTTTCGGCCTCAAGAGAAACACCATACAAAAGTCTTTTAAGTGGACGTCCTGGTCTTCTTCTTCCTGCAGGTTGATATCTTAACATTTGTTTGGGTATTCTGTGATCTTCCATTCGATGAACATATTGCATCCATCTTGACTTATAATCAGAATTTTTTTTTCTCAAGGTTCCATGTGTAATTCTTCTAAGATGTCTTCATTTTTTTTGTGATCTAGTAGTGTGTATCCTGCAGTCCTTCGAGGGTATCGCATTTCAGCAGATGCGATACTTTCGGAGGACTGCAGGATACACACTACTAGATCACAAAAATAATAATTTTAATAACTAATATCCAAAGTAAGTTATTATTAATAAACTTTAATAATTACTTGCGTAATGTTAGTTTATTTTAAATAAGTGAACATCTTATGACATAATTATAGATTTAAACATTGGAAACATGGGCATGTATTTGGGATATACATAAAACGCATTCCAAATTTAATACAAATATATTTACTTTTGAATTAATTAAGTTCATTTGTGTGCTATGTGATGATTAAAAAATTGTTAGAAAATCCAATGAAATATTAATGTGCATGTAACAGTGAATATTCATATTTCTTTAATGGCATTAAATAGCCTCGTAAGGTCTTATATCCACCCTACAGAAACAAATTTTTAACATCCTGGATATAGGCCTACATATAGCCTAAGCTGATGAATATAAATTTTGGGAACGTTTCAATATTTGAGAATATCCTCTTCCTTTAAACTTTGTGATGCAATGTAAATTAATTATTATTATTGAGATCTAGTGTATACAGAGTGTTAAAAAATTACGTTTACTACGTTTCAGGGATGATAGACGAGGTAAAAACAAACACAATTTTTTTTTATTTGACAAAACTTCGGCAGATGTACCGTTTTGCCGCTACATGGTCTTATGGGTATATAAATGGCTTGACTTCCGTCAGAACACGCACCGATTAGTTCGGTTTGTGTTGTTGTGTCTACAACAAGTTGAAAGGGTCATCACTAGGGCCCGGATTTTATAATATAAAATTAAGAAGTATATACATAAGTATGTAACCAAATATTGTGAAATATGTAAAAGCAATTATATGTAAAATCCAAAATGTTATTTCTTTTGCTATAAAAAAGAAGTCCACATAATCAAATCTCTACGTTGTTTTTTAATCGATTCTCTTCTGCTACAAAGTACAGTACTGAAGTACAAGTGTCAACCATTCAAGCATTTAAGCCACATTGGATCGGTGTCCACAATTAATTATAATATACTTTTCCAAGTGTTTTGTTGACAAGCACAGTCTTCTGTCTGACAATATGTATTTGTAAATTGAAAAAGAACGCTCAACGTCGCAAGAAGTCAATGGTGCACATTTCTAGAGTGGGATTGTGCTAGGAATAATATTCTCAGGGTGTATACATTCTCACTATTAGATAAGCGAGAAAGAGTAACAAGAGTTGGGTATCCAGGGTTCTTGTTTGGCACAGACTACAGTTTAATGGAAACTACACCACCCACTTCGCTTGATACAACACTGACCTTTTGAACTGAATCTTCCATTATTTCCACAGCTTCTTGGAGAGGCATACCTGAAGTTTCCAGTTTATTCATACTGTTGGGAAGCTAACTGTAGTGACTTGCGATGTATGAAACTGAACTGAGCACTTTAGAACTGTTGAATGCTAATATGGATTCACTTACACACATTGCAGAATCAGAAGAAAAGTTTTCAATCACTGACTTCATAGTTTCGATGCGCGTACTGTAGAAAAATTGCAGATTCGATCCATGTTGCCCACCCTGTTTTCACTAGCTCTGGAGGCAGAGGTACATCAGGTAGCTGCTCCTTGTAGCGTTGTACACGATAAGGACATTTTAAGAAAACTTTTTTCGTTGCTGATATCACTGTATTTACGTTTGGGAATTCATGTCTAACTGTCTCTGCCACTCGTTGCAATGCATGAGCCGTACATGTAACATGCACTAAGTTTATATGAAATACAGTAAGCGATTTCCCCGATTTTAATGTGTATGGAGCTGCATCTGTGTACATCAGTAGGACCCTCTCATCTTTTACGCCATCTAGCCATAGTACCTTAAGTCCATCATTAATGAGTGTAGTAATTGTTGAATTATTTGTTATCTCCAAAGTTCCGTGTTTACGTTTGTACTACATGGCGGTTTCCATTTGTTGTAGTGCACTGTACACAACTGATGCATCACAGATGGCTTAGTACACTCTAAACGAGCTTACGGACATGCATCTTCTGTATAGGGAGACACGTGAGAATACACGTGCAGCACGGCGCCTTTACGCAGGAAGGTTTCCGATCAGGATGTTTCCATCTCATGTTCTGTTTCAACGAATTGATGCACGTATGCGCGAAACTGGACACGTGGGACCAACCAGACGAGGAACTGGGAGAAGGTAACATCCTCATCGAAAACCTTTCTGCCTAAAGGCGCCGTGCTGCAAGGCTATTCCCACGTGTCTCCCCGTAGAGAAGATGACTGTTCGTAAGCTCGTTTAGAGTGTAATCAGCCATCTGTGATGTATCAGTTGTGTACAGTGCACTACAACAAATGGAAACCGCCATGTAGTACAAACGTAAACACGTTTCAACATTGTAGGTATGCTGATACACGAGAATGGATAGTAAACGGAAACGTACTTCCTGTACTTATCGTATCAAGTCTTCGTTGACGCCGTGATGACCCTTTCATCTTGTTGCAGACACAGCAGCACAAACGGAACTAAACGGTGCGTGTTGTGACGGAAGTCAAGCCATCTAACTATAAGGCCATTTAGCGGCAAAATGGTGCATATGCCAAAGTTTTGTCAAATAAAAGAAGTGTTTGTTTATCTCCTCTATCATCCTTAAAACGTTGTAAACTTAATTCTTAACACCCTGTATAAATACATATGTACTTGAGTTGTAAATAAAAGAGAGATGAGAACAATAGTCTCAACCGATCCGTAGGCATTACCTCGTCCAATGAATCCCAATCTGCAAAAATAAGAGTTCTAATTGTCATAACATCTGATTCGTTTAATGAGAGAATATCTGAAAATTGTGTGTGTGTGTGTGTGTGTGTGTGTGTGTGTGTGTGTGTGTGTACGCGCGCGTGCGTGATAAGGGAAAGTGGAGAGAGAAAGCGAGATAGTCCTAATATTTTTAAAAACTATTTCTGTAATAGGAAGATTACCTGATAACCTAATATGTTGTTATCAGTGTGCGAGTTAGAGAGAGAAAGAGAGAATTAGAGTCCTAGTATTGGTAGAAATTAATTTGGCAATATAATAGATGCAATACCCGGAAACATTATATATATATACTAGAAGTCCCGGCCACGCGTTGCTGTGGCTAAGGTATACGTTAAAAATTTAAATTAAGTTGCTGTCTTTCAGCCAGATTACTTAAAACTAATACTTACACACGAAATTAATAATATTGAATATAAAATAAACAATGAACTCACTTAAATTGTGAAATAATCAATATTTGTAATTCAATTGAAATTCGCTGTTGCAATAAAAAGTACAGCCATGTGGATCTCACTTTGATAAATAATAACCCAATTACCTTACCGAATGACCTTACACCGCCATCTGTTAGAATCGTATGGAACTCACAGATAATTACACCGCTATCTGTTAGAATCATATGGAACTCACAGATAATTACACCGCTATCTATTAGAATCGTATGGAACTCACAGATAATTATAACTCTTTGTTAAATTATAAACAAATAATTTGCAATAAAAAATAATGCGACTATATATTTAGTTATAAACTACCCTAAGTCTCAAGTTGGATCAAACTGCACACAGTGTGCAAAATTTTATTGAAATCGGTTCAGTAGTTTAGGATTCCATCGCGGACAAACAACGTGACACGAAATTTTTATATATTAAGATATATGCGCGTGTGAGAGCGTGAGTCAAATTGAGAGATTCAGAGAGAGAGAGAGAGAGAGAGAGAGAGAGAGAGAGAGAGAGAGAGAGCTAATGTTGGCAGATTATAATTTGGTAATTTGTAAAATATCTAAGAACGTAATAAATATATATATATATATATATCCGCGTGTGAGAGGGAGAGAGAGTCCTAGTGTTGGTAGAATATTTTTCGGTAAACGTGAGAATACACGAAATCGTTAACTTTCGTATTATCTCTTTACTATGCTTCTGCAATGTAATATCCGGGACCGTATTCATTTTTTCAAGGACTTGATATAATTTGACTTAGTTATTTTTTTTCACTCTTCATTTAATGGAGTATGCCTACTTTAATACTGTGTTTTTTTTTAAAGTTCAAACAAGAAAATTGACACCCCTGTCCTTGTGTGTTTTGGTAACCCTGCTGCCCGCTCTGAAGATAGGACAGCATAATGAAAATATGGCTACTAATTAAGGATTGGAGATGTGTGTAATTAATCACTAGGTGACATGCCTTGGGATCGATTCAGTGGCAGTTGGAAGGAGGGTGGGGAACGGGCACAAACACATGCAGCTATTAAGTTGTTTGCACACAACTCGCCTCAAAGTCACTTCAAGTTGAAACAGTTACTGTCATTTTAAATGCTGTTAATTTTTTCACCTGCATATTAAAAGCTATAATATGTATTATAAACCCAACTGAATTTCTTAGGCTTAAAGGACCTTCGGGACTCGGAAATTCTGGTAGCGTTTATCTAGCCGAGCGTTAGTATGAGGATGTACAGTTATACATGTGTTGAAATAAACAAAAGAAGTCTTATTTTAAAATATTTTATTACTAAGGTATAAATAATTAGAATCCCTAAGTATTCTAGCCCTAAATAACTAATCTAAGCCTATATTAAAAACTACAGTACTTTCTGGGGTTTGAGAGAGTGGGAGTTGTGGAAGTTATAAATCTGCCCTAATCTACATGTTTAAAAATGTTATATCCCCTTTTGAAAATATAGTATCAAAAATGTTAATTGTACTTGATTCAAAACATAAAAATACAGAATACATATTAAGAAAAATGTAGCTTACTCACCCGTCAACACCTCTGGTTGTCACACATCAACAGACACGAGACCCTCACTACCCCAGGGTTATATACTCAATTTGACCTCTAGTTACCCTAACTGTACTCACTAACATTCCAGTAAACTAAATGTAGGGATGTTTACAGTTAGCGAAGCAAAACTTTGCTCTGAACTATATCATGTCTAAACTCTATGTCAACAGACTTTGAATGTCTAAACTCTATTTCAAAAGACTTTGCTTGAATAATTAAAATAATCTGTAAAACAATTAAAAATCTATATAAAGGACTATGTATTCGTAACAATATGTAAAGTAGGTAAGTCAGTTACGAGCAAGGAAGCTTACTTACTTTCGTAGTAATTCCAGTGATGTTTTAGTTTCCGTTTTTCAATTAACCTCCCCTCTTCATGGAATATAAAAAGTCAAATGCTTATGATGACATATTACCATTTTTCATTCAAACATATTGGTCAAGAATATGGAGACACACCAACATAATTGAATAGATCTAGCTTTAAAATATCACTAATTTTTTATAACTTTATTTGTGCAAAAACTACTTTATTATTTTCACACAACAAAATCAAGGAATTTCGCTTACTCCGACATATATTCTTTGCATTGGACCAAGAAATTCCCTTCCGCCCTATGTCAGAGACTTTCAAATTATAACATCGTTTAAAAACAAACTGAAGATTTATTTATTAACAAACATACTTACATACTCACTGGCACTATCGAACCCGTAGGTTCATGGCCGCGCGGACATCACCTCTCCATACACCCCTATCCTGAGCTAATGCTTTCCAATCATTCCCTGTATAATCTACTTCCCTCAAATCATAGTTAATGTTATTCTTCCGCCTTATTCTTGGTCTACCAACTGGGCGTTTTCCCTCTGGCTTTCCTACAAGAAGCTTCCATGCAAGTCTTTCATTCCCCATACGTGCAACAAACATATACAACACATTAATAGTATTATTTTTACAATTAGTAATAATGTAATTTATTTTATGAAAATGGTATTAAGGTTAACATATATTTTCAGTTGTTTGTTTTAAATATTGTAGAACAAAATTAAAATATAAAATTATGGAATATTCACCTGAAAGGTCCGTCTCCTCAACTTAATTAATTATTTAACTGTAGCGCTTTCGGGACCTGTCCCATCATCGGCAGGATTCAAAACTGGTGTTTCACTCAAGATCTGGAAGAGGGGATACATGTGTTGGGTTCGTTTTCGTTTATCAGATTGTTGTTGTTGTGAGCTGCTTTCATGATTTCCATCTCTACGGGTACATTTATCGTTTTCGTTTATCAGATTGTTGTCGTTGTGAGCTGCTTTTATGATTTCCATCTCTTCGAGTACGTTTATCTCGAAGAGATGGAAATCATGAAAGCAGCTCACAACAATAACAATCTGATAAACGAAAAGAACCCAACACATGTAACCCCCTCTACCAGATCTTCAGTGAAACACCAGTTTTGAATCCTGCCGATGATGGGACAAATCCCGAAAGCGCTACAGTTAAATAATTAATTAAGTTGAGGACACGGACCTTTCAGGTGAATATTCCATAATTTTATATTTTAATTTTGAATAATACCTCAACGGAACACATCATGAATCTTATAAAAGTTGATATTGTAGAACTGTCACATTAGTTTATTATATCTCAAAATTAAAATATAAAATTATGAAAGCGCTACAGACAAATAAGTAATAAAGTTGAGGAGACGGAACTTTTAGGTAAATATTTCATGATTTTATATTTTAATTTTGAATAATACCTCAACGGAACTTAATCATGAATCTTATTAATGTTGATTATCATATCACATTATTTTCTCTTTGTTTTGCTTTTTCATGCACATTAATAGGGAAGACAGTCTACAAAACAATTTAATTTATATTGTTTTTGTACATTTTGTTATTATTATTATTATTATTACTATTATTATTATTACTATTATTATTATTATTATTACTATTATTACTATTATTATTATTATTATTATTATTATTATTATTATTATTATTATTATTATTATTATTATTATTATTATTATTAATCTTAATTTTAATTTACATTATCAATTTATTGAACTTTATATTAGAGATATGATCTTATTGATCAAAATTTCATTTAGTATTTAATATCAGACTTAATTGTGAATTCTTTATTCTAATGTAACACATGTTTGTCCTGGTGAGTGAAAGACAACGCCACATGGCCTTAACTCCACCAGGCTAAATAAATAAACAAAAATAAAATAAAATAAGTGTTTAATCGTCCTATATAATACGAAGTTGCAATGATGAAAACCAAATGTTCATGTTACCTGGCGATCTAATGTGAAGTTTTTGTAAGGGAAACGGTGAATTTGATGTGCCGATGTCCATTAGCGCACAGCAAAGCCTTCAACAGAGTCGCTGAGAATTAATAATTTTAGTGAAAGCCTTCAACAAGGGACTTCAAAATGTGAGAGACTTAACCCACTCAGGTTTTCCTCATGTCAGTTATGTGACCTCCACTTGAATCCAGATATAAAAAGACTATACTTATGTTAATATATTTGAGGTACTATGAAAGAAATTATTTCACGGCAACAGGTTTGGAACTATTGCAGATATTTGACAGGAATTACCAACGCAACGCAAGAAACCAAGATTTGATCTCTCCATGCGTGTCCTAACGTTGGTAAAGTAACTTCGATTTTATTCCAGAGATGAAGGAACACCGTTATATAGAACATTTATCTTCTTCATCAACCTTTCAAGTATTAGACCAAGGCCTGTTACGATCCTATAGAAAATTTTCCCTCCAGCGTTTCATAGGACGGCCAAGTGATCTTCCTCCTCATGGTATATAATTATAAACAGCTTTGGGGATCCGATTTGAACTCATTCTTTCTAGATGGTGTTTCCAATTTAGTTGGTACTGTTTAATATATTCCAAAATTGGCGTAGTCTTCAATTCTTTTAAGATATCGGTGTTCCTTTACCGATCCCATCTGGTGTAACCAGCTGTTCTGCGCATGAATCTCATTTCACAAGCCGTTATTCTGCTTTCATGTTGTCTTTTTAGTGTCCATGCTTCACTACCACAGGTCAACACTGGTCTAGCCAAAGTGTTATATAAACGTAACCTGGTGTTTTTGTATAAGGGATGGTTTCATAACTTGATTAATAATTCCCAAAATTTTATTACAGCTAGTAATTTTTTCAGGGATATCTTTTTCATCCCAGATAGAGAGATAATATCCAAGATATTTAAATTGATTAGATCTCTCTAAAATTTTATTCTGGAGACAGATTTTACTTTGTATGGGGTCCTTCCCATGAAATTCCATAATTTTAGTTTTGTTAATTGATATTTCCATATTAAATTTGGCACCTATTTTTTGTAAATTATAAATTGATCGTTGCAAATCATTTTCGGAAAGTGCCAGAAGAGCTAAATCGTCTGCAAAAAGAATAGCATCGAATTTGAGGTTCCTATTTAGAACATTTATAATGTATAGATAAAAACTTCTTGTTTCCTTTATTTTCTTTTCTTCTCCAGAAAAGCCTGACCAGAGGCTATAAGATGGCAGCCCCATCACTGGTCTTGCCTTCCTTTGGCCAGCAATCAATCGAAAGGACTATTATTATGCTTTTAAGTCTTATACGCGAATTTCCCGGAAGGATCAAACTAATGAAGACCAAAGCATGAAAAAGGACAACTCTTGGAAGAAAAAAAAATTTGCTTTTTAGCACATGTAATGTATAAGGGATTAACTATAAAGATGATCAATTAGATGATATATTGTGCAAAAAGGGGATTTCATTAGCTGTAATATCAGAAACAAAAAAGAAATTACAAGGCACCAAAGAAACTCAAAATTACATTCAGTTTTATAGTGGTGTAAAAAAACATGTTCATGCACAAGCAGGAGTAGCCATTATGATTCATAAACGATTTAGAAATTCAATACATAGCTATAATTTTTGGAATGAAAGAATAATTCAAATCCGAATAACATTATCTCTAGGATACTAAACAGTGATAGGTATATATGCACCTGTAGAAGGAGATGAAGAAGAAAGTGAAAAATGTTATCATGACTTCCAGAAAGTTACCTGCACAATTAATAATAATGATATGATTAAAATTTTGGGCGATTTAAATGCCAGAATTGGTAATACTAAACTTGATACATATATAGGACCATATGGAGAGCAAACCTGTAATAGAAATGGCTTACGGTTAATTGATTTTGTCATGTTTAATCAATTCACAATAATGAACTCAGTATTTAACCACAAGGATAGTCACAAATATACATGGGAAGCCAGGGGTCTTAAATCAATAATTGACTATGCTATATGTAATAAAATATTAGCATCTAAAGTTCTTGATACAAGAGTTTACAGAGGACCTGAAATCGAATCAGACCATTACTTACTTGTTTGTCCAATTCGTATACCACCGAGATGGAAAAATAAAAATAAAATTAATAATGTAAAATTTGAAAAAGTGGACTATACTTATAAAGTAAGTCTTTTCCGAGATCCCACTATTACCTGGCTATACAAATGCAGATTAGATCGTCTAGTTCAAGAAACACCGCTTGGCGAAAATATTGAAGATGAATGGCTTGCTCTACAAAGTATTTTGACACAAGCAGCAAATGAAAGCCTGGGTATCAAAACTAAATGGAATCGAAAAAAAGGACTACGGATACGGGATGAAAACATCAAAAAAGTAATTGATGATAAGCGTGAAGCATACAAAAAATTTCTGTCTACAAAAAAGTTGAAGATAAAGTAGAGTATCATAGGAAGAGAGACATAGCTAAAATTGAAGTTCGCAAAAAACATAGACAAAGCTGGAAACAATTTGTCTCATTTTTGGAAAATGATATCACTAGGCCTCAACCAAAAATATATAAAGTTTTAAAAAATTTAAATAATGATTCAAGAGAAAATGCACATTTAAATTGTATGTCTAAACAATCTTGGCTTAACTACTTTCATCATTTATGGACACAAAAGGATGATTTATTACAAATACCAATCTCTAGTAACACTGCTTTGGAACAAATTTCTATAGATGAATTAACTGATGTTGTTAAATCATTAAAAAGTAACAAAGCTCCCGGAGAAGACCACATTAATCACGAATTATTTAAATTTTCAACTAAAAATTTTTTAGACAGATTTTTTATTCTCCTTAATATGATATGGGAAGGACAAGAACCACCACAAAGCTGGAACAAATCCATTGTAATACCAATCTTCAAAAAAGGAAGTCGCCAAATCAAAGATAACTATCGTGGAATTAGCTTGTTGAACTCTGGATATAAAAATTTATGATAATATAGTTAAGAATAAATTGAGGAAAATTTATGAAAATATAATTGGAGAAGAGCAGAATGGATTGAGAAAGGGTAGATCTTGTACAGATGGATTCTTTACTCTAAAACTACTATTAGAAAAGCACAAGGAATTCAATATAGAAACTCACATCGCCTTCGTTGACTTCATAAAGGCTTTTGACAAAGTAGACAGAAATATATTACTACAAATTTTAGCTGATGATAACGTTCCACAACAATATATTACTAATATCTTCAACATCTATAAAGATAATGAAATCTCTGTTAAACTAGATGGCAAATTATCTTCTTGGGAAATGATCAACACTGGAGTAAGACAGGGATGTGGTCTTTCACCGGTGCTTTTCATTATATACATGAATAAATTAATAAATGAATGGAGGAAAACACAACGAGGATATATACCCATCAATAGGAACCTCAAACTCGATGCTATTCTTTTTGCAGACGATTTAGCTCTTCTGGCACTTTCCGAAAATGATTTGCAACGATCAATTTATAATTTACAAAAAATAGGTGCCAAATTTAATATGGAAATATCAATTAACAAAACTAAAATTATGGCATTTCATGGGAAGGACCCCATACAAAGTAAAATCTGTCTCCAGAATAAAATTTTAGAGAGATCTAATAAATTTAAATATCTTGGATATTATCTCTCTATCTGGGATGAAAAGGATATCCCTGAAAAGTTACTAGTTATAATAAAAGTTTAGGAATTATTAATCAAGTTATGAAACCATCCCTTGTACAAAAAAACACCAGATTACGTTTATAATAACACTTTGGCTAGACCAGTGTTGACCTATGGTAGTGAAGCATGGACACTAAAAAAACAACATGAAAGCAGAATAACGGCTTGTGAAATGAGATTCATGCGCAGAACAGCGGGTGTACACCAGATGGGATCGGAAAAGGAACACCGATATCTTAAAAGAATTGAAGACTACGCCAAATTTTGGAATATATTAAACAGTACCAACTAAATTGGAAACACCATCTTGAAAGAATGAGTTCAAATCGGATCCCCAAAGCTGTTTATAATTATATACCAAGAGGACGAAGATCACTGGGCCGTCCTATGAAACGCTGGAGGGAAAATTTTCTATAGGATCGTAACAGGCCTTGGCCTAATACTTGGAAGGAAGAAGAAGAAGAAATAGAAAACTTTCATAAAATTTTGATAATCAAATTAAAAACACGAAGATTTTTCTCAGGCAGTCCAGAGATCCTTCAAAATATCAATAGAACATATATCCAAATACTGCTCATCGCTGGAAAATGTTTAACATTGGTGAATGACTTCATCAAAATTACCTCAAGTACTATGGAAATACCTTAAAACCACAATTAGCCTATATTTACCCAATCCCGAGTATTCAACAAAGGATACTACTAAAAGTATCCCTTATGTTTATATCACGGATAATTCGGAAGGTTTTTGATGAAGCAAGAAGAAGAAAACTCTTAAAAGACGTCGAAATGTACTAGGGTATTTGTTTAAAGAAATGTTAAAATTGTGAATGTATGTAAGATAATATAAAAGTATAATATTAAGTAGGCTCACTGTTTGTGCGGTTTCCTCAACTATTAGAATTATTAAAACAGTATAGGCCTTTCGGGACAAGTTCCATCCTCATCATAAGGTTGTTCTTTCCTACACAGAGTTTTTATTCCTTCCCAGCTACAGTAAGTATCTGGATAGTTCCGAACAACCTTCTCTGAGGATGGGACTGGTCTCGAAAGGCCTACGTTGATTTAATAACTTTAATAGTTGAGGAGATTGCACAGAAGGTAGATAATTTTATAAATTTGTATTATAATTGGTGGTTCAAACTCGGCCGGGGTCGATGGATTTTTTAGGATGGAAAAATCCAAGGAGCAAATCCTCCAGGAGGGACTTTAAGCCGTGTTTCCCGAGTCTGAAGATTTTTAGGCTCGTAAAAGATCCTCAAGCCTGAATGAAAGGCCTATAAGCAAAATTTACCGAATTATCCCTTCCTAGATGTCAGTATGAGGCGGAACGCTGACCGCGGACCGCTCAAATGACATCTATACGAAAACGAGTGTAACTTAACTAGTATGGTTCAAATTCTTCCCTATAAGGGGAGAGCGCCTAAATCTCGGTTAAGGGGAAACATGGGCTTACAAGATTACAAGAAGATATACTCTAATACATAACGGAATTTTATCATGAATTTTATTATTATTAAAAATGTGAAAATTAATTCGTCTTAGTTTGTAAATACAACACGGTGTTCATTTAGTGAAATTCCCAAACTACTTTAATAATCAGTTGCCAGTAATAATGACGGAGTTATACTATCACATCCTTGTTTTAAAGCTACCGGTTAGTGACGTGCTCTTTTGGCAAGTCACAAGTGATTTATGTTACCGTCATTTTGGACTCGTGAAGTCATTAGTTACTAAGAGTGAATAGTCATTGATATGTTCACTCGAAATATATCACAATTCAGAAATGAATATAGCATTACTCAGTTGATGGGATAATTAAATTAACCAGTTGTAACTTGAAGAGTCTCTTCATTCAAACAAAGAGATTTAGATTCCAGAGAGCCAGAAATTCGAAAGATATTTATCAATCTTCAATATTAAAGTTGATTCTATTCTGAATGATTAAATTAAATTAAACTGACGTGCTATACGTTAACCTTCTTTCTTTCTTTCTCCCTTTCTCTCTTTCTTCCTTTCTTTGTCTCTTTCATTTCCTTCTCTATTTCTTTCTTTATTTTTCCCCTCATTTCTTTTTCCTATTCTTTATTCTCTCTCTCCTTTCTCCCTTTCTTTCTTCTTTCTCCTTTCCTTCTCCCTTTCTTTCTTTCTCCCTCTCTTCTTTTACCTCTTTCTTTCTTCTCTCTCTCTTTCTTTCTTTCCTTTCTCTCTCTTTATTTCTTTCTCTCTCTTCTTTCTTTTATTTATTTCTTTTCTCTTTCTTTCTTTCTCTGTCTTCTTTCTCTTTCTTTCTCTCTTCTTTCTCTCTTTCTTTTCTTCTTTCTTTCTTCTTTCTCTCTTTCTTTTCTCTTCTCTTTCTTTTTCTTTCTGTTCTCTTCTTTTTTCTTCTTTATTTATTTCTGTCTTTCTGTCTTGGTTTTTTGTTCTTTCTTTCTCTCTGTCTTTGTTTCTCTTTCTCTTTCTTTGTTTCTTTCTTCTTTCTTTCTCTTTCTTTCCCTATTCTTTTTCTTTCTATCTCCCCTTTCTTTCACTCCGATGTTTTAGTTACACCCTCCGTTTGTAGGTACTTTTGCATGTCCCACCGCTACCTGAGGCTTACAGCGACACGACATGTTAGAAGAGAATTTTAAATTCTGGATAGCACATTAACACGCCTAAATTAATAATCTGCTTAATTCCAAGGCAACCTCCGAGATAACGTAAACAATTAAAACAAGCTCATTCAGTCATACATTCATACTAAATAAACAAAGCGAACATGGTGTAAATTATTGTGAAGGCCATATAGTGTTGGGGACTATTCGGAGCTTAAAATTGCATGAATTTTGTCTGGCATGTGAGCAAAAGCCCCCAACCAAACCTTACTTGGGAAACTTGTCCTAGAAGTGGATAGAACCCTGGCCCACTCTGTCTCAGTCAACTTTTTAATAGAAAAAAAACTTATTTCGTCTAGCAGGAAAACAGAAATGCATACTTAAAAATATTAATCCAAACAAATACATAATACTCCTATATCCATAGGAATCTGCGGTGTCAATCCCTTAGAATTAGTGCTGCGGACTCAATATCCAACGAGTGGATGTGTTTTTGAATGGTGTTAAAATCCTATGAGTGTCTTCTTTGAGAAGGGAAGAAAACCCGTGTCCCATAAGGTAGATTTACAGCACGTACAAATTCAAGGCCTGAAAAATGAGGTCTCTGGATCATTTTCTTCTGCCTCCAAGCAAGTATTTTAATTGTGATGCTAATGATCCGAAAATTTAAAGTGCGTCGTTAAATAAAACGCTAAGGAAATTTGGGATTAAAACCCGGCCGATATCAATGGATTTTTTTCACGGCGTAAAATTTCTGAGTAAGAACTCTATCGGAAAGGGTGTAATACCAATGATCTCCTGTCGTAGATCGACGGCAGGTAAAGAACCTCATTCCCGAAGAGAGGACCTCTGACGCAAATTTTCAACTCACTGAATTGAAACCCTAATGTTAAATAAAACACTGCTCACCTATCGAGAACCTGGAGAATTGTTTCTTTAAAATGGCGTATTTTACAAAAATAATATAATTTCCGGTTGCTCCGTGGCGCAAGCGGTTCAATGCTCATCTCTCACCACTGGGGTCTCGAAATCGAACCTCGGTCACTCCACATGGGTTTCGTGGTGGATGAAACGGAACTTGGGCAGGTTTCTCTCAGCGTTCCTCCCGTTTTCCCTTATCACAAATTTCATTCTACCTTAGGCGCCGTAGCCGAGTGGTTAAGGTAAGATATTTTAGCCAGAACTACGGCACTTGCTCTGGTTTGAGTCTCGATGTGGGAAGAAATTGTCTCATGCTCCAAGTTGAGAATATCTGCTATAACAGCTGGGGAACTCGACATGCTGACCACGTGTTACCCCATCAACTGGCTGTATGATCGTCTAACTCTATGAACTCATGTGGATGTAAAGCCAGCAGCAGGCGGGTAGCCAAAGGCCTTCAAGGCCTGTTACGCCATGGAGTTTAGTTTTTTCATTCCTCCATGCTCATCTCATCCATTTCTTTAATACGCCTCGATGCGTCAGTCATGGTAGACCGGCGCACTTGTCGTTCAGAAACCCTCGACCCGACTCTGAGTTGGATACGAATTGGGGATAATATTATTGTACAATCTCCATCAAAAATCTATATTATATTTAATATAACTTATGAAGATTCCATTCCATTCCATAGTAATTCTACCTGAAGGCTGGTCGTTCACTGCAATCATAGCATTTTCATGCTATACTTTGCAGCTTTACTAGGGAATTATAGGTGTGGTAGCTTCCCGTTTCTTTCCACACCGATGAAGGATGATGATGATAAGATGAATATCGATGATGATGATTGCGATGGCCATATGAATTCGGGGACCGTTTGGGTTTTAGAATTTTCCTGACATTTGTCTTACAGGTGAGGAAAAACCCCGATAAAAACCTCACCCAGAAAAACTGTCCCAAGCGGGGATCGAACCCGGGCCCGCTGCGTGACAAGGCAGCACGCTACCTCGAGACCACAGCGGTGGACCTTATGAAGATAAGAAATACATCATTTCAGAAAAATACCATAATTTTCGGAGCAATAGTAACAATTAAAATAACCCATTAGTGCATTAGCGGTAATCATTACGCGGCCCGCGGGCCGCATGCGGCTCTTGAAGATATTTATTAAGGCTCTTGGAATAATTTTACCTTCATTACATTACATTTAAATGTTTAATTCTCAGTATAAAATGATATTATCTTTATTGAAATTCTACAAAACTTTGGATATCCCTGTGTCATCCGAGCAGTACAGTACTGCACGTGTTCAACAATGCTATGCAATGTCCTGGCTAGTGATATTGGTTTTGAATATGCGTACGTTTGTTTTTAAAACCGTTTAAACTTCTACATTTTCGTCCGAATCTTTCACAATGAAATATTATACAATTTAGTTTCTATGAACAAGCGACTGGATACTGTGTGTTACCTAATCAGTTGAAGTGAAGTGAATTTCAGTGTTTAATAATGACTGGTGTTTTTTCGAAAGGGAAAAAGAGAAAACTCGAAGATGAAGGAAGAGTTTTTCAAGATACAAGGGAGCATGAATTTTTCTTCATACCTGCTATGTGTTTATTATGTCGAGACGTAGTTCAAGGTTATAAACGATTTAATCTTAATAGTCATTATAAAACGGTTCATTCAAATTTTGAGTGCAAATATCCTAAAGATTCTAAATTGAGAGCAGAAAAACTAAAAACATTAAAAATGTCAATAGTGTCTGAACGGAAAATGATGTTGGATACCGTAAGTGAAAATAAATTGATAACAAAAGCATCATATGAAGTATCAGAAATTTTAGCACGCAAAATGACACCGTTTGTCGATGCAGAGATTTTTAAGGAGTGTTTTCTAGTCGTTTGTGACACATTATATTCTAAATTTCCAAATGCAAAACAGATAAAAAGTGACATACAAAAGTAACAACTTTCCGATTCTACTTGTGTTAGGAGAGTTAACGAAATGTCTGTAGACATGCTCATTGTACTCTCGATGAAATTCGTGAATGTGACTATTTCAGCCTTGCTCTGGATTCGTCCACAGATATTAGTTCCACCTCTCAGTTGGTTTTATTTGTTAAATATCGTAATAAGATAGGGATTATAAAGGAAGAATTTTTAACTGTAATACCTATGACAGGTCAGACACAGGGAATAGATTTTTTTGAAGTAGTTAAATCTTTTTTTGACAAATACAAAATTGACCTAAACAAATTTTTATCAGTGTACACTGACGGTTGTCCCTCAATGACTCATTTCTCTGTTAAAAAAAACATTTAAATAGAGACCACTTATTAACATACCATTGCATTTTACATCATGAAAATCTTGCTGCTAAATTTGACGAAACTTTCAGGTCTGTGATGAAGAAAGTAATTAACATTGTTAATTTCATTAGATCACCTGAACTGAATCATAGGCAGTTCATAGAATTTCTCAAAGAGCTTAATTCACAGTATGATGATATTTATCACAGTGAGGCCAGGTGGCTGAGTAAAGGAAGAGTTTTGGAACGATTTTTTAATCTTCGCCATGAAATAAAACTCTTTTTAAGTGAACGAGATAAAGATTTACCCTGAACTAGACTCTTCTTCATGGTGGCTGATATAACAGGAATACTGAATGATGTCCAAATTAAAATGCAAGGTACAAATAAACTTATTACTCAGCTCACAAGTGCAATTTTTTGTTTAGAAGAAAATTAAAAATGTATACAGAAGAACTTAATAATAATGATTTCATTATTTTCCCATGTTTCCAACATCTTATTGAAGAATATTCAGAGGAAGAAATAAACTTGCAACCATTCATAGAATTGCTCGCTGTACTACACCATGATTTCAGCGCGAGATTTAATGATTTTAGAAAGTTTCGAAACCCATTTCGATTAGTTGAAAATCCCTGGTCAATAACGACAACAGATATAACTGGGTTGTGAACTATTTTTGGTCCTGAGATTAGAAATCTAAAAAAATGAATTTATTGGTCTCCATTAGGATTCAGAACTGGAAGATATTTTTCAAGAGAAACGAAAAACGAATTCAATTTTAGAGTTTTGGAATACAGTTCCAGAAAAATAGTTCGAAAACTTGGTGTTGTGTGCATATAAAATTCTGTGTATTTTTGGATCAACGTATGTTTGTGAAATGACTTTCAGTAAGATAAAGTTCATCACAGATCTCGTCTCACCAATGTGAACTTGGAAAACCTGCTGCGGATATGTGTGGCAAATCAACCAGCTCGTATTGACAAAATTGTGCAGGAGAGTAGCAGAGTTCGACCGTCAACTTCACATCAGTAATCTACATAACTGTAAGTTGCCTTAAAAGTATGTACAGTACCGTAATAATAATAATAATAATAATAATAATAATAATAATAATAATAATAATAATAATAATAATAAAATAATAAACAGTTAATTATTAACAAAAATTAAATGATAGTAATCAGTAATTGTGTTTTGTCCGTAAATGTAAAAGAAAAGCTGCGGGTTACCAAGACTGAGAACTGTGAAATTTGGTGCGGCTCTCGAACAGATATGGTTTCTTATATCTGGCTCTCTTGTAATTTCTAGTGAGTACCACTGCATTAGTGCATAGCGTCCCATTATAAGACGGTGGCATATTATTTTTTCAGAAGTTGGAAATGATATAGCAACATTTTTTAAAGGGGTATTGCATTCCCTTAAGACTGTATGTTGATAATGTTTTATCAAATTTTTGCAAAAGTTGATTATTTGACTGTAATTGGCATTTGTTTTGAGATGGCGAAAAAACAGTGTGCTGTTGTGCACAGAGTGGGTGTAAATGTTTAATTACAATACTATTACCGCATTATTTCCTTATATTTCACTCTAATTGTTAAGTACACTCTATAATTATTTTATTGCTATAAAATAATTCGTTTTAGAAAATTATCCTTGTCACAATAAAGAAATATATTTCAATGTGCTATAAAAAGAACACCATGCAGTCTGTACCATATTAAAAGGACATTCGATTATATAAATATGAATTAGCTTGAACAGTTTTCAACTGCATTGTCTTATCTAATATGATGATAAATAAATCTGTTGGTCATGTCTATGCTAAACACATGACTTTACTTCTCTTTGACTCAATATCTCAGTATAAAATAAGTATTTTAGTGTACATAAACCATCTCATAAATATATTTTTCAATTTATTATCAGTCTGACTACGAAACGAAATCCTTGAAATATTGGAAAGTGAAGAACGTGAGAGTCTTGTATATGTTTGTCCACCTGATGATGGCCTATTCACCAATATGAACAGCGATAAATCTGACGATGAGCATGAAGCTAATCTCAACCACCTTGGTAGACGAATGCTTCTTGCTACCGCTGAGGTTCAGTTTGTGTGCAACGACGACTATATTGAAGAAGAAATTGGTTGTTTCAAAATACCGCTACTACTTCTCAAAAGAAAATGACAAATAATGTTGTACCTGAGGTCAAATTATAAAGTCCCTCCGCCTAAGGCATTCTTATCCAACAATAAAGGGGTCATATGGACCAGTTTGTTTCATCATATAGATCTAGAATGAGGCAGAAGAAATTTTGATGGCCTATCTTTGCCTACTTTCTAGATGTCAGTGTTGTGAATGCATGGATACTTCACAGAAAACTACATCAGAACCTCTGTTGAAGTTTAGGCGCCAACTTGCCATTGCCATATGGAGTTCCTTCTCATCAAGGCAAATCTAATCCAGCACCTTCACAAGATCTGAGGTTTGATGGCCAATGTCACTGGCCTATGGAAAATGATACACAAAGAAGATATGCAAATTGCACTGGGAAGGCTAAGTTCATTTGCTCAAAATGCAAAATAGAACTACATCCAAAATGGTTTTTGGAATTCCATACAAAGAAATAACGTCACACTCAATGTTCCAATAAATATGTGTTCTCTTTGATAGGCGTTCAATATATTTCACTTATTTTATATTATCATTCTTATAACTAAAACAACAGTAATGTATATAACATAATATAATTGTTCTGCCCGCTGTGCAGAGCGTCCCATTTTTGGACGACTTAAATTTGTATGTCGAACATACAAAAGTGATAATACATGTATAAAAACAAGTAGATTAACTTTCAAAAACATGTGTTTTCTCATTAAACAGAAATTCCTTACTTTAAAAATGAAAATTTACTTTATGTACTAATGGGATAACTGACTAACCAGATCATTTAGAATCAGTAGGTTCAAACTCCATTTAATAAAAGCCCGCCACTGATCCTTTTCCGCAGCCAACTGAGTCTGATTCTTATCTGCGATATCTAGTTCCATAAGATCCATTCGAATATTATCCTCACACCTACATCTAATCATTATATTTTCCTTAAGAATTTCCCAATAAAAATTAAACATTTGCCACTCTCATTGATTTGAACTACATAATCGGCCTATAAAAATCTCCTATGCTTAATAACCATGACAATATTAAGGCAATGCCATAAATTAATAATAATAATAATAATAATAATAATAATAATAATAAAATAATAATAATAAAATAATAATAATAATAATAATAGCTTGATTTAACCAGGCACAGTTAAGGCCGTAAGGCCTTGTCTATCACTCAATTAGGTTAAAAAATACAAATATGATTCTTACATCTATGTACAATAAATATAAATATTACATAGTATGTCTAAAATATAATTATATTTAACAAAATATTTTGAATTAATCTAGATTTAACGAATGGAATATAAAATTTAAAATATATAAAACGAGAAAAAATATTAATGACAGAATAAATTTAACTCTCGAAAAAAATTAATTATTTAAAAGGTAATTGTATAAGTGTGACTTAAAAGTACCAGTGTTCGGCAACCTCTGATATCTTATGGAAGGAAATTCCAGGAGCGGCCACTGGCTACTGTGAAAGAAGTAGAAAAAGAGGAAATGCTATGAAGAGGGATTGAGAAGTTGCTCAATTTGAAATTTCTTCCATGCTGTATTTACCATCCCTTATTGGATCGAATATTCGTCTTATGGTCTTATTTTCTTCCCTTAATGAAAGATACCTTGCTATATATATTCATAGAACACCATGAGTAATTGCCGTTTTATAAACTCTTAATAGGATTAGCGTATTAACACGTCTAAAACCCATTTAAATTAAAAATCGTTATCGGCCAATATGCAATTAGTTCCGATTCGAATTAGATTTAAGGTGAGACGGTAGGCCCTGTCCCACCAATGTTAAAACATGCGAATTTGAGACCCATTTTGTACTAGATGGATTGTAATGAAATTTTTACAGCATATTAAATGAAGATTGTAAAGACCACTGAACCTCAGTCAAACTTGTATCTAAGTTTTCATGTCCTATATATATTGCCACCAGACTCTTTTTTTATTAAAGAATACTTTTAAAAAATCATAAGTGAGGATCTATACAAGAGAACATCACGATTGTGGTTCGACAGTTTTAGTATAACTAGATTTACTGTCTTCAAAAATGCATATATATATATATATATATATATATATGTATCCATCCATAGTAATTCTGCCCGAAGGCAGGTCCTTCACTGCAATTATAGCATTTTCATGCTATGCTTGCAGCTTTACTAGGGAATTGTGTAGGTGTGGTAGCTTCCCGTTGCTTTCCACACCGGTGAAGGATGATGGTGATGATGATGATGATAAGGGTGATGATGATGATCATGATGGCCATATGATTTCGGGGACCGTTTGGGCCTTAAAGTTTTCCTGACATTTGTCTTACAGGTGAGAAAAAACCCCGATAAAAACCTCACCCAGAAAAACTGCCTCGACCGGGGATCGAACCCGGACCAGCTGCGTGACAAGGCAGCACGCTACCTCGAGACCACATATATATATATATATATATATATATATATATTATATATATCTCCAATAGTTCCTGAGATAATGGGGCAAATTCTCAAAAATTTTCACTTTCCACAAAATAAGGATTATAATATAATGGTATCACAGGCTGACAGGTGTCAATTTAAAGAAAAACACCTAAGGCACTTATAATTAGCGTTCAGTACAAAATCATATACAGAAATGTTCAGAAAAGAACAGACTATTTATATATGATTTTTTTTTTCAGATTTGGCCTACCGGTTTAAAGTATAATGGTATTACTGGCTGACAGCTGTCATTAAAAAAATTAACGCACTTATAATTGGCGTTCAGTAAAAAATAATATACAGAAATGTTCAGAAAAGAACAAACGATTTAATTATGAAAAAGAAACAAAAATTGATTTTTTTCAAATTTTGGCCTACCGTCTTGCCTTAATTTATCTCTTTGAATGAAAATGCTATGGAAGACTAATGTTATCAGCAGATCTTGAATTGAAGTATATTTTTACAGTACTTTTTTGTATTGCCGGAGGCTAAATAAAAAAGCAAGAAGTATTAACATATTTCTTGGAGGTAATTACCTGAGCTTCTTAAAACTGTTTCTAGACAGCGTTGGTATAATTAGACGCTTGAGGGTATGTCCTGCAATGTGTAAGTACTCCAGTTAGCGACTTAAGTTTTACTTCATCTCCTGCATTTGTTTGAGTTAAAATAAACAAATGTATTCTAATTTTACTTTTCAGCAAAAAAAAACATATTGTCAGTTGTATTTAGTTGAGCTAGGAAGAAACTCATTTTTAGTAATGCGTAAAAAATTATACAGGGTGATTCAAAATGTTGTGCACAAATTTAAGTAGCTTGTAGAGGGGTCTAAGTACAACTTTTGACCAATAACTTATGGCCTGAAAAGTAATTCCGGGTCAGTACATGCCTGAGAATATCTGGAACTTCAATGCGGGTCTAAGCATACTTTTCAGAGAGGCACTGAGTTCGATAAACTACTGTATGAATTTATGAAGACTATTGTCATATCGTGCAGTGCAGAGTACAGTACTTGTGTACTCTTCTGTTCACATCTGATAGCCATTCGTGCGCTCTGTAGGTTTTCTTTTCAGTACGGTGTCTGCAATGTACTTTAGAGGTCCATTAAAGTATTACTTTGACGACTTGCGATTCTAGTGAAATGGAATACGTGTTGTCAGAACTTCAAGACATGCATTTCATGTATGGTAAAGCGAATGGTAATGTACAGCGCACAATATCCGAACAGACGTCAACCACATCCTCGAACGTTTCAAAACGTTCACCACCGACTCGGGAGACAGGTTTCTTGCGTTTATTGCACCATGTAGGCCGGTCACGTACGATTCGGACAGTCGCTATTGAAGAGGAAGTTCTTGCTCACTGGAAGAACATGCCTGTATTCAATGTGGTGATAGACATTTTGAACACCTAGTGTTGTAAAACCAAATTGGTGAAAAAAATTTCATTTGCTTAAGTGTGTGAACAAAATAATTTGTTGTCCGTTCAATATTCCCAGGCATGTACTGACCTAGGATTACTTTCCAGACCATAAGTTACTAATCAAATGTTGTTGCATTTCGACCCCTCTATAAGCTCTTGAAATGTGTGCACAACCTTTTGAATCACACTGTAGAATCCTATCCCGCAATAAACTAAATACGGAAGTTGCTATTATGATGGAACTGTCAAATGCTTAGAGAAGGCAATACAAATATACGTACTTTTAGGACGTCGAAAAGGCTTTTATATGTAGATTACGCCAAACGTCTGATTCGGGATTCGGGATTCAAGGGCGTAGTTCATATTTTATTTAAAATTTAATAACAAATTTAGTAAAACTAAAATCGTTGACTATTCAAGGGTAGACGTTATTTGATAGGCTACACAATACTGGAATTAGGGACAAATGTCATATTCAAGACATAACCAAATTTATTATAGACAGACGAAAATGTTGGAAAGATCGCATAGAAAGAATGGAAGACAACATACTTCCAAACAGGAAGACCAGACAAGAGAACGGTAGACTGTAGATGCACATCCAATACGTCTTCCTCCGAGGAGTGATTTGGGAAATAAACAGGACTCTCGGTAGCTCTTGCTTGCATTCTACTCTCGCCCATATGTTTGGCATTTCTCTCCCAATCCCTGGCAATCTCGAGGAGCGAGATTCGAGTGACAGTGATTGTTGTAAGAGGAATAATTAAGGGGGTTCCATCCTCTGTCTTAGGTTTATAGGTTAATAAGGGATGTTTGGGCGCCAGGAGTATCAAAGGAATTCTCCGTGTATGAGAATTTGGGTTGCTCAGATTGGAAATTGGTAGAGTTGGCCGGCGCAAGACTGCGCTAGATGAATTTTAATAAATAGGCTTTATTAATCGAAATGAACACTGGATACACGTATAATTCTAGAAACGCTGAATGTCGGACAAGGTATTGACTACAGGAGCGCGTTTAGACTTCAGGCTAGAATCTCTGAGAGTCTATCACTACTGAATTATTTCTAAGTATGAAATTCCTGAAGTTACTCAACTAATTTGTTAATTGATACCTTTGTGCCGTTAAAGAACTATGTCGGTGAGTCTGTTACTTCTTCGGTCTCGGTGAGCTACGAAGAACTAACTTAACATCGTTTGAGTAGTTATAAAAAAACTTCGTTTACCCTCTCCCTGTAATCGTGTCCTCATGAGGTAATTATCTTGTCGGGATATAACCCTTTACTATTGCCTGACAACGATTCCTTATGCCCAAAGAAGGGATCGCCGTCTTTTGATTGGACAATATTTCACCAAGATTCCTGGCCGAATACGCCCATTCTAAAATTCCGTTTTATCATAAGTTCGAACTCTGGGGAATTCCGATCTAAGTTTGTTGTATAATGTTGTTTTGGTCAGTGGCCTATTTCCCGCTTGTTTGCTCGCTTGTCGTTCTAACAGTTTGTCTGGTTCCTTATAATGAGTGTTTTACTTCACGCTGTAATAAAAAAAAATTAGCATCTGAAGTTCTTGATACAAGAGTTTACAGAGGACCTGAAATCGAATCAGACCATTACTTACTTGTTTGTCCAATTCGTATGCCACCGAGATGGAAAAATAAAAATAAATTTAATAATATAAAATTTCAAAATGTGGACCATACTTATAAAGTAAGTCTTTTTCGAGATCCCACTATTACCGTACATGGCTATACAAATGCAGATTATATCGTCTAGTTCAAGAAATACCGGTTGGCGAAAATATTGAAGAAGAATGGCTTGCTCTACAAAGTATTTTGACACAAGAAGCAAATGAAAGCCTGGGTATCAAAACTAAATGGAATCGAAAAAAAAGGACTACGAATATGGGATGAAAACATCAAAAAAGTAATTGATGATAACCGTGAAGCATACAAAAATTCCTTATCTACAAAAAAATACGAAGATAAAGTAGAGTATCATAGGAAGAGAGGCATAGCTAAAATTGAAGTTCGCAAAAAACATAGACAAAGCTGGGAATTATTTTGTATCATTTTTGGAAAATGATATCACTACGCCTCAAACAAAAATGTATAAAGTTTTAAAAAATTTAAATAATGATTCAAAAGAAAATGCACATTTAAATTGTATGTCTAAAGAATCTTGGCTTAATTACTTTCATCAGTTATGGACACAAAAGGATGATTTATTACAAATACCAATCTCTAATAACACTGCTTTGGAACAAATTTCTATAGATGACTTAACTGATGTTGTTAAATCATTAAAAAGTAACAAAGCTCCCGGAGAAGACCACATTAATTAAGAATTATTTAAATTTTCAACTAAAAAATTTTACACAGATTTCTTATTCTCCTTAATATGATATGGAAAGGACAAGAACCACCACAAAGCTGGAACAAATCCATTGTAATACCAATCTTCAAAAAAGGAAGTCGCCAAATCAAAGATGACTCTCGTGGAATTAGCTTGTTGAACTCTGGATATAAAATTTATGCTAATGTAGTTAAGAATAAATTGAAAAAACTTGTACAGATGGATTCTTCACTCTATAACTACTATTAGAAAAGCACGAGGTATTCAAAATAGAAACTCATATCACCTTCGTTGACTTCTTAAAGGCTTTTGACAAAGTAGACAGAATTATATTACTACAAATTTTAGCTGATGATAACGTTCCACAACAATATATTACTAATATCTTCAACATCTATAAAGATAATGAAATCTCCGTTAAACATGATGGCAAATTATCTTCTTGGGAAAAGTTCAACACTGGAGTAAGACAGGGATGTGGACTTTCACCGGTGCTTTTCATTATATGTATGAATAGAATATAAACGAATGGAGGAAAACACAACGGGGATATATACCCATCAATAGGAACCTCAAACGCAATGCAATTCTTTTTGCAGACGATTTAGCTCTTCTGGCACTTTCCGAAAATGATTTGCAACGATCAATTTATAATTTTAAAAAATATATGCCAAATTTAATATGGAAATATCAGTTAACAAAACTAAAATTATGGCATTTTCATGGGAAGTGCCCTATACAAAGTAAAATCTGTCTCCAGAATAAAATTTTAGAGAGATCTAATCAATTTAAATATCTTGGATATTATCTCTCTATCTGGGATGAAAAGGATATCCCTGAAAAATTACTAGTTATAATAAAAGTTTGGGAAATATTAATCAAATTATGAAACCATCCCTTGTACAAAAAAACACCAAATTACGTTTATGTAACACTTTGGTTAGACCAGTGTTGACCTATGGTAGTGAAGCATGGACACTAAAAAGACAACATGAAAGCAGAATGACGGCTTGTGAAATGAGATTCATGCGCAGAACAACGGTTTACACCAGATGGGATCGGAAAAGGAACACCGATATCTTAAAAGAATTGAAGGCTACGCCAAATTTGGAATATATTAAACAGTACCTACTAAATTGGAAACATCATCTAGAAAGAATGAGTTCAAATCGGATCCCCAAAGCTGTTTATAATTATATACTAAGAGGACGAAAATCACTGGGCCGTCCTACGAAACACTGGAGGGAACATTTTCTATAGGATCGTAACAGGCCTTGGCCTAATACTTGGAAGGAAGAAGAAGAAGAAGAAGAAGAAGACTTCATGCTGTAATTTACACGCCCTACATCAATTCTTTGTCCATAACTTGTCAGCGAATTTTGGTTTAAGATCTTAGATTGCTGGTCTACAAGGAAATGTCTGGTAATCCCCTAGTACAATGAATTTCCTCAAATTTTAACTCTTTTTCATCGCTTGAAGTATCTGTCGCTTGACAATAGCGGTACGATGTACTTGCTAAATTATTTCCGTAATAACTAACTGCTAGTTTATTCATAATCCTAGCAACCCCTGTAAATTTAATTAATTTATATTTGATTATATAAAAATTGAATCCCTCGTGTTCTGATGAATAAATAAATCTAAATCTAAATCTAAATCTAAAATCTAATGATTTGATTGCATATACATTTCGTATATCTTCGATGATTATTTCGTCCTATAGTGTTTTAGCGTATGTATAATAATATTCATCCTGATTAATTATTTTGATTTCTCAATTTAAGAGAGTCTGAGTGAAAGATTATGCTTCATTGTGTACTTGACCGGCTCTATAAGACATACAGTTATGTGCAACAACCAGTGAATTAATCATTATTAATTCACTCATTTTTGTTTAAAAAGGTGTCCACCGCGGTGATCTCGGGGTAGCTTCGTTTCATCCTACCAAGCGGGTCTGTGTTCGATCCCCGGTCCGGACGAGTTACTGGGTGAGATTGTTTCGTTTTTTTTTTTCCCTTAGCTGTAACACAAATATTAGGTAATTTAAGGTTCACGTAGTGTTCTAACACCATCTGGTCATTAAAATCATCCATATCATATTCGCCTTCCTTTAGTATTAATGAATGAGTGAATTGAGTGTGTTTTCTTAAATCTTTGTGTTGTCTCAGAGATGACCGTAGCATTGAACCGATCTCACTCATCCTGGAAGATCCTCCATGTTCTGTGTGATCAAAGAAGTATGTGTGTAATCCAGAGTTTAAAATACTCTTCCGACAGATCGTGTACTTTCTAAGGTCGATGTATCATGGTACACTTAAAAAGTACCTACAAGGAGAGAGGTTAAACTGAAGTAAAGATATATATATATATATATATATATATATATATATTTCATGTAAACTAGCAAACACTAACTCATGTATAAAATATGTAATTTAGGTTAATCACTATTGTAAGAACTGAACATACAAGTAGGTATACAATTTTATTTTTTTCTATCTTCACACTCAATTTCGTTTCCTAATTAACTTATTTTTCTTTCATGCTATGAATTTTAATATACATGACATAAATACCAAATCATTTTAACAATCGAGAATATAATTTTATTCTCATTTTAAATAACGTTTTACATATGTATTCGTTGTATTTGAATTAAGCCTCAGTACGAGTTAGTACTCCTTCGGGTGTCGCTTACAAAGTCTATACAGTAGCCCTACACTGTGTGATATAAATACAATAATATTACAGTCCTAAATTAAAGAAACCCCCCAATACAGTGGAAAAAACTTATTTTCTTCATATTTCACTGTTAGAAGCTAATGTAGCCAAATTTATTCCATTAAATGGATTAATTTTCAAGGTGAGGTACAGTAGCACACAGTGATATATACAGCCTATTGGCAATTATAGCTCTTATATTCCCTTCAGCTTCAAGACTAAATTAAGCTACTCTACTTAAAGTAGTAACAGACAATTTAAATATGAATTCTGAATAAGTACTCTAATTTCATATACAGAATAAAATACATTATTATGAAAGTATTCCCCGAATATGTTTGAATTAAAGAAATGTAGTTTAGCTTGGTAATTTTTTCTGACCTCCTTAAGAGGAAATATGCTTTGAGCAGTGGCGGCCGCTCCTTATGTGCTGAGGTGCTGCAGCACACTTAATTGTGAGGGAGGAAAAGTACCGAACAAAAAAAAAATATTTTAAACAGCGCGGTTTCTTTATTTATGCTGGCTTTTCATGCACTCTAGTCGTTCGTTCCAATCTCCAATGTCTTTGGAATGTGGCGTGAATCGTACAGCAGTATTGAATCTCGCATCGCGCGTGCGCAAAACCAAATTTTCGTTTTCGGAATGTTCCATCCTATCTACGTGCGTGCGCAGAAACTAAATTTCGTTTCGTCTATTTCATCGCGGCTGTGGCGGTCATTTCTCCAGCCCGACGTGCAGATGGCGATTTCTATGTACTGTTGTACTGATTAAATTTTTTATCAATTTTTGTTTTGTTTTCATTTTAATGCAAATTTTTACCTCTTACGTTTTCCTACTATAAGTATTTTACATTTATTAGACATATAGTAACATAAAAAATAATTTTTAATGTTGATATTTAATTGTTTCTGAGTACGTTTAGACATAACTTAAGAAAGCACCGTTGGCAATACTATCACATTCTTGCGCGGTTCTCCTCTCCAAACGTTTGTTCATACAGTATGCATATGTATATTTTCTGTTTGAACGACACGGTGCAGTTTGAAAGTAAGTTAAATTTGATCGGTTCGTAGTGCTATAAATTATAATTAGTATTTGAAAGAAGTACGTTATATTTAAAAAGGGATGGAGAATTCTGTAGGAAATTTATTAGAAACATCCTTCTCCAGCAGACAATTCGAAGAGAAAATTCAAATAAAACAATTAGGTACGTCTATACCGAGCGCTATTATAAAAAAAAATAATAAATCGACTTACACACGAAAGTTCAACAGACAGATCATGATTGGGTGTGTGGATAGGCCCAATGCATTGTGAATGGTCTCTTTTGTTTCCCATGCCTATTTTTTGGTAACAATCATGCATGGATTACAGTCGGTGTGACGGATTTAGGGCATCTTAACGTGTTAATTAAAAAACAATGTAAAATGTGAGAGACATGATTAATGCTATAGATCTTAGTGTATTATGAATGTGAATATCGCAACACAGATACGTTGTGTCTATCATAAACACATAGAAAAATACAATTGACTAGTAAAAACTATATGTACTTTTTAGAATAACTTATTATATCAAATTCTGTGGTGTCTTTGAGTTCGCGTTAAGGGGGCATGATGAGGGTGACATGTCTGATAATTCGGGAGTTTTTCTTGGGATAAAGATATTTAATTTCTAGTGTAGACAATGCAGTGAAAGAATACATGAAATCTCTAATTAGATTTTTAAGGGGACATCAAAAACAATTCAACATTAATTGTTGAATTGCATATTGGAAACTTATCGCGAGTTGTTAATAGAAGAAATGAAGACGAATTATAGCAATAATGGCCGATGAGACCAGATATATTTCCGATCAGACACTGTCAGTGATAGTGTTTCGCTACGAGATGACAGATTAATGGTGTTCCATATGAAATATTCTAGAGATTTTTTTTTTAATCCAGAGGGACAAAACGCGGATGCAATTTCAAAATGAATTTTAAATGAATTAGATACAATATTCAAGGATTCACAGCACAAAATCATAGCCCAAACCTATGACAGTGCAAATGTAATGATTGTGGAACAGATGGAGCCAAAACAAAAATAAAACATTTTCCTAATGCTCATTTATTTCCCTGTTATGTGCACCAAGTGAAAATAATGTAAAGTGATGCATCCCAGAATCAGTCAGCGTGTGTCAGCTATCCTTGTTTTCACATCAAGGTCACCGCAACGAGTATCAGTACTACAAGCAGTGACGGCTCGTTGGATCCCTTGCGGACCACAAACAAAATGGAATTTCAAATCGAGTACTGTGAACAAAAAAAAGGACTGGTAGTCGGGGTAAGTTTTAATTGGGTCGTCCAAGGATATGGGTTCATGGACAATTGTGCTCCGGACTAGTTGGGTTCAGGTTTCGGTAAAACAATGGACTTAAATCTCGGGAATCCGTGAGGAAAGGATGTTCACTTGGGGAAAAACAGTAGACCCAGTGTGAAGTCTTGAAATTGGCGTTCCACTTTTATTGATGCTTTGAATTACATTTGTCGTATTAGACGACGAGTTGACGAGAAGGCTGTTGGTGGGTCAGAACTAATAATGGTTATAACACTCAACCAAGCGATGTAACTTATATAAAGCGATGTTTGCCTAATAATGCGATGTGCCCTGCACTGGCACACTCGCTAGTCGCTACTGACCACCCAACTGACGAACTGTACTAACTGAACTGAACTGACACTAATTTTCGCTAAATAAAAATATTTATTAATTCTGAGTGGGCCGGCATTAGTCCCTTCCACCAAAAGTCTTAGCGTCTCACAAAGTTTATATATTACGCTAATTTTGATTGGTAAATTTTATCTTAAGGGCGTTGTCGTGGGTGTTAAACTTAGAAGTTTGTGCCCTCGTCCCCCCATTAAATTAGTTGCCTCATAATATAAAATTTCCAGGGTTGACCAAATGGAGTTTTCTTTAAGAGCGCGGCTATCTACTGTCGGCATCTACCTTACGCCGCCAAAGAAGGTACCCGCTGTTAGCTACATGTACTAGTTAAATTAGTTTGGGGATAACTCTTTCCACAAGTTACCTAGGGAAATCCAATTGCTTGTTTGTGACTTCCCAGCCTTTTGTAAGAAGTTTTTGGGCTTAGCATTGTTATAGCAATTTGATAATAGTGCAGTCTTGTAAATCCTCTTAACAAAAGAAACTGCAGACTTTTTCCCCGTTGTATAAGGACTTACGGATCCATTGTATGATGTTTGCTAATTTCGTTCGCTACAATAGCAAGGGTCCAGGTCTATGACTGGCGCTAATTGCTTGGTACTACTATTTTATTTATTGCTTATTAAATTATTTTGTGGTAGGTTATATAATTTTAATTTTGTTACTATTGAATTCCTATTTTCATTACAATTCATTTGAATATAAATATGCCCTAATTCTGATAATAATTACGGGTTCATAAATTATTCACTTTTGATGAAAGTACTTATTTATCTGAAATAAGTGGCTGAGTGAATGACTTGCCACAACTGTTAATATGGTATTTGAATACACGGACAGTTTGATTGTTTATTAAATTTAGACAAAGCAACCTCCAACATGATTTGTCAAGAAACTTGTCCTCCCTTAAAAGAATAAAAACTTTCCTTCAGAACACCATGTTACAAGAACGATTAAGTGCACTTGAAGTTCTTCCAATTGAGAAGACTTACTTTTCCAACATAGAAGGGTTCGACGCCGGAGAGATTGATAAATTTTGCAGTAAGATGAATCGTCACATGGACTTTACTTTCGCCGTTGAGAGAGTAGCATAGTATTTATTTACTTGTTTATTTATACGATATTCCATGTTAATTTTTACAGCACACGCCAGATTTTCAGCACCAGCCGCCACTGGCTTTGAGAGTCATATAAAATCACAAAACTTGTTTTTTTCTCTCTAAACGAAAATTTACACCATAATTACTACAGCTTGATTTAGTGGTGTCAGCATTCACTGAAGGGTCCCCTAAGGAATATCTGGATATCTGTAAATAATTATCTTAATTCATAATATAAGGTCAACTTCATAATTAAAAAAATTAACAAAGTTTTTAATAAATTTGCTAAGTATAAATCCTGGATATTTTTTCCCACTCATATTAAAACAGAAAACCAGTCCCCTGGATTAACTTGAAATAACCAGAAATGGGGAACATGTGTTCTTTAGAGTGCAAGCAAATAGATCGGCCATGTCATAGTTCAGAGCTCCAAGTTCCATGCGGTGCGCGGTACTTTCCCTTCTCTCCGGCGGGACCTGTACGAAAGCCATCCATTGTCATGAACGCTTACAACAGGAGGAATCGAAATATAAAAAACAACGTACAAACAGGAGTGAAGCATTTATTAATGAATATTATTAACTGGTTTACAGTGTTAAATATTACCTAAAAATATTTTAATCTGCAATATGTAATATTTGCCTGAACAAAACATTCAGAACCAACAGGCATATATATGCAAACAAATCAAAAGTTGAGAATACGGTTAACATGTTCATGTATTTCTATACAATTTTAACAAACATGATTTAATATTTGTTGGTATACGAAACAAATAGGTGGGTATATTTATTAGTCCTACTTTAGGAAAATAAATCACCTCTTTTCGGGGTGCAACTTCCCGGGCATTCTTATTTGACACTTGACATTTTTTTATTTTACTAATTTAATATTAAAAATATATAATTAGTAACTGATAAACCAGTTGTCCCCAACTAAATTAAAGTTCTGTTTGAAAACTTCAAGTAGTTAAAATTATGAAGGCCTTTCAAAAACAATGTTTCATCTTCTGCATTCCAACTGGTACTAAGTTTTTGTATAAGTTGTGCAACGGGTTCAGGTCTGCGTGTGTATTCTTGTTGAGCAAGTCTTTATTCTCAGCTTCTTTTAAAACGTCTATGTCTTCTAGGATACTAATCTTGTTGTTGTTAATTTCTCGGTGTAATATTGTCATAGTATTATGGGTTTTGTCGAACTGATGATCCGTTTCTTGTATATGTTTGGCAAAACTTGATTTTTCTTCGCTATTAATAGATTGTTTTAAATGTTCAGTGTATCTTGTGTTAAAATTTCTTTTTGTTCTACCGATGTAAAACTTCTCGTAATTGTTGCACTTTAGTTTATAAACGCTTCTACTTTAGTATTTATTTGTTACTTCAATTTTGTTTGATACGAAGTTGTTGAGTTTGTTACTAGTTTTAAAGGCGATTTTTATGTTTTTGTCTTGTTTCTTCATCGAATTAGCTAATTTAATTGTTTCAAAATTGGGAGAGATATCCTGTGCCAAACATATACGAAGGCAAGATTCTCGCCAGATCTCCATGCTGGACGTATCCATGCTTATCACTCCGTTTGACTAGTAAAACTGAACCAAGTCACCAGGTAGCGTTACCTGTCCATTGGAGCGCTACTGGAACGTATCGGTGCGCACCGACTCATGGAGCTCGTGTTTTACATCACTGAAATAGACTCTAATATGCTCACACTCGTCACCTGAATATTTCTTTACATAATGAATGACAATACAAAGCGCCCAATAAATGATGTTTAATCAGAGCCATGATATCAGCTGAATATAAATTTCGTGAGTAATGGCAAATTTAATATATCTGCATTCACAATGAAAATAAAATGCCTATTGTTTATTGTGTTCTAATTATTTCTGATGCGTGAGGCATTATAACTTCAGGCGGTATTTCAATTCTTCACTTGATGACGAGCATGGAAATGATAAAATTCAAGGTATGATTAAAAGTAGGTATATTAGCAATAATATGTTAATATGCTTTACATGACACGAATTAAATGCAATTAAATAGTATATTTCTTATATTTTGATTATTATTATTTGTATTATTATTAATATTATTATTATTATTATTATTATTATTATTATTATTATTATTATTATTATTATTATTATTATTATTATTATTATTATTATTATTACTAATAATAATGTTATTGTTGTTGTTTTACGAGGGGAATGATAAGAAAGCATTTGAGAGATTTTGCAGGTCATATTGTTGTAATGTTGGTTCATCATATCCATGTGAGCAACTACTTTCAAAAATTAAAGAGCGATGTTATGTCCAATTTAAATAAGTAAATCTTACTTTCCATATTGCGTCTCTATGTATCTACAAATGTATCTGTCATTGATAAATTAGTCATAAAAAAGAAATCAACGTTCAACTATGCGTACGAAGAAAATTTTGAAATAACTATACTTAAGGAACCACGGCTGCGATAAATTTGTATTTGGCTACCCGTCCTTTAGATTTAAGGGTTTCTCCATTGTTGTACTTTGTACGCCGAGAGACAGTCATCATTTCAACTGACGTCACACGCTTCCGTTTATCAGCTCCTCACTACTGAAATGTATTGCAATTTTTAACGAAGTATTTTCAGCTGAATATTTAGGAAATGTATTTTGAGAGATGGGCACAAAAAATAATAATCAATCCACTTTATTTCTCTATAGGCTTACAGAAACTTAAACGCCTGTTTCCGGATTTAATTGAAATGTCTCCCTGCTTAGAGTTAGCATATCTTCAACGTCCACATATGTATTACTATCACAGTTTATGTGAAAGTAAATATGACATTACATATTAAGTCTTCTTCTTCTTCCTTCCAAGTATTAGGCCAAGGCCTGTTACGATCCTATAGAAAATTTTCCCTTATGGGAAATTCTCGTATAAGACTTGAAAGCATAATAATAGACCCTTCGATTGGTTGCTGGCCAAAGGAAGGCAAGACCAGTGAAGGGGCTGCCATCTTATAGCCTCTGGTCAGGCTTTTCTGGAGAAGAAAAGAAAATAAATGAAAGAAGAAATGGAAGAAAGGAAGGACTCCCTAGCCCTCGGATGCCCTAATAGCGTCGGGGTAAAAAAAGAGTTAACCAAGAGAGGTTAGATAGTAAAGTTAAAAGAGTGCAAAACACAAGTAAGTGGAAGAAACGTTTTGCACAGCTTGGGCACCTTGTGGTCGCCATCCACATATCCCCTAGATGAGGACCCCTGAGGTATACATATTAAGTAATTATATATTATAATGGGTTTACTTGCTGTTAATTGACTTGTCGATAATTTTCCTAAGTCACAAAATGGCATTGTGGGCAATGTTTGAATTTCACTGACTATTCCGATCTCGAGTACTAACACGGAATGGTAACAGCTATAATAATGATGATAATAATAATAATGACGATGATGATGATGATGATGATTACATAAAATCGTGAGAAGACTATGATATTTCCGGGAAATTTTTCACCTATATAGCATTTGTTTGCGTAACGTATTTAAAATGTTACTTCTAGTTCTAATATGTAAATAAAATGAATCCTCTACTCGTGTCCGGCGTAATCCCAGGCCGAAGGATAACATGAGATGAAGTCCGCATTATTGAAGGCCTGTGAAGTACACGGATGTTGGCTGACCAGGCCTCTCGCACCATCGCAGTGACAGATTTAAATTAAATGAAACCAATTGGATGACATGTATATCAATAACTGGTTGAATGAAGTTTGTGGCAGGGGATAAAGGGGAAATCTCCGAGAAAAACTTGTTCTGACTCCGATTCGTCCACCACTAGCCCCACATGAAATAACGAGACGCGAACTCGGTCCCCAGTAGAGGAGGAAAAGTGACTAACCAATTGTACCTCCCAACCGCTAGCACAAATACTTATTTTAATATCATTTTTACGCTCTGAATAGTTGACAAGAACGTCGCCTCGTATTAAATTCTCGTTTCTCGGTTATGTACAACGTGTTTTTTGCCACTAGCCATGTCATGTGTGACAAGTCAGTCGCTCAGCCTCGTATTTCAGAAAAATAAGTACTTTCATCAAGGGTGAATAATTTATGAACCCGTAATTATTATCAGAAGTAGGGCATATTTATATTCAAACTAATTGTAATGAAAATAGGAATCCAATAGTAACAAAATTAAAATGATATAACCTACCCCAAAATAATTTAATAAGCAATAAATAAAACAGTAGTACCAAGCAATTAGCGCCAGTCATAGACCTGGACCCTTGCCATTGTAGCGAACGAAATTAGTAAACATCATACAATGGATCCTTAAGCCCTTATACAATGGGGAAAAAGTCTGCACTATTATCAAATTGCTATAACAATGCTAAGCCCAAAAACTTCTTACAAAAGGCTGGGAAGTCACAAACAAGCAATTGGATTTCCCTAGGTAACTTGTGGAAAGAGTTATCCCCAAACTAATTTCAACTAGTACATGTCGTTAACAGCGGGTGACTTCTTTGCGGCGTAAGGTAGATGCCGACAGTAGATAGCCGCGCCCTTAAGGACCACTCCATTTGGTCAACCCTGAAAAATTTATATGATGAGGCAACCAATTTAAAGGGAGGGAACGAGGCCATAAACTTCTAAGTTTAACACCCACGATAACGCCCTTAAGGTAAAATCTACCAATCAAAATTAGTATAACATATAAACTGTTTGTGAGACGATAAGACTTTTGGTGGAAGGGACTAATGCCGGCTCACTCGGAATTAATAAATATATTTTATTTAGCGAAAACTAGGCAGTTCAGCAGTTAGTTAGTTAGAGTACAGTCAGTCCTGTTAGTTCGACAGTTAGTTAGGCAGTTCAGTAGTCGGTTGCGAGCAGAGTCGCGACTGGCGAATGTGCCGGTAGGTAGATAAGCTTTACATACATCGCTTGGTTGAGTGTTTATAACCATTATTAGTTCTGACCCACCAACAGCCTTCTCGTCAAACTCGTCGTCCAATACGACGAATGTAATTCAAGTGACAATAAAAGTGCATCGTCAATTTCAAGACATCACACTGGGCCTACTGTTTTTTCCCCAAGTGAACATCCTTTCCTCACGGATTCCCGAGATTTAAGTCCATTGTTCTACCGAAACCTGAACCCATCTAGTCCGGAGCACAACTGTCCATGAACCCATATCCTTGGACCTAATTAAAACCAAACCCCGACCACAATCCTGATTTCCTTTATATGGCGGCCCAAGTGCGACGCTTCGAGGAATTGCTGAGCAACCGTCTAACGAAGAGTGAATAGGCGTGTTCCAGTAGTGAATATCCTACGAACGTGAGGAAGAAGACCTGGGGGAAAAAGGCGACAACCAGAGGACCTCGACGTGCACAGTAAAATATCACCAACCACAGGTAGAAGTCAAAATTTTATGTTTCAAGTAAATGTTGCTTCGTAGCGGTTATAAAACCAACTATTCAGCCAAAAGTAGTAAAATGGAGGGAAATCTAAACCCAGACGATTTCAACACAATTATAAAGTTAATAACAGAAATAAGAAATGAAAACAAACAATTTTACGAAGAGGAAAAACGAGAACGTAGATTACGAATAAAACAATTAGATGAAAACATAGCTAGGTTGAAACAGGAAAATCAAATAGCTAGATTAGAAAAGGAGAAATTATATGAAAACATAGGGTTGAAAGAGAACGATACTTTGAAAATTTTTCAGAATCAGGGAAACAGGATAAGGAACCAGAAATTAAAGAGAGCAAGGAGAGTGAGTTCGAGGCCACCTCCGAAAACACAAACGATATCTGTGAAAATAACAGGAGTGAGTTAGAAAAGGGAGAAATATTAATCGAGATAAAAGATGAAGATAGTAAAATAGAGGAAGAAAATATAAGTGGGATAGAATTGAATAATAATGCATCAGGGTCTATTAGTGAGAGCATGAATGATAACTTAATATGTGAAAAATCTGATGTAATTATGAAGCAAGGAATGTCTGAAGTAACAATGAAAGCTTGCACGAGTGACAAGTACGTTGAAAATTTCCAGGTAGCCACGCAAACCGAAAGCAAATTTAATAAGATACAGGTAGACGAACGGTGTACTAGATACAAGGGTAAAATAAATTCCAAAGTAAAGTATGAGTATTTAAAGTACCTTGTAGACAGGGAAACAGACAATCCTTGGTCCATAACACTACATGGCAGAGACAAACCGTCGATCAAAGTGATTGCAAAAAGTATTCTTGCAAGCATGTTGATCACGAACGATCTAGATGTTGAGTCGGTCGTAACCCGCGAATCTCAGATCGAAATAATAAATAATAAAGTTAGAATTGTCGAAAATTATGGTATATTTCCCAGAACTTACAGTATAGAGTCAAAAAGGAGATTTAATAATGTAGATAATTTTGATAAGAGCCTAGTAATTTTGCACGAGCTCGAAAATGAAATCAATGAAAAACAGACTCAATAACTGATCAAGTACATGTAGACAGTCATCGGGATCGAACCCAGGACATAGCAAAAAAAAAGAATCGGAGACATTATTATATAACAATAAAAATTATAGATTATGAAGTAGTAAATGAAGTTAATGATGATAAAGAATATGGGTATATAATGTTAGTTTCTTGCATGAACGTTGTAAGATAATGAATTAAGAAAACTAATATTAATTAAAAATATTAAAAGTCATTATAACGCCTAAAAAAAACGAGTGGCGGGCACACGTTTATGACAGTTCCTATGATCTAATTTCTTATGTTAAGATTTGATAGATAGTAATTTGATAAAGAAAATAATTAGTCACTTTAAGACATACATGCAATTACTAATATACATATATATATGCATCACAGTGGGCATATAACACATAATACTGTCTCACGATAAATGTACTGGGAAAGAAAATATATTTCATTAAAAGTTCGGACCAAGTGGATCTGTGAACAATAAATATTGAATGAAAATAATTAAACGCCGTATACGATAACAATAAACAAGCGATATATTTAAATATCTTCAATTTAAATCAAATTTTATATGTAAAGGTAGCATTGCCGACGCGATCGAGTTGAGAACGCTACATATTTTCAATGTTAGAATGATTATCTATATCTTAAATAAACTTGAAGTCTTGATCAATAAAACGATGAGATAGGCCAAACGCTAAGTATCAATCAAAGATCATTGAATATATTCATTTATTTATTTTATTAAAAAAGGATCCTCGTTAAGGACGACGACGATTATAACTAATGGCATTAAGTATATGCAACAACGTATTTAAGCATTATGCAGTTTCAATTGAAAGTCGAAAGACAGAATAAAGCGATAAAGCGCGTAAAATCGTTTATTAATATATACAAGGTTTGATTATTATGATATGGCGACTCGAGAAGTCACCTTACTTATACGTGTACAACGTGTTATTGAAGTAATATTTGCGGGCATGGAGACCGATATTACTTATTCTATTGAGAAATATTGATTGATTATGATGACTATTTAACTCATGCCCCAAATGGGAGTCAATGACCAATCACGTTTCAATGATTTCTGTTTTACAACCAATCAGAGTCGTGTTTCACGAAATATTTATCAGTGTTAGGATTATCATATATTAAACAAAGCTCCTCCTTTTTAATATTCTGAACAGGTCTGACCGTTATTTTGCAGTGACTGAGCCTATAACAAATACGGCTACCAGATTGTATATAATAGTGCTTACATGTCAACATTTGTAGCAATTGATTATACCACCAAAAAAAGAAACCACTGTTTGCACTTTCTTAAATGTATTTTTTCCCAGGTAATAATCGAGAAAAATATAATTGTCATATTTACATCATACGACATCAAAAATGAATTAATATACAGATTGATGTGTTTCATTTTTTCTCCACTAGAGAGCATTCTTACAATATTGCGTTCCTTTGGCAATAAATAGTATGATCTGGTTGCAGTGATAAACAAAAGAAGCAGTAGAAGCGTAGGCTACCTATCGTTTCTCATTAGTTTTCAAACATCACCGTTTACTTTAAATATAAAAATATTTTAAAATAACTGTAGTTAAATAATGATTTGTGAGTAAACAGCTTTATTTTATTCGTTAAATAGTCCTAACAAATGCCACTCTTGATTTCCAAATTCTCTAGATAAATTCACTCCTCACTTCGTGAGTCGTGAATTTATCGATAATTTGGAAATCACTCGTGGCATTACTTATGATAAATACTTCGTGAAGGAGGTCATCAACGCTGACAGGTAAGCGCTGCTGACAATGGATGTCATTTTACTAATGATGATATAATGTTTGATGAAATGGTCATCACGCTGCGGGGACAGCGATGCTGACATGGGTGAAACTTTGTATTCGAGATATATTTTATTTTTACGCGCGAAGTTATAGATGTTGTTCGACTGATAACTGGTCGAATTAATTATGCTTAATTTAAATCTAATACTTATGATGCCAAAGGAAATGATAAAACGCATTAACGAGGATAATTATTCCATATTTAAATGAATAAATAAAAAAAATCGTGAATATTAATAATATTCCATATGATGGCGAGGCGCCTATGAATGTCGAACAATATGACACAAGATACGTAAATGATACTGAAAATGTGAATAACAACTTCTAGACGAGTCGGTAGTTTAATAACACTGATTACTTCAAAGTAAATCCCTTATATAAATAAATATATTGTAAAGTATACATATACCTAATTAAATGGGAAATAATTAATAATTTTATTGTTCCCTTGTCAAACCAATATTTTAGACATTGTATGTCACGAAAATATGAAAATAAGATACAGTTAATAATAACAGTAATAATAATGAACACAATTTATTAGGTGCACAGATCCACCACTAATATATTTTATATTATCTAATCGATTTCTTTAAAAATCAAAATCAAATCCATAATCGTAGTATATTGAAAAAATATGACTGGCTACAGTACCGATCTATGCCATGTACACATATTGTAAATAATATCAGGTTAAGAAAGTAAGTTCACGAAACAGTGATGACATTGCGCGTGTGACAACATGAAAATTAAAGTGAAAAAAAAAGTGCCGTGAGATTTTTATAATCAAATATAAGTGCTGTCGTTAACAACGCCGCGTAGTGTTATATTAATGGAAGAAAATAATACACATAGTAAAGACAGTGATTTTCAGACACTAATTTGAAGTTATTGTATTGTATATGTATTGTATGTATTATGTTCATGAATGTATTTCAGGAAAGAAGATTTCTTAGTACGATAAGCTTGTTAGAGTATGTTTACAAACATTGATGACGTATTGTTCTTTGCCATGAGACTTCAAATATGTAAGATGACCATCCAGTCTACAACAAAACAAGTAGGCTTGGAGCCTAAGAAAAAAAACTATAATTTATTATGTAACAAAAAAACGAGAGTGCTTCTCATTTAATTAATTTCAAAGCCTCAAAATTACTTAATAAAAAAGCGGGCAATTTGTGACAAGTCATTCGCTCAGCCTCTTATTTCAGAAAAATAAGTACTTTCATCAAGGGTGAATAATTTATGAACCCGTAATTATCATCAGAATTAGGGCATATTTATATTCAAATGAATTGTAATGAAAATAGGAATTCCATAGTAACAAAATTAAAATCATATAACCTACCACAAAATAATTTAATAAGCAATAAATAAAACATTAGTATAAAGCAATTAGCGCCAGTCATAGACCTGGACCCTTGCTATTGTAGCGAACGAAATTAGTAAACATCATACAATGGATCCATAAGCCCTTATACAATGGGGGGAAAAAGTCTGCACTATTATCAAATTGCTATAACAATGCTAAGCCCAAAACTTCTTACAAAAGGCTGGAAGTCACAAACAAGCAATTGGATTTCCCTAGGTAACTTGTGGAAAGAGTTATCCCCAAACTAATTTCAACTAGTACATGTCGTTAACAGCGGGTGACTTCTTTGCGGCGTAAGGTAGATGCCGACAGTAGATAGCCGCGCCCTTAAGGACCACTCCATTTGGTCAACCCTGAAAATTTTATATGATGAGGCAACTAATTTAAAGGGAGGGAACGAGGCCATAAACTTCTAAGTTTAACACCCACGATAACGCCCTTAAGGTAAAATCTACCAATCAAAATTAGTATAACATATAAACTGTTTGTGAGACGATAAGACTTTTGGTGGAAGGGACTAATGCCGGCTCACTCGGAATTAATAAATATATTTTATTTAGCGAAAACTAGGCAGTTCAGCAGTTAGTTAGTTAGAGTACAGTCAGTCCTGTTAGTTCGACAGTTAGTTAGGCAGTTCAGTAGTCGGTTGCGAGCAGAGTCGCGACTGGCGAATGTGCCGGTAGATAAGTTACATCGCTTGGTTGAGTGTTATAACCATTATTAGTTCTGACCCACCAACAGCCTTCTCGTCAAACTCGTCGTCCAATACGACGAATGTAATTCAAGTGACAATAAAAGTGCATCGTCAATTTCAAGACATCACACTGGGCCTACTGTTTTTCCCCAAGTGAACATCCTTTCCTCACGGATTCCCGAGATTTAAGTCCATTGTTCTACCGAAACCTGAACCCATCTAGTCCGGAGCACAACTGTCCATGAACCCATATCCTTGGACCTAATTAAAACCAAACCCCGACCACAATCCTGATTTCCTTTACATGATTGTTAAAAAATGCTCAAATATTTTATGAGATAAGGAACTGTCCATTCCCTATCCCTTCTCTATAAAATACTTCACATATCATCACATAATTATTTTACACGCCGCTTCTTCAGACTATCTGACACGCATAATCTTGACACTGGATCCCATCAGCATATTGTCCTTTACGTCCCTCCTCAACACATTGTATATTATTCATTATCTTTTACGGTCTCACTTACCAAAACATGGAATTCCCTTCCGCCCTATGTCAGAGACTGTCAAACTATAACATCCTTCAAAAACAAACTAAATTATTATTTAATAACAAACTAACTTATACACCTCACTGATAGTATTCTTTTAACCATTAATAAATTCAATTATTTATGAATATAATATTAAGATTAACAAATATTTTCTTTTCCTTTGTTTTAAATATTGTACAATCGTAAAATTAGTTTTCTATATCCCATTGCTTTTCTTTGTTTTTTATATACATTAGACAGGGATGATTTAATATTTCTTGCTTGTATACATTTTATTATTAGTTTTAGTCTTAATTTTAACCAACATTAACTGGTTGCATTATAGATCGTAATATAATAGATATTATGTGTTTGATCAAATTTTTATTTAGTATTTAATATTAGAGTTAATTCAGATTGTTATATTCTGATGTAATATATGTTTGTCCTGGTGAGTGGAAGAGAAGACCACATGGCCTTAACTCCACCAGGCTAAATAAATCTAATATAATCTAATCTAATCTAATCTAAAAATGTTCTGCTAGAAAATGCACATATACTCTCTTATAAAGATGCAGATGGCTTCGGGATGGGGCATGGATAAAGGTTGCGTGTGGGGTACATGTGGCGTGATTGCAGCTGTTGACACAGTGTACCCAGCTTGAGAATGAGTTATACTCAACTTAAACGTCAGCTAAATTGTTGATACGAATATGTTGACCAACCAAACATTGTGATAACCACCTGCAGTGATGAACTATCCGTGCAAAACCCCTAAACTAAACACTCCCAGTTTTGTTAAGTTTACCAGAAAATTCTTCATGCAATATGTGTTTACTCACATCCTGTCCTCTCTGCAAAGAATGTATCTCAACTCTTATTTTTTTCAGATCTTACACTTGCTTACACATCACGATTAAAAGAATAGGTCATATCAACGAAGGGCTCAAAACTAACATATAATTCAGGGCAACACAAGTCTTCTAATTATTATTATATAACGATCTGAGTGGAAATTCCATTACAGGGATTCTTGTCGTCCCTAATCCTCTCAAAAAACGTTAAAATGAAATATATAAAACTGTTATTCTTCCAGTTATATGGATGCGATACATGGACTCTTACTTTAAGGGGGAAAGGAGATTACGAGAATTTGAAAATAAAGTTCTTAGGAACATTTTTGGACCAAAGAGGTAAGAACAGACAGGTGAATGGAGACGACTTCGTAACAGTGGACTACATAGTCATTATAAGAAGCCAAATATAATAAAAACAGTTAAGTCTCGTAAACTGCGATGGACAGGACATGTAGCACGAATGGGGAATGAAAGAGGTACATGGAAGCTGCTTGTAAGGAAAACCAGAGGGAAAACACCCAGTAGTAGACCAAGAATGAGGCGGGAGAATAACATTGACCATGATCTGAGGAAAGTAGATTATACATGTAGTGATTGGAAAGCAATGCTCAGCTTTATGTCCTTGCGGCAATGAACCTACGTTTCCCGTAGTGCAAGTGAGTTAGTTAGTTATTGGAATTTCTTGCTTGAACTGAAAATGTTTTACTCACTTAATTTTAAAAAACCAGATTATCTATTCTTTATCGGCCGTGGTGGACTAGTGGTTATGCTCCTTGCCTCTGATCCCGAGGGTCGCGGGTTCAAACCCGGCCGAGTTCGATGGATTTTTAGGATGGAAAAATCCAAGGAGCATGTCCTCCGAGGGGGACTTTAAGCCGTGGTCACTGAAGATTTTCAGGCTCGTGAAAAATCCTTAAGCCTGAATGAAAAGGCCTCTAAGCAAAAATTAATGAATTTTCCCGACCTAGTACTACCTTGGTTTCCTAGATGTCAGTATGAGGCGGAACGCTGACCACGGACCACTCAAATTACATCTATACGAAAACGTGTAACTAAATTTGTATGATTCAAATTCTTCCTTGTAGGGGGAGAGCACCTAAATCTCTATTATGGGAAACATGGGCTTACAAGATACAAGAAGAAAATTCTCTATTCTTTACAATTGTGAAGAATTATGCTTTAAAAAAGACAAAATCTTAATCGCTGATATTCCATAAAATAAAGTAATGTTATTCATTAAAATATTCTATCTCTAACGTGCAGTTAATGCGTTCCAGATAGATAAGTAGTACATTATTTAACAATGATCTGTAATATCTCAGGTCATAAGCGTTCCAATTTAAATCTGGACGTTAAAGGACCTCCAGAGAGCCTCGGTATTTCGTGGTTCCGCGTGTTTCGGTTTTAAGGAAATGTAAATGTCACATAAACCTCAAGTAAGTTTCCGTTTCTATGCGTTGTGCGTTTGTATGTTCTACGCACTTCCGAATATATTACTTTTTTTTTAATTTCTTTGATTTTTCCATGTACAATACGGGCACAACTGTCCCACTTAGTGATTTCGTTCAAAATACACAGAAAGAACCATGGTCTCAATCTACTTACGCATTTCTAATACAGTATGTACATATTGACATGTACTATTAGGTCTCAAGAAGTGCATTTTCTGTTTCTTCTTGCCCCTTCACTAATCGGGATCACGTGACAATCTGTAGTCGTTTAGTGCATACCAAACTTTCTGACAACTACTTTTACAACATGCTCTACTCAGCTAGAGTGGTCACTAAAATACTGAACATGTGAGTAAAAATACACGTATTAAAGCAGTAACAGACTGACCGTTACGTAAAAAGTACTGTATCGTATTAAAGGTTTTTGCTGCTGTGTGTTTCTTGATGTTTTAATTGTGCAATTAGTGGCAGCAGAAGGAGAAAATGTATGGTGTTGAATTTTCTGAACAAATTCTACCAGTGAACACACATACTGAGGGTTTGGCAACGATAGATGTGGCATTGCGTTACGTCGAGTAGCAAACGATGGCTACTCCAACTGATGCCGTGCTCCTTACAAGGGAGCTGTCAACCATTGCATATCGAAACATACCTTGAAATTACTCCAAGAGAAGCGTTGTGATGTACAAAGGTCGTGTCAAAAAAAATATGCTGTTTTTAACTGTAAGGCATAGAAATCGAAGCTAGCATCCGGCCATTGCAACCCACTGTACGGAGGAGATAGACTCCCTGCATAAGTAAGAGAGGAGTGAAGTTTGGCGGGACTCGGCGCGGACGGCAGGTAGTGAGGGTTATCCAGTCTACCAATTCACAAGTTGTATTACTACCCTCATAGTTTAAATTAAAATTTCGGCGCTTAATTTTAATGCCTAAGATTAAAAACATCACTAATTATTTTGATATCGTGAAAGACTATCAAATACGCATTCTAATTCTTCATAGAACTCATCCTTGACCTTGCCATTGTTATGTTCTGTGGGGGCATGTACATTTACAATTATAAAATCATGTCGTTTACCCTGTAGAATTATGTATGATATCCTATCACTTACTTACTTACTCACTGGCACTATCGAACCCGTAGGTGCATGGCCGCACGGACATAAGCTCTCCATACATCCCTATCCTGAGCTAATGTTTTCCAATCATTCCCTGTATAATCTACTTCCCTCAAATCATAGTTAATGTTATTCTCCCACCTCATTCTTGGTCTACCAACTGGGCGTTTTCCCTCTGGCTTTCCTACAAGAAGTTTCCATGCAAGTCTTTCATTCCCCATACGTGCAACATGTCCTGCCCATCGCAGTCTACGAGACTTAACTGTTCTTATTATATCTGGCTTCCTATAAAGACCATGTAGTTCATTGTTATGTAGTCTTCTCCATTCACCTGTGATATCCTATCACTAACAAGCCTAATATCTTGGACAGCGGATAGGATCCTCCTTCTGACTAAAAAACCTGTTCCAAATGCAGGTCTTTCTGCCACCCCGTAGTATAATGCAAAGCTTCCTGATTCCTGACTACCTTCTCCTGGCCACCTAACTTCCTGTAAAGCGACTATATCCAAGGGCGATTTATCTAATTCCCGCGTTAATATCTCTGGCGCCCCGCTATTGTATAAAGTCCTAACATTCGATGTTCCTAGGAACATGTACCTGTGCTTGAGCCTTTGGCATGGGTTCCCTGAAGTAGTCCCCGCCCGGAGAACCGAATGGGGGACAATTTGACCTCCGGAAAATTTTACCCCAGTTGAACCCATGTCCGCATTTCTTGACGGTTGTATTTTTGCGGTGAAAGATCGTCGCTCTTTCGACCAAGGTACTTTTTTCGTCTGGCTTATCACCTTCGACCAGTCCGACATGGGTAACCCTATCGGCAGCAATGCTACCGCCGGCATAGCTCTCAGGATCATTTAAGCACGCAAGCCACTCCACCACGACAAGGTAAAGATGCCATAGGAATGAGATGCACAAAGAAATTAAACATAGGCTCAATTCTGGAAATGCGTGCTATTATGCATTGCAGAGACTCTTGATGTCCCAACTCCTTTCAAAAAACGTTAAACTGAAAATATATAAAACTATTATTCTACCAGTTATATTATATGGGTGAGAAACATGGACTCTTACTTTAAGGGAGGAAAGGAGATTACAAGTATTTGAGAATAAAGTACTTAGGAAAATTTTTGGACCAAAGAGAGATGAACAGACAGGTGAATGGAGAAGACTACATAACAATGAACCTCATTGTCTTTATAGGAAGCCAGATATAATAAGAACAGTCAAGTCTCGTAGACTGCGATGGGCAGTACATGTTGCACGTATGGGGAATGAAAGACTTGCATGGAAGCTTCTTGTAGGAAAGCCAGAGGGAAAACGCCCTAGTGGGTAGACCAAGAATGAGGTGGGAGAATAACATTAACTATGATTTGAGTGAAGTATATTTTACAGGGAATGATTGGAAAGCATTAGCTCAGGATAGGGATGTATGGAGAGCTTATGTCCGCGCGGCCATGAACCTACGGGTTCGATAGTGCCAGTGAGTAAGTAATTATTTTATTTTTGACACGGTCTTGGTACATAACACATTTCTGGAAGACATTTCAAGGTAGGATTTGGCATGCAATGTTGACAGTTCCCTTGTTAGAAGATGGCACGACATTTCTGCTAAATACGATGATCTTTCTGGAACAAAGCTCTGTGGACTATTTCTTTAAAAAGTTACTTGTGTTTTTTAAACATAGAAATCTAAGTTCATATTTGACACAGTTATGTACTGTATTGTTTAACCTTTAATGTGCTCATTAAATATTTATTCATGATTTACCCTTTGATTTAGTAATAAACCGAGATTTTTATAGTTCAAGGAAGCCTCAGCCCCAAATATTTCTAATTAGTAGGACTCTATTGTATTTCTCTTAATCAGAGGCCTATTTTCTGGCTTCAAGTTATTTTACATCCTATGAATCTATTGCATTGGACCAATGGCTTTACGTTCTTTCTGGAGGAAGCCATACTCACGGTATTTACGCCATAAAATTCCATATATTTCGTACGGGTTTGAAATCAAAATATCAAGAATCAGATGCGATTATGGTAAATATTAGACCATCTATACCGACTTTACGTTTTCCACATTGCAGTATATTGAGAGTCTCCATTTTTATTTCCAATTTTCTTCCAGGAACGTTTTTATATAGGCCTATATTTTTTTCACTAGTTGAGTTGAAAGGAATGCCTTATGACCTTAAATCCGTCACATTAAATACATTATTATTGCTCTTATTAATATCATTATACTTAGAACATTACACAGATTTAAAATTATTTACGAAACATTCTTAAACGAATTATTTTCCAGGAAATGACGTTGCAGAAAATATAATTGACATATTTACATAGACATCAGAAATTAATTAATAACCTATAATGATGTGTTTTATTTTTCTCCACTAGGGTGCATTCTTACAATATTGCGATCCTTTGGCAATAAATAATATGATCTTGTTGCAGTGATGGGCAAAGTAAGAAAATGAAGCGTACGAATCGTTTCTCATTTGTTTTCAATCATACATTAAATATATAAATATTTTAAAGTAATTCTATTTAAATAATGATTTGTAAGTGAACAGCTTAATTTTATTCGTTAAATAATCCGAACAAATGACACTCTTAATTTCCAAATTTTCTTGATAAATTCACTCCTCACTTCGTGAGTCGTGCATTTATCGATAATTTGGAAATCTCTTGTGGCATTACCTATGATAAACATAAAAAATAACTGTTGTAGCCATGGCTTCTACGAAATATTTTAATGAATTGTACTATGTCGAAAACTAAAGTAGTCACTCAATGACTGGTGTTGTCTTAAACTGGTATCTGGTGCCTTTAATTGAAACGTCTATCTTTGGCATCCTTGTTTATATTTAGTTAATCAGCATGAGTCAACTAAGTGACGTAGAAGATTTTCGAGCAGCCATATTGGTGCAAGAAGGTTGAACTCTTCGTGCAGTGGTTAGAGAGTTTAATGTAGGTACATCTGTTGTTGGTAGGGCCTGAAAATGATTTAATGAAACATATACCTACACTAGAAGACCAGGTGAAACTAAAAAAAAAAACATGGACCAGAGAAGACCGATATGTGGTGACTTCTGCTCTTCGTCGGCGCAGTGATACTGCTCGGGACCACAAAAATGACCCGAGAGCAGCAACTGGTACAAGTGTAAGAGACCAAACTATAAGAAATAGACATCGAGAATTATATTTACATAGGAACAGGCAGCTTCGTCACTTTCTTAATTTACTGTTCACAGAAGAATCTCGCTTTCGTTTAACACATTGTGATGGATATCTGGTGTGAATCGTCGTCGTGGTGATAGTTATTCTAAAGCAACAGTCCAGGAAATGGACAAATGTGGACGTGGATAAGTTATGATATGGGGTGGCATCACTATAGATGCAAAAAATACCTTGTAATAGTCAGACACAGACTTATGATCCAAGGTATATATCTGAGATTTCACTAGATCACGTTATGCCCGTTGGAGTAGTTATGGGGCCCCAGTATGCGTTTCAGTAAGTGAATGCATGAATGCATACAGCAGTAACAATCTTGGCCACAAAATTAAGAGCAACGTGGGAATTAAAAATAAGTAAAAGAAAATTAACTTAAACCCTACAGGAACTCCATATTCAAACAATGGACTGGCCTGCTATTATACGGACCTTCATCCCATTGATCATTTATGGAATACTTTAGGGAAAAATGTCCGAGCTCGCTTTACAGCTCCTCAGATTCTTCAGCAGCTTGAATATGCTTTTATCGAAGAATGGGGAAACATTCCAAAAGCAGAGATTCATTGACTCATCAGGAAGAAAACTCGAAGGTGTGAGGAAGTAATAAAGGCATATGGAGGTCATGCCGGGTACTTATTTTCTTTTTGGGAACAAATGTGACATTAACCCTTAAATTGACAAAGCAATAATTTCTCGTGCCAGATATTTAAATGTTTTCGACCGCTATGAAAACAAAATCATTCAAAACTGTAAGTTATTGTTGTACATTATTGTGTAATTTGACACAAAATTAATAATTTCTACTAGTTTGTTTTTTTATTGTTTTCGAAACATAATTGAGGGGCTCAGTGGAATAAGGGCCCATCCCAACTCAACTAAGTTTGGAGAAAAATAGCATTTTATTAAATTCTACATTGAGTAAAATATATAGAGCACACATTGATAATATTTGGTACATGTCTGGTACATAAAATAAGCTTTCTGCCTGCAAATGTATAGACCACTACGTTGTTTCATATGTCTAATAAAAGAAAAAGAAAATTGAGAATATAAAAAATACAACATAAATAAACAAATTAAATAACAATTTTTAACTTGAATATTGCATTAATCTACGTATTCTACGTTTGCAGCATTTATATCATCATCATCATCATCATCTGATTTAAGGCTACTGTTAAAATATCTGGTGTACAGGTGGTACAAATGTCATGAGAGTCATGATGTCTTCTTTATCATCCTATCATTAGGATATTTTGTTATCAATATTTCATCTCGTAATACAGGACACTTTCCTTTCCCCTTTTTTAAAGGGTTATTACTTCCTCTAAAGTCAAATCACTGAACATAGATTTTATGTATATTACGTGTCTGTTTTCCACAAAACGAAACTGAGATGATTTTCTGATGCCCACCTTATGGTTGTCCAGCGTCACATTTCTCTTTGTGAACATTTAAGTTATCCAAATATTTAAATCTTCTGCATTTGTCTCAATTACTGTAAATGGTTTTTTATTCAACTCTTTCTTATGAGGTGAGCCCACTGTTCAGGTGTTTAAACCACTTGTGTTTTTCTTTTAATTTTTTCAATCACACCAAAGTCAGCATCACAGGGAAGGAAAGTGTGACCTGGTACAAGAAATTTATGTTCAATTTCTTCAAACCAACCACAATCAATCTTGTACAGCCAAAGTCCCATTATTGTATAATTCTTGTTTTGAACAACACATGAATCACTATATACATTATAAGTTTATTTTTATTAGCACTTTTTTCAATCAGTGGCACAGCTTTTAATAAGCAACTAGCAATTTCGTCCGCACCTCTTGAAGCAACTGATTCAGGCCGATATATATTCCTTTCCACTGTTGCGTAAAATGTTCTGCTTCATTTTATTCTACTGTTGCACATTTATTTTTCTTTTCTTATATTTTATTACACTATTTACATATGTACAAGAATCTGCCGCATCAGCCATTCTGCATTTACTGATATTTGCCGTCAATGCTAGTCAGTATTGCAGCGGACTACAGAGTAGCGGACAATATACGGTCACGTGTCAGCAGTTGGGATGGGCCTTTATTCCCCGCGCGCGTGAAGAAGTTAGAAATTTTTCTTAGACATAAAGTCTCATTTAACCTCTTTTGAGCAAAGTTAGAATTATGAGCTTCTAAAGATTAACAGAAGGTGGCCATAGGATACATAATCTGCAAATAACTAAAAATCCATCATTGGTTGGGATGGGCCCTTATTCCACTGAGCCCCTCAATTAAATGAACGAAATCAATGTACCTTATAGGTGCAGGGGATCTTTCGGTATGAGCAATTAGGGCCTCTAGGGTCTTGTTAGATTTTGTGATTTTAGCCGGTGATATGTAAGGGGCAATAGCAGGGAATTAGTGGTAAATCTATCTTTAAGGCAATGTATTGAAACGATTTATTATTTTTCTGCCTCAATTGTTATCTATACACTAGCACTAATGACTTGGCTAGGAAAACTGACAAAATCACAACTTCACAGATTTAATGATGCGAATCTTTTGCAATTCGGTTTATCTCGAATCAACGTTAAGGAGAAAATAAAATTTCAAGTTCCTCTAAGATATTCGCGATAACTCCACTTGTGTTTTTTTTCGAGTTGGAGCGCTGGCCCCACACTTAGTTTGACTACAACTTACATGACATTTTACATTAATTTTTTTAAGAATGTCGTGGATTTGACTTTAGATTTTCCATCGCCATTACACTTTTGACACAACATTTCCATTGGATATCCTCTCCGATATTCGATAATTCGACTTTTTTTTTCGAGTTGGACCGCTGGCCCCACACTTAGTTTGACTACAACTTATGACATTTCATCATCATCATCATCAACAACAAGGATTAAACCAAATGGTCTGTTCTGATCTCATTATAGGTCGAATTGGTCCTTCCATCTCTTCAATGGTCTTCCCAACATTCTTCTCCCTTTAGGTTTATAATTATACATTCCTCTTGGTATGCGCTGTTCATTTATTCATAAACATTACATTTTATATTCATTTTTTTAAGAATGTCGTGGATTTGACTTTTGATTTTCCATCGCCATTACACTTTTGAAACAAAATTTCCATTCGATACCTATCTGATATTCGACAACTCCACTTGTGTTTTTTTTTTAGTTGGACCGCTGGCCCCACACTTGGTTTGACTAAAACTTAAATGACGTTTTATATTCAATTTTTTAAAAAGAAAGTCGTGGATCTGACTTTAGATTTTCCATCGCCATTACACTTTTAATATAACATTTCGATTTGACAAAATAAATATTTTGACACACCTCTATACATGTTCAAGACGATATACTAAATTAAGGGCGTGACTTTTACATCCTAGAATCACCTTGTTTAATCGCGGTTCAGTTCTCGGGGTTGATGATTTGACTTAGCTACCCGCTGTTTGTGGGGGATACATTTTTTCTGTTGGTAAAACTTCTTAAAAGTAATAAACCTTTCTTTGCATCTCCCCCTTAAAAATATCCATGTTTTCCTTCACACAATTTTTAACCTTGAACATTTGCATCATCCCTAGACCGTAATACAACTCTCTCTCTCTAATCCCTACCGCCTAAAAACACGTAACGCAAGACCAGATAATAAACCTAACAGTTATTCATACAATCTTCACAAAACTCCCTCAAATAACTTAAAAACGCCGTTTTGACGGCAGCTGACTTTTCGTTTACAAGAAAGCAACTTTTGGGACAATAACAGTAGCCTTCCGTTCTAACTGGTATAGTAGCCTCACTGTGATGCTTGTCCAATGCTCGCTTTGTTTGTTATATAAACGGACAACCATCAGAGTGAGGCGATTATACATAGGATACATTGCCAATTTAAGGGTTAATGGAAGCAGTTTCCACATTGGTTTTGAAAACTATGTTTAATTTTGACTAACAGAATCGGTGTTAAATGGGAAATAAATAAGCTGTACATTATTATTAAATAATGGTTTGAATTTTCAACTAAACATTATTTGTCACCCTACACCATTCTCCTGCGAAAAAAAAAAATATGTTCAAACTTTTGTTTCTCCATTTTTTGACATGTATATATTAAAAACTGATTCCATGACACTACATGTTTTGGACGGGAGAGAGAATTGTTTAATGATCAGAAAGTTGTTGCGTATAAAATCGGATTAAATGTTCAGAATCGATAAAAAAAATTAAATACCCAGACATCTTACTTTAAAAACATCCTGGAACTGATTAACTTTCTCAAACAAGCCTTGTATGTTTTACAGTAATAGCTGTAGGACATAAAAAAATCGTTGCAATGGAACTGCTGTTTCATTAACTATTTTATAAAGTTTTAAATTACCTTCAATTTTGTTTAGTTTTCCGAGTTTTCCTGCCTACTAACTGAACATAAAATCCCATCTTCTTTTACGTGAAGGATAGTACGAATTCTTTTTGTAAGTAATACAAGTGAGGAATATAAGACGAAACACTGACATGGGGAAGGGGGATTTTTGTTTAATAGCACCAGATGTAAAAACAGAAACTAACTTTAATATTAAGATACATTACCGCATAATATTCTATTATATTAAAATATTGTACCCCTGTTTTTTTATGTTAGACCTTATGTGCTATTTTATACTCACAAACTAGTTATCAAATATAAAACACCCTGTTACACACTATTATTTTTCTTATGAATTTTTGGGATAAGAAATTTATTTTTGGAATAATTTATTATACCATTTTAAATTATTTTATGTTTATAAAATTAGCTTTTAAAATGTATTCTAAAAATTATTTTCACTTCAGAATCCTCTCCTGACTACGAAAATGTTCTCCAAGAGGAGAGTGCTAGAATTAAATTTGTAATTATATTTCTTATCTAAATGTTACTATCCAGCAATTAAAAGTATAATTTAATATTATTTATCACCCGTATTATATATTTATATATATCTTGTTCTTCAACATCAAGGTTAGGCTGTAAGTTTGTGCCGGCTTACAGCATATCCCTAAATCTGGTCATGGGGCGTCCAACGGAACGTTTAACTCATGGAATATATTGCGAAGCCATTTTTATAGATGAGATGTCTCCATTCTATTTGCATGTTGACACCATTTTAATTTGTCTGTCAATTTATTTGCTGATTCATATATTTGTGATTGTTCTATAATGGCGGTATTGCGGATATGATCTTTTAAAGTGTGTCTTGCTATCCTACTTAAGAAACGCATTTCTGCCGTTTCTATATTCTTTTTTCCAAATGTATTTAATCCCCAGTTTTCATTTCCATAACTTAGGAGCGGGACTGCCAAGATCTTATAAAATCTGATCATTGTCTCTTTCCTGGTTATATTAACCAAGGTTCTTCGAATTGTGCCACACATATGCTGGAATTTTGATAATTTATTATATAGATATTTCTCTTTTACATAAGATAGGCCTAATAAGTATCCTAAATAATTGAAATATTTTTCTTCATCTATTGTTTTGTTTTGTAGAACTATTTTTGATCGGATAGGATATTTGCCTTCAAATGCCATTACTTTTGATTTGCTTTTGATATATGTATATTGAAATGTAACATAATTTCTTGCAATTCGTGTATTTTTATTTGTAATTCATCTTCAGAAGCATCGACGATTACTTGTTCGTCAGCAAATATAATAGAAGTTAAAATAATTTTCTCTAACCTAAAATTATAACGTAATTGTCTTTGCTATTGATTTATTGTATGGCCAATATATATGTTAAATAGAACTGGAAACAGTGGACAACGTTGGCGTACCCCTTGATTAATCAGTTCTGTTCTTCCACTGGTATTAGTTATGCATACTGTTGAGTCAATGTACATTTATTTTAATACTTCTATTATATATCTGGAATATCCTTTGTCATGCATTATTTCCTACAATTTTTGCCTGACAACTTTGTCAAAGCTTTTATATAATCAACCAATGAAATATGCATTTACAAATTAAACTCTCTATGTTTCTCTATTTCTTGTTTCAAAATGAAATCACAGTCCGAGCATGATGTTCCTTTTCTAAAGATCATGACGTTCTTCATTTAATAATGCTTGTGAAATAACTTCCAACCTTCTTGCTATTATATTGGAATATATTTTATAAGGGGGTATTAAGAAAACTCACCTCGGTAATTATTACAATCAGTCCTATCTTTTTTTTCTAAAAATAGAAGATACTTGAGCTTCTTTCCTCTTTTTGGTATTTTACACGTTATTCAACATGTATTTAGTACATCTAGGAGCCTGGATTTAACTTTGTTAAAGGCATGTTTTAATAGTTCTATATCAAATCTATCTACCTGGACTCCTCTTATTATTGAATGAAAGCAGCACTTGTTTGAATTGTTTCATTGCCAACTAGTTTATTTCATTTACTTCTGGGTTTTTACCTTAGTTTAAATACATTATTACGTGGATCTCCTCTTTACTACACGAGTGGTCGGTGCACAGAACTGTGTAATGTTGCAACCATTCATTTATACATGTTCAGTAATATTATTTATGTTTGCTGTATCTCTCTCTTCTTTGTTTAAATGTTTCACGGCTTTATATGCTGTATTTGCATTTCCATAGACTTGTTGTTTTCAAATGCTGGGCCTTGGCAACAAAGCCATTAGCGTTCTTGCTCTCCAATATTTCTCTATGGCGGATCCAAAAGGTAATGCTTCACAGGTTTGTAGATGTTCTTCGTTTATTTCATCATCTTTGTTGAATAGAGGACAATTTGGATTCGTGTAGATTTCTATCTTTATAAATATTTGGCCAAATAGTCATGTTCTGTAAGCAGTCTAAATTTCGCTAGTGTAGTTTTACGTGGAATTTTTGGAATAATATCTGTCTACTTTATTAAAATATTCTATTTTTTGTCTTTGGCTTTATTACATAGGTCTTGGTTTTGTTTTATTTTATATTTGTTTTTAATTATTCTTTTTATGGATGCAAAAGTTAAACTTTTAGTAGTATTCTGAATTAAATTGGAGCCTTTTTAGGGAAGAAAATCAGCAGTGTTATTTCCAGCAATTCCACAATGTGCAGGTATCCATTGCAATTGAATTATTTTTTGTAGTTTTTGGAGTTGTTGAATAATTTTGTAGCACTCTTTAATTCGTATTGACTTCATTTTGTGTGAATTTATTGCATATATTGCTGCCTTAGAATCAGAGAGTATGACAGCATTTTGAAATTTATTTATTCTGTATAGTAATTGTTTCAGTGATATATGAATAGCCGTTACTTCCGCATCAAAATTTGTTGTTGTGGTTATCCTGCTTGTTGATAGAAAATAAAATAAGGCCACGGTAAATCCTGAACCTGAGTTGTTATCAATAGTAAATCCAACTGTCTAGAGATGGAACCCCATTATTCTACTGGATATCTCTTATTCACAGCTTCTAAAGCTAGAGCTCTTAGTACAGGCGTGGGAGATTCAGATTGTGTAACTAGGTTCTTCCAGAGTTAGCTGAATGATGAATTGGTTCAAAAGCAAAAGGGTTATCTCTGATCAAAATATTTTTCTTTAGATTTAGGAAGATTCAAATCGGTTTTTTTATTTTCCGTTACTTTGGACAAGAACTTTTTTGTGTTTTCAACTTGGTTGGTTGTAAACGCCTTTTTTCCCCATTTTGATGTTGTTAACCGTAACATTTTCTCATGTTGTGTTATTGCCTGTTCCTCTAAAGTGAGACAAATTGAGGGTTCTGAGTTAGTGCTTGCATTCCTGCGATTGGAGTTGATTTTGCTGCGCCGGTTAATAACCCGTAAAGCCTGATTTTGGCCTACTTCTACGCGATTTCGTTTTGAGTTATCTGCTGTGATTGTTCCCAGTCCCTGTTGTATAGAAGTATTGGCTTGATGAATGTTCTATACGTGGTGTTCAGTGTCTGGCGATTAATATCCCACTTTGCTCCGGCTAATCTTTTTAAGATTGAAAATATTTCGTTGCTTTGATTACTACTGCTTCAATATGTTATCTCCAAGATAATTTAGAATAAAAAATTGCCGAGATATTTTGTTTCATTCGTTCGTCTCAGGTTTGTTTTCTTGAACTTGTAGCAAATATGATAGGAAACATATTAACTAAAATAAAACTAATGTACATAGATCTAAAACTAAAATGTTCCAAAAATATAATAAAAGTATACCATAAGATAAACATATTTGAAAATGGATCATTATAATCTGAAAATGCAAGGATTAGGGAAATCATATCAAAATGTTTATTAAAATTAAATTAATCATGAAATAATGAAAATATAATATATTATTAATATCGCTATAAAAGACGTATGTGGAAAAGTAGAAATATATCCAGGTAAAATTCCACTACATGTATGGAATAAAGAAGTTATTGTGTTAAAATGCTACCTGACTAATGCAGGTAACAAAAGACATTCCACCCTTTAAAAACGACAACAGTGTCTTGATATGACCGTTTACAAAATTGAAAGAAACTGAAAACAGTTATCTATTAACAATATCAAAAAGCAATTAAACTAGTTCTTAGAAACTGTAATTAACGCTATTAACCAGCAATTCCAATAAATAAGGATGACATTTACACGTAAAAGAATCACACGTGTAAATTATCAAGGTATACATAGCGGTGTTGACAAAGCTACATTTCAGGAACTCCAAGGGCGTAAACCCCCCCTCTAAGGAAATACATGACTAGCGAATAAGATTTATTGTGACATATGTATATTGAAATTGTATCGAGTGGAATCGAAAGAAGTGGGAGGAGCTATCGTCTTTTTAAGCCAGAAATATATCAAAATGCTCTCACTCTCGGTCACTCTGTGTTCAGTGTTTAAACATCGTAGATCTACAGACCGCGATCTCCGATCGAGTTAAAATTTAGATTCGTCCGAGAACTTGTTAAATTTAAAGTTATCTACAACTTTATAAACATTTAGTCCGTTAAACATTTGGACTTCGAAAATATTTGATTCAAGCACGTGGACCTCTAATTACTTCGTCGACTCCACTCTTAGATAAAACTTTGTAAGTGTATTAACAAAAGTGTATATCTTCGTAAATAAATAGTTTTGGATACTTTAAAATAGAGTGAAAATTTTGTACGTTGTTCTTTTTCATATAAAAAGGTTCATAACCCTGAGATCTCTTGTCTACCACTGAGCACCGCTGCAAACACTAGATTTACTTTTGGGAACTTTTTCTTCGAGCTAAATATTTGAAACGTTGTTATGTCTGTATTAATGACCATTAAATTGTTGTGGGTCCACTTTTCTAATAGGCTAAGAGCCTTTTCCAAAGAAAATTTAGATTTTTCTATTTGTGAGGAAGATGTGTACATAATCATGTCACCTGCAAAAAGAGCTGTCTTCATTTCTGTGTTTGATATAGCTGATGGAAGATCGTTGAGGTTGATGTTGAAAAGGGTTGTACTTAGTACTGCACCTCAAGGGAATCCCATTATTATTTGTCGGAATTTGGAAATACTGTCATTGTATTTTGTAGTACAGAAACGTTGTGAAAGGAACTGGGTGATCCCGTTTAACATATTGTTTTGAATACCTAGTTTTGTGAATTTTTCAAGTAATTTGAATCTCCATGTTGTGTCATATGCTTTTTCAAAATCAATGAAAACTGTTAGCGTATCTTAATTTTTGTTGAAATATTCTTTGACAACTTGATATAATTGAATTGTATTTGCTTTTATAGATAGATTTTATCTGAATCCTGTTTGTGCTGTTGTTAGTATGTTTTTACTTTCTAAGAACCAATTTAGTCTCGCTGAAATAATACGTTCTGCTGTTTTTGCAATGACACTTGTTAAAGAGATTGGTCTGTAATTACTTATATCATCAGCTGCCTTGTCATTTTAAAATGAGGATAATTATTGCTTTTTTCCACTCTATGGGTACAGTGGAGGTCCACGATAGATTAAATAATTTCAGTAGTGTAATCCTTCTCTTTTAGCCAAGATGTTAAAAAAATTCATGTATTTTAACTGGACCAGGAATTTATCTTGTAACTCATGTATTGCAGAATTTAGTTCCCATATGGTGAATTATTTGCTGAATATATCATGTGTTTGTTTTTTATGCTTCTTTAAAGTCTTGAGATCTATTTTAATTTGCCTTTGTTTATTTTTAGCTTCAGGAGGGAGTTTGTGTCGAAAGCTGTAGTGCTTATTAAAAGCTTCAGCAATAGAGTTGTTGGAAGTAAGTGTTTTCCCATTAAATTTGAGTGGTTCTTTCTTTGTATCTCTCTGATTTGTGATTTTACTTATATATCTATATACTTTCTTTTGCGTCTTTTCTATAATCAGCTTTTTTAATAAATCCACTGAATGCATTTTTCTTTGCTACGTAGATCTCTTTATTAAACGTTGCTGTCTTTCTTCGCCATTCTTGTGTTTCTATTGGGCTGTTGGAAAATTCTGATTTTCTTCTTGCTGTGTCCCTTTCTTCTTTTAACTTGGATAAGTCTGCATTCCAAAAGGGTTTGTAAGTGTTTAGTTTTTCCTCTCGGGATCCAATTTTTTGCGGCTTCAAGAATTATATTTGAGATGGTATTATTAAATTTATCTGTAGATACTTCGTACTGAATTAGGTTTAATTTATGTTCAGTTTCTTCTGTAAATTTTTCCCCAAAGATCTTTTCTAAAATTCCAAGAGTATTCTCTTTTTTGTTTACTGTTATTCAGCAGGTGATTGTTTGTGTTTTACAGGTAGTATAGGATATTTTGAAATTATTTGTGTGTACATTTATTCTGTAATAATGGCGCCACGCAAAACAAAGAATTCCGACGAGAATAAAGAAGAAATGACAAAGCGTGTGATGCAGGAATGTTTGAGGGACCCTGCCATGTTGCAGCTGCTAAAGGACTCGGTTCGTGAGGCTATAGTGAGTGAGTTGAAAACAACCATAGATCGGAACACTGAGGTCATTAAACAGTTGGAGCTGTCGTTACAGGAAAGGGATACTAAAATAATGAAACTAGAACAACTGTTGTGCGAAAAAACTGATTCCCTTGAACAGTACCAACGCCGCCAATGCTTACGTATCTTTGGCATCCCTGAGATGGACGCTGAGGATACAGACAAAATAGCTATCGATGTGGCGTCTAAAATAGGTATTAAATTGGAAACATGCGATATAGATAGGAGTCATCGTGTGGGGAGAAAGGCGGACCGGCCACGGCCGGTTATCGTCAAATTCGTAAGCTATCGGAAAAGGAGAGAGGTTTTCCAGAACAAAAAACAGCTGAAAGGGAGTGGTGTTACAATTAGGGAAGACTTAACTCAAATGAGGTATAAGCTATTAAAAGAATGCATCACCAAATATGGTGTAACAAATGTGTGGACAATTGACGGAGCAATCCATGTTAAAGAAGGAGATAACAAACGCATCATTCTCCGGGCCTCAGAAATATAATTAGTGCAAACACGGCCAGTGAATTTTCTTTTTCCTGATCTATTATAGATGCAACAACTGCTCTATGTTCCGATCCTAGATCTTCAATGATTTCACGTGTAGTCTTATCTTTCAGGTCAGATGATACTAACAGAAGATCTGGGATTTGTACACTGGACATTATAGTGTATGTATGTAGGACAGTCATCATTCTTATAGATAAGTTCTAAAGTATTTTTCCATAGACGTTCTATCCATAGACTTTATTCTTATATATATATATATATATATATATATGATGGAACATATTTTTCAATCGGCTTAAATCACATCACCGGAAGGCGAATTCTTCAATAAGAATAATAATAATAATAAAACTAATAATATTAATAAAATGTATACATAGGCTATATATCCGCTTTGCTATATTTGTTCCCTTTATTATTTTGTACAATGTTGTTGTGATGCTTATTTTAGCTGAGACTAGAAAGTTAAATTTCAGATATATAACCTATTTATTGCCAAATTCTTAATGTACAGATTTTCCACTTAATAGCAATTTCATTACCTTTAACACTGAACTTAGATACTGATAAAAATTATCAAAAACATAGATATCTTATGGAAACCTTAATAACTCTCTTCATCTTCTTCTTCCTCTCCATCGTAGTTTATTATCCCACCTTATGCGGAATTTTACATGCTCCAAGGCTCCATGACCTAACAATGGCACGACCTGTCGGAGAGAGATTTAAAATTTTTGGAACACACACATTTTTTGACCACAAAAAGACATGAAGGGGCTTCACAAATGAGTTATCAGCTCAATCCACGCTCTCTTTCGAAATAACACAACATTTAAGACGAATCAAACCATGCACTCACATATCCATACCATATATGGCGAATATTATAATGATGGCTAAATCCACCGCTGTAGTCTCGAGGTAGCGTGCTGTCATGTCACGCAGTGGGCCCGGGTTCGATTCCCGGTCGGGACAGGCTCCTGGGTGAGGTTTTTTCGTGTTTTTTCCTCACCTGTAAGACAAATGTCAGGACGATTAGGGCCCAACGGTCCCCGAAAATCATCTGACCATCATCATCAACCTTATCATTATCATCATCATCCCTCACCGGTGTGGAAGCAACGGGAAAGTACCACACCTATAATTTCTTAGTAGAGCTGAAAAGCATAGCATGAAAATGCTATGATTGCAGTGAAAGACCTGCCCTCTGGCAGAATAAGTATAGAATAGAATGATGGCCAAATGATGTTCGGAGACCGTTTGGACCTCAGGGTTCCTTGCATTTCTCTTACAGGGAGTAAACTTCTCCCAAAATACTATCACCCAGGAAACTTGTCCCCACCGGATATCGAATCCGGGCCAGCTGCATATGAGATCATAGACGTGAACTAACATTAACCTAATGGAAAATAATAACATTTCATAAAATGAAGGGCATTAAATGTATATTCAAAATGTACTGCTAGACTCTGGAACACCTTACCGCAATGAGATTAAATGTACTGCTACACTCTGGAACACCTTACCGCAAGAGATTAAATGTTGGCCGATATTAGTTACTTATAAAAGACATTTTAATATTTTTCTTATGTGATTGGCTTCTGAGCAGATTAATTGATAGACTAAAAACTATTATTTTTATTCATTTTAATTTGAGTTTAATTTGTATATTTACTTTTATTTATTTATGGCCTAAATTCGTGAATGTACTATGATGATGATTATTTATTCTGAGTTATGGACTTATAATATAATATTTTTAAATACTTTTTTCAGTAGTTGAGTGGAAGAGAATCCGTCAGATTAAATACATTATTATTACTCTTATTGTTATAATTATCCTACTACCAACCACGGAACCCTATGAACATGCTCTACAAGGTCTACGCAGGAAAAGGGAGGAAGTATGGTCGGAATTCTTCAGTACCGGAGCGATGATAGACAGGAACTGGACAGAAGCAAATTTCCAGATAAGACACGTCATCACAAGACTAAGCGTACATGGATTCCACCACCTAATATGTAAAGATAAAACATTCCATGACCCGAAGATGTCATGCATATGCGACGTATGTGAACAAAAATGCGAAAGATATCACATCCAAAAATGTACACAAAGAACAAAAACAATTTGTGATTACGCAAGACAAAGTTAAAGTGTTGGAGATTGTTGTGTTATCATCTTTGCACATTTGTGCGCAATCCATTTATATATAATTATAATTATACTTAAACCATTAAACACATTTAAAATTGTTTAAGCATCATTCTTAACATTTGCCGTAATATTATAATATTTTGAAAAAAAATCACTAGAAACAAGACTATTACAGTACTGAATATATTGAAATATATGAAATAGGGCCTACTTTTGTTTTGTAAAGAAAAGCCGTCATGGCTTTCGTGCCAATAAAAAGTTAATGCACCTGGAGAAATCGTAAGAGCGTCATGTATTAATATGTTATTCTCCGAAATTTTAAAATATAAATCTCATGAACTTTTTTTTAAATGAGTAAAACATTTTATTAATGTTTACTGAAAGCCTACAATCAAACAAACCCATAAATAATGCATATTCCATATATATACACAATATAATTTGTGTGTGGAATATTCATTACTGATTGACTTGTTTCAATGTAAGGCTTTCAGTAAAAATTAATATAATGTTTTACTTATTTAAAAAATCATGTGATTTTTATATAAAAATTTGGGAGAATAACATAATAATACTACCCCAAGGGCCTCCTGAGGCCTGTGGTGGGATCACTTTACCTTTTATTCTTACGATTTCTCCAGGTGTATTATCTTTTTATTGGCACGAAATCCATGACAGCTTTTCTCTACAAAAGAAAGTAGGCCCAAGTTTATATTTTTCAATATATTCAGTATTTTAATGGTCTTGTTTCTAGTGATTTTTTCCCCAGAATATTATGATATTACAAATGTTAAGAAAGTGCAAATAGTGGTTTCTTTTTTGTGATATAATCAATTGCTACAAATGTTTTTATGTTATCTCCCGCATGCGCTATCTGCTGACATTCGTGCACTATATATACAATGTGGTAGCTGTATTTCTTAGAGAGTCAGCCACTGCAAAATAATGCTATGATCTATTCAGAATGTTAAAAAGGAGGAGCTTTCTTTAATATCATAAAATTCGGTTGATAAATTCGAGGCGAAACACGACTATGATTGGTTGTAAATAGAAAATCATTGAAATGCGATTGGTCATTGACTCTCATTTGGGGCATAAGTTAAATAGTCATCACAAAGCATTTCGAAACAATAAGATTTTGCATCTCTATCTTTAAAAATAAATGATTATATAATATTTCCGACAAACTCTTGTCCCTCTTATGTTTTGACAATTGTATATGATTTAATTATATTGCACAAAAACTTGATAAAATATCTTTTACATTCCTACAATTTTTTAAATGCCCAACAGTCCTGTTAATACACTCCTTTATTTACCTGTCAGGTCGAATTCAATTACTAATTTATTGCTTTTCTCTGAGAAAATTAATATTATGCGAGTGGATTTTGCCTTTTCAACATGGATTCATTTGTTCATTTGAGGAAATAAATAATTAACGGACAGTGTCCGTAGAAAACATTGTACAAAATCATAAAGACTGGAAATAGACCATATTTAATTAATAAATATGGATTTTCATCAAGTAAATACCAACTCAATTGATCATATTTTGTAAATCCTAAAATCACGTCCGACTATTAAAAGTCATTATGAACCACTGTTCAGGTTACTATATAAAAAGATAAAATAATAAATCTTAGATCTCACACATCCTCAACTCGATAAATATTCAGTTAAAAACTTCCTAGTCCTTTTGGTATGTGTTCCATATTCAGCTTTTAAAAAAGTACTATTTCCGACAACTGAAGATGGTACATATTCCGAAAAGCCAACGATGTTCTGACATCTTATTTACTTGAGGACGAGACTGAGATTTCAGGTACATATTTTATTATTTTAACATTTGTTATATACTCACTCAACGTTACTGTCAGTTTTCTTAGCCACGTGTCTCTGTTTCACATATCAAGTAATTGCTAAGTTTTCCTCACGAGTATGAGTGAATCCCGCATCAAATCCATAGCGAAAGAAATAATTGTATATATGAAGAAACTGTGGTATGGACTATATAAGAATCTGTTCATTTGAACTACCTAGTGAACTATGTTCAACTATCATTGTAACGAAAAATTGTCGCAGTTTTTTACTCGTTTTAAGTAGTAGTGGTAATAGGACTTTATTAGACTAAACATTAGATATATACAATGTTATTTAAAAATATGGGTCGCACGGGCAGTAAGCCGTATGTGCTGCTGACAGTCCGTTACAATAAAGTAATATTTAGTAATAGTATAAAGAAAAACAAAAAATAACCATAATATTACAATTACATAATACAATAACAATATACATTAATTAAGTAATGTATAATTATTAAGAATTAATGGTATTGCATTTTGATAACATGTATTTATTCATTAATGAGTGTTATTCTTATTTTCTGCGTTTTGTCCAGAAATTTACCCACGTTTATCCAATTTTCTGAATCCACCATTAACTCGTAGCATGCCAATCTTTCATGATTTGAATTTAGAAATCTTTCCGGTAATAACTGACGCCTCCAGTATTCCATATCGTTAAATTTTCCTAATATATGTATCTCGTCTTCAAAGCTCCCGCACATTGTACATATTCGCATATCGTGACCGTCGCTAATTTTTAGAAATTTCCATGCCCCTAGCCTAAACCAAGCAAGCCCTGATCTCTCTTTCAATCCTAGGTTGAGTATATAAGATTCTTTTTCCCAAACATGTTTTAGGTCTCTGTAAAAAACAGTGATCGATTTCCCGTACATTCGGCAGAATACCTTGTGGTTTATATCTAAGTACCTCCGCCTTATATATCTACTCACATTCTTGCGAATTTCAGTCCCTTTTTCCTATACTCAACCCATCTCAACCTTTTGGAGTACTCTCCTAACCTCGTCTGCCCAGAATTTCATATCTATTTTTCTAATTTGTTGGTCGTCACAAATTTCTCCGAACATTGTCTGTTCACCTTGGATTACCCGCAACCAGTAACGAATTTTGCAGTTTATGTCGTCCAGGTATGACCAAAATTCATATAAAATTTCACAGTTAGAATGGCTTTACTAAGTCCTTTAATATATTTTAGAAAATGCGTATATACCTTATTTAGTATTTCCGTTCTTTGAAAACCCCAAATATCACTACCGTAGTGCATAACTGGCTTCACCATCGCTCCCACACATTTTCTCTAATGTGCCAACTGGAATATCAGGCACTCGACCCAGAATACCGAGTACATTGTTAAGTTGTCCCCTCTCTTTAAATAATGCTATATCAATATGTTCCTTCCACTTTCCGTTCATTTTCAACTTCGTACCAAGATATTCAAAATGTTTCACGTTTTGAAGTACTTGATCTATTTCCATTCCTCTGCTCTACCATAAACCGTCCCATTTTTGAAAGTCATTGTTTATGTCTTACTAACATTTACAGTCAATCCCCAATTTCCACAGTATATTTCCAGTAGGTCAAGACTCTTTGCAATCCCTTGATTTTCTGGAACAGATAATTAAATCATCTCCATACAACAAGACTTGGACTTCAACATCTCTTATCTCCGGAGCCTCTGTCTCCTTCCAGCATTACGTCTACAGTATCATCAACGAATAGATTAAATAACATTGGTGATATAATGCAACCTTTCTCATTCCCCGATTAGCTTCACTGATCTCTGTGATGTGCTCTTGGTCTACTTTTCTACAAAATTTAACATATTTATAAATTTACATTAAAGCATGTATCATTTTTATGAGACAATCCTTTCCGATTCATTTTTCCTCAAAGTGCGCTTCTTTCCATGGTATCAAATGTCATCTAAAATCAAAGAATGCACAAAATAATTTACTCCCCTTCATTTTCAGATTATCGTCAATTAAAGTTCCCAGAACGAATACATTGTCCACTTCTCTAAAACCTGCCTGATATTCTGAAATCCTATTGTTCTCTTTAGCGCATTGTCTCATTCGTTCATAAAGTACTTTACAATATATTTTTCCCAAACACTGAGAAGAGGCAAATTCCCCTATAACTTCCCGGTACCTGTGTCCCAACTTTCTTTTGTATAGCGGTTGGATTACACCTGTCGTCCAGATTTCCGGATAATCTCCTCCATTAAAAAGTTTGTTGAACGCAGTTTTTAAAATTGCTAATAATTTATTGGATGATACATTTTTCAAGAATTCTCGTGGCAATCCTTCAATTCCAGGTGCTTTACCATTCGTTAAACATTTAATGGAATGTCCACTATATTTCCTTGATTATATCTTAACCCCTCATCTCCCAGTACTCTATCAAAGTAGTTTTTTTTTCTTTTTTTTCCATTCCCCGGGGCATTATTCTTGTCCGATTTATAGACTTTACTTTGAGTTCTCTTATCGCTTTGTATCTGCAATGTTCCCACTTTCAGTCGCGATTTTCATTTCTTACGATTTCTTATTTTGCTAGACAGGTGCACGTCGTAGCGTAGTGGTTAAGGCACTGCGCTACAAGTCGGAAGGTTGAGGGTTCAAGTCCCGGTGGGGTCAGGATTTTTAAACTGACCCAAACCTTCTGGCGGCACTATGGCCCTGGGGTCGACTCAGCATCTAACGGAAATGAGTACCAGATACTTGTTCTGGGGTAATTGCGGCCGTCACGCAGAGCTGACAACCCGGCTGACATCAAGTGCCGATTTTCCAGAAAAAGTGGGAGCCTTAACCTCCAACTACCCCAAGCGCCTCCCGAGGCCTGTAGTGGGATCACTTTACTTTACTAGACGGACAGAAAGAGAGAACGGTAATTTCTTTCAATAATAATAATAATAATAATAATAAAGCTTTATTTAAGCTGACAGAGTTAAGGCCAGAAGGCCTTCTCTTCCACTCAACCTGTGAGTAATAAAATAATACAAAAATTAAATACCTATCACAATTTTTAAATATATGTTAAACAAAAGTCAATGATACTAACAGAAGATCTGGGATTTGTACACTGGACATTATAGTGTATGTATGTAGGACAGTCATCATTCTTATAGATAAGTTCTAAAGTATTTTTCCATAGACGTTCTATCCATAGACTTTATTCTTATATATATATATATATATATGATGGAACATATTTTTCAATCGTCTTAAATCACATCACCGGAAGGCGAATTCTTCAATAAGAATAATAATAATAATAAAACTAATAATATTAATAAAATGTATACATAGGCTATATATCCGCTTTGCTATATTTGTTCCCTTTATTATTTTGTACAATGTTGTTGTGATGCTTATTTTAGCTGAGACTAGAAAGTTAAATTTCAGATATATAACCTATTTATTGCCAAATTCTTAATGTACAGATTTTCCACTTAATAGCAATTTCATTACCTTTAACACTGAACTTAGATACTGATAAAAATTATCAAAAACATAGATATCTTATGGAAACCTTAATAACTCTCTTCATCTTCTTCTTCCTCTCCATCGTAGTTTATTATCCCACCTTATGCGGAATTTTTACATGCTCCAAGGCTCCATGACCTAACAATGGCACGACCTGTCGGAGAGAGATTTAAAATTTTTGGAACACACACATTTTTTGACCACAAAAAGACATGAAGGGGCTTCACAAATGAGTTATCAGCTCAATCCACGCTCTCTTTCGAAATAACACAACATTTAAGACGAATCAAACCATGCACTCACATATCCATACCATATATGGCGAATATTATAATGATGGCTAAATCCACCGCTGTAGTCTCGAGGTAGCGTGCTGTCATGTCACGCAGTGGGCCCGGGTTCGATTCCCGGTCGGGACAGGCTCCTGGGTGAGGTTTTTTCGTGTTTTTTCCTCACCTGTAAGACAAATGTCAGGACGATTAGGGCCCAACGGTCCCCGAAAATCATCTGACCATCATCATCAACCTTATCATTATCATCATCATCCCTCACCGGTGTGGAAAGCAACGGGAAAGTACCACACCTATAATTTCTTAGTAGAGCTGAAAAAGCATAGCATGAAAATGCTATGATTGCAGTGAAAGACCTGCCCTCTGGCAGAATAAGTATAGAATAGAATGATGGCCAAATGATGTTCGGAGACCGTTTGGACCTCAGGGTTTCCTTGCATTTCTCTTACAGGGAGTAAACTTCTCCCCAAAATACTATCACCCAGGAAACTTGTCCCAACCGGATATCGAATCCGGGCCAGCTGCATATGAGATCATAGACGTGAACTAACATTAACCTAATGGAAAATAATAACATTTCATAAAATGAAGGGCATTAAATGTATATTCAAAATGTACTGCTAGACTCTGGAACACCTTACCGCAATGAGATTAAATGTACTGCTACACTCTGGAACACCTTACCGCAAGAGATTAAATGTTGGCCGATATTAGTTACTTATAAAAGACATTTTAATATTTTTCTTATGTGATTGGCTTCTGAGCAGATTAATTGATAGACTAAAAACTATTATTTTTATTCATTTTAATATGAGTTTAATTTGTATATTTACTTTTATTTATTTATTCTGAGTTATGGACTTATAATATAATATTTTTAAATACTTTTTTCAGTAGTTGAGTGGAAGAGAATCCGTCAGATTAAATACATTATTATTACTCTTATTGTTATAATTATCCTACTACCAACCACGGAACCCTATGAACATGCTCTACAAGGTCTACGCAGGAAAAGGGAGGAAGTATGGTCGGAATTCTTCAGTACCGGAGCGATGATAGACAGGAACTGGACAGAAGCAAATTTCCAGATAAGACACGTCATCACAAGACTAAGCGTACATGGATTCCACCACCTAATATGTAAAGATAAAACATTCCATGACCCGAAGATGTCATGCATATGCGACGTATGTGAACAAAAATGCGAAAGATATCACATCCAAAAATGTACACAAAGAACAAAAACAATTTGTTATTACGCAAGACAAACTTAAAGTGTTGGAGATTGTTGTGTTATCATCTTTGCACATTTGTGCGCAATCCATTTATATATAATTATAATTATACTTAAACCATTAAACACATTTAAAATTGTTTAAGAATCATTCTTAACATTTGCCGTAATATTATAATATTTTGAAAAAAAATCACTAGAAACAAGACTATTACAGTACTGAATATATTGAAATATATGAAATAGGGCCTACTTTTGTTTTGTAAAGAAAAGCCGTCATGGCTTTCGTGCCAATAAAAAGTTAATGCACCTGGAGAAATCGTAAGAGCGTCATGTATTTATATGTTATTCTCCGAAATTTTAAAATATAAATCTCATGAACTTTTTTTTAAATGAGTAAAACATTTTATTAATGTTTACTGAAAGCCTACAATCAAACAAACCCATAAATAATGCATATTCCATATATATACACAATATAATTTGCGTGTGGAATATTCATTACTGATTGACTTGTTTCAATGTAAGGCTTTCAGTAAAAATTAATATAATGTTTTACTTATTTAAAAAATCATGTGATTTTTATATAAAAATTTGGGAGAATAACATAATAATACTACCCCAAGGGCCTCCTGAGGCCTGTGGTGGGATCACTTTACCTTTTATTCTTACGATTTCTCCAGGTGTATTATCTTTTTATTGGCACGAAATCCATGACAGCTTTTCTCTACAAAAGAAAAGTAGGCCCAAGTTTATATTTTTCAATATATTCAGTATTTTAATGGTCTTGTTTCTAGTGATTTTTTCCCCAGAATATTATGATATTACAAATGTTAAGAAAGTGCAAATAGTGGTTTCTTTTTTGTGATATAATCAATTGCTACAAATGTTTTTATGTTATCTCCCGCATGCGCTATCTGCTGACATTCGTGCACTATATATACAATGTGGTAGCTGTATTTCTTAGAGAGTCAGCCACTGCAAATAATGCTATGATCTATTCAGAATGTTAAAAAGGAGGAGCTTTCTTTAATATCATAAAATTCGGTTGATAAATTCGAGGCGAAACACGACTATGATTGGTTGTAAATAGAAAATCATTGAAATGCGATTGGTCATTGACTCTCATTTGGGGCATAAGTTAATAGTCATCACAAAGCATTTCGAAACAATAAGATTTTGCATCTCTATCTTTAAAAATAAATGATTATATAATAATTTCCGACAAACTCTTGTCCCTCTTATGTTTTGACAATTGTATATGATTTAATTATATTGCACAAAAACTTGATAAATATCTTTTACATTCCTACAATTTTTTAAATGCCCAACAGTCCTGTTAATACACTCCTTTATTTACCTGTCAGGTCGAATTCAATTACTAATTTATTGCTTTTCTCTGAGAAAATTAATATTATGCGAGTGGATTTTGCCTTTTCAACATGGATTCATTTGTTCATTTGAGGAAATAAATAATTAACGGACAGTGTCCGTAGAAAACATTGTACAAAATCATAAAGACTGGAAATAGACCATATTTAATTAATAAATATGGAGTTTCATCAAGTAAATACCAACTCAATTGATCATATTTTGTAAATCCTAAAATCACGTCCGACTATTAAAAGTCATTATGAACCACTGTTCAGGTTACTATAAAAAAGATAAAATAATAAATCTTAGATCTCACACATCCTCAACTCGATAAATATTCAGTTAAAAACTTCCTAGTCCTTTTGGTATGTGTTCCATATTCAGCTTTTAAAAAAGTACTATTTCCGACAACTGAAGATGGTACATATTCCGAAAAGCCAACGATGTTCTGACATCTTATTTACTTGAGGACGAGACTGAGATTTCAGGTACATATTTTATTATTTTAACATTTGTTATATACTCACTCAACGTTACTGTCAGTTTTCTTAGCCACGTGTCTCTGTTTCACATATCAAGTAATTGCTAAGTTTTCCTCACGAGTATGAGTGAATCCCGCATCAAATCCATAGCGAAAGAAATAATTGTATATATGAAGAAACTGTGGTATGGACTATATAAGAATCTGTTCATTTGAACTACCTAGTGAACTATGTTCAACTATCATTGTAACGAAAAATTGTCGCAGTTTTTTACTCGTTTTAAGTAGTAGTGGTAATAGGACTTTATTAGACTAAACATTAGATATATACAATGTTATTTAAAAATATGGGTCGCACGGGCAGTAAGCCGTATGTGCTGCTGACAGTCCGTTACAATAAAGTAATATTTAGTAATAGTATAAAGAAAAACAAAAAATAACCATAATATTACAATTACATAATACAATAACAATATACATTAATTAAGTAATGTTATAATTATTAAGAAATTAATGGTATTGCATTTTGATAACATGGTATTTGCATTAATGAAGTTTATTCTATTTTCTTTCTTTCTTCGGCGTTTGTCCAGAAATTTACCCCACGTTTTATCTATGCCAATTTTCTGAATCCACCATTAACGCCGTAGCATGCCAATCTTTCATGATTTGAATTTAGAAATCTTTTCCGGTAATAACTGACGCCTCCAGTATTCCATATCGTTAAATTTTCCTAATATATGTATCTCGTCTTCAAAGCTCCCGCACATTGTACATATTCGCATATCGTGACCGTCGCTAATTTTTAGAAATTTCCATGCCCCTAGCCTAAACCAAGCAAGCCCTGATCTCTCTTTCAATCCTAGGTTGAGTATATAAGATTCTTTTTCCCAAACATGTTTTAGGTCTCTGTAAAAAACAGTGATCGATTTCCCGTACATTCGGCAGAATACCTTGTTGGTTTATATCTAAGTACCTCCGCCTTATATATCTACTCACATTCTTGCGAATTTCAGTCCCTTTTTCCTATACTCAACCCATCTCAACCTTTTGGAGTACTCTCCTAACCTCGTCTGCCCAGAATTTCATATCTATTTTTCTAATTTGTTGGTCGTCACAAATTTCTCCGAACATTGTCTGTTCACCTTGGATTACCCGCAACCAGTAACGAATTTTGCAGTTTATGTCGTCCAGGTATGACCAAAATTCATATAAAATTTCACAGTTAGAATGGCTTTACTAAGTCCTTTAATATATTTTAGAAAATGCGTATATACCTTATTTAGTATTTCCGTTCTTTGAAAACCCCAAATATCACTACCGTAGTGCATAACTGGCTTCACCATCGCTCCACACATTTTCTCTAATGTGCCAACTGGAATATCAGGCACTCGACCCAGAATACCGAGTACATTGTTAAGTTGTCCCCTCTCTTTAAATAATGCTATATCAATATGTTCCTTCCACTTTCCGTTCATTTTCAACTTCGTACCAAGATATTCAAAATGTTTCACGTTTTGAAGTACTTGATCTATTTCCATTCCTCTGCTCTACCATAAACCGTCCCATTTTTGAAAGTCATTGTTTATGTCTTACTAACATTTACAGTCAATCCCCAATTTCCACAGTATATTTCCAGTAGGTCAAGACTCTTTGAAATCCCTTGATTTTCTGGAACAGATAATTAAATCATCTCCATACAACAAGACTTGGACTTCAACATCTCTTATCTCCGGAGCCTCAGTGTCTCCTTCCAGCATTACGTCTACAGTATCATCAACGAATAGATTAAATAACATTGGTGATATAATGCAACCTTGTCTCATTCCCCGATTAGCTTCACTGATCTCTGTGATGTGCTCTTGGTCTACTTTTCTACAAAATTTAACATATTTATAAATTTACATTAAAGCATGTATCATTTTTATGAGACAATCCTTTCCGATTCATTTTTCCTCAAAGTGCGCTTCTTTCCATGGTATCAAATGTCATCTTAAAATCAAAGAATGCACAAAATAATTTACTCCCCTTCATTTTCAGATTATCGTCAATTAAAGTTCCCAGAACGAATACGTTGTCCACTTCTCTAAAACCTGCCTGATATTCTGAAATCCTATTGTTCTCTTTAGCGCATTGTCTCATTCGTTCATAAAGTACTTTACAATATATTTTTCCCAAACACTGAGAAGAGGCAAATTCCCCTATAACTTCCCGGTACCTGTGTCCCAACTTTCTTTTGTATAGCGGTTGGATTACACCTGTCGTCCAGATTTCCGGATAATCTCCTCCATTAAAAAGTTTGTTGAACGCAGTTTTTAAAATTGCTAATAATTTATTGGATGATACATTTTTCAAGAATTCTCGTGGCAATCCTTCAATTCCAGGTGTTTTACCATGCGTTAAACATTTAATGGAATGTCCACTATATTTCCTTGATTATATCTTAACCCCTCATCTCCCAGTACTCTATCAAAGTAGTTTTTTTTTTTTTTTTTTCCATTCCCCCGGGGCATTATTCTTGTCCGATTTATAGACTTTACTTTGAGTTCTCTTATCGCTTTGTATCTGCAATGTTCCCACTTTCAGTCGCGATTTTCATTTCTTACGATTTCTTATTTTGCTAGACAGGTGCACGTCGTAGCGTAGTGGTTAAGGCACTGCGCTACAAGTCGGAAGGTTGAGGGTTCAAGTCCCGGTGGGGTCAGGATTTTTAAACTGACCCAAACCTTCTGGCGGCACTATGGCCCTGGGGTCGACTCAGCATCTAACGGAAATGAGTACCAGATACTTGTTCTGGGGTAATTGCGGCCGTCACGCAGAGCTGACAACCCAGCTGACATCAAGTGCCGATTTTCCAGAAAAAGTGGGAGCCTTAACCTCCAACTACCCCAAGCGCCTCCCGAGGCCTGTAGTGGGATCACTTTACTTTACTAGACGGACAGAAAGAGAGAACGGTAATTTCTTTCAACAATAATAATAATAATAATAATAATAATAATAATAATAATAATAATAATAATAATAATAATAATAATAATAATAATAATAATAATAATAATAATAATAATAATAATAATAATAATAATAATAATAATAATAATAATAATAATAATAATAAAGCTTTATTTAAGCTGACAGAGTTAAGGCCAGAAGGCCTTCTCTTCCACTCAACCTGTGAGTAATAAAATAATACAAAAATTACATACCTATCACAATTTTTAAATATATGTTAAACAAAAGTCAATGCGGGTGTGATCTACATAACTAACACTAACAAAATATGGCATAAAATAAAGTAATATAAAGTAAGTAAGGCATCCTAGACGAATATTTATAGGTATATACACAACGTTGAATATAATTATGCAGTTAATAGTTTCATTGTATGGAAATTAAGATGCCAGTTAATTTTGATTTAAAAAATGATAGTGATTTACAGTCACTGACATGATTGGGAAGCGAGTTCCATGCTCTAGTCATAGATATTGTGTAAGATTTAGAGTATAAACATGTCCTGTGCTGTAGTACAGACAGTAAAGAAGTAATTTTTTATCTTGTTCCTAAGTTGTGAAGAACCGATACATTTTGAAAACCCGTTGATAACTAACTTTGTAAATATATGTGCAGAATTTGGAATAGCAAAACGTGTGAATGTGGAGATCTTATGTTACTTAGACGTGACATTAGTATACAATAATTCAATGCAGTAATTTCATTGTACGCGTTTGCACAAGCGCGTGGGTGACCGTCATAGAGTCGAAGCAATAAAGGAAAAGCAACTTACGGTTGTTAACTTGTGATAAAGCTGTGATATCAGAGTGGTTGAGAAAAGTAACGTAAAGAATTGAGTAAAGCCTTTCCATGTCGCGCGAATGTCCGAGATATGTGCATGTAAAAATGCGATTTGCACGAGTCATTTGATCGGTGTTTATGGTCCAGTTATCTCAATTCTCACTGTGTTGCACTAGTTTCCGCCCTCAATAAATAAACCCGTCATTTCCATTTCTCATGCTTTGCATGTCTCTTAACGATTAAAATGAAGGTAGCCTGGTATTTACGTGTGGTTACATTACTTTACACTACATTACAGTGTTAATACTTTGTGCTCCACTTCATTTCACTGTCCACGTCATTCGTTCAAGGGAATACGATGAATAAAAATTCTCTCTATCTCTCTCTATATATCTCCATCTATATCTCTCTACCTCTCTATCTCTCTATATCTCTCTATATATCTCTCCATCTATATATCTCTCTATCTCTCTATATATCTCTCTATCTCTCTATATCTCTTTCTATCTCTCTATACCACTTTCTATCTCTCTCTACATCTCTCTATCTCTCTCTACATCTCTCTATCTCTCTCTACATCTCTCTATCTCTCTATCTCTATATCTCTCTATCTCTCTTTCTCTATGTCTCTCTATCTCTCTAGATCTATATCTCTCTATCTGTATACCTCTCTATCTCTATATCTCTCTATTTCTCTACCTCTTTAACTCTATATCACTCTATCTCTATATCTCTATCTGTATATCTCTCTATCTCTCCATTCTATCTCTCTCTATCTCCCTATCTCTCTCTAACTCTCTCTAACTCTCTATCTCTCTACATCTCTCTATCTCTCTACATCCCTCTATCTCACTCCATCTCTCTCTGTCTCTCTATATATATATCTCTCTATCTCTCTCTATCTCCCTATCACTCTCTATCTATCTATATCTCTCCCTATCTCACTCCCCATCTCTCTATCTATCCCTCTATCTCTCTCTATTTCTATCTCTCTCTCTCTATCTCCATCTCTATCTCTCTATCGATCTCTCTATATCCATCAATCTTTCACTATTTATTTCTCTATCTTTCTCTTTCTATCTACCTCTCTCTATTTTAATCTCCATCTCTCTCTCTATCTATCTCTCTAAATATCTCTATATATCTCTATGTCTCTCTCTTCTCTCTATTTCTATCTCTCTCTTTCTATCTCTATCTATCTCTCTATATATCTCTCTATCCATCTCTATATCTATCTATCTATCTCTATCTATCTGTCTATCTCTATATCTATCTATCTCTCTCTATCTCTAACTACCTCTCTCCTTCTCTCTATCTATCTATATATCTATCTATTTATCTTCCTCTATCTATCTCTCTCTATCTATCTCTATCTTTCTCCAACTATCTCTTTCCTTCTCTCTATCTATATCTCTATCTCTCACTATCTATCTCTCTATCTTCTCTATTTCTGTACTTCTCTCTCTCTCTCTACATCTCTCTATCTCTCTCTACCTCTCTATCTCAATATCTCTCTCCATCTCACTATCTCTCTATCTGTCTATCTCTCTATATCTATTTATCTCTCTACCTTGGTTCTCTGGTACGTTTATGTAAGATGTTAATTTTATATATTTTTTTTACCTGTTAAATCGGTCGTCCTCAACAAAGTTATTACATTTCAAGTTATTCTAATATGGAGGCCTGTTGAAAACAATGTTTCATCTTCTGCGTTTTAACTGGAACTGATGGTTGATGGTGTTGTATAGGTTGTATAATGGATTGATGTCTGCGGTTATGTTCTCGTTGAGCAGGTCTTCATTACTTGCTTCTTTCAGAATCTCTATGTCTTCAAGGATACTGATCCTGTTGTTGTTATACCCTTTGTGTAGTATTGACATAGAGTTATCGATTTTTTCAAATCGATGACCTGTTTCGAGTATATATTTGGCAAAACTTGATTATCTTCATTGGTAATAATTTTTTTGAAATGTTCCGAATATCGTGTATTAAAGTTTTTTATTGTTTTGCCTATGTCGAATTTTTCACAGCTATTGCATTTTAGTTTATAGACGCCTTTATTTTCAAACTTATTTGTTTTTATGTTGTTAAAAATTATGTTATTGAGTTTATTATTGGTTTAATGTCCACCGCTGTGGTCTCGAAGTAGCGTGCTGTCTTGTCACGCAGCGGGCCCGGGTTCGATCAATGGTCGGGGCAGTTTTTCTGGGTGAGGTTTTTAGCGTGGTTTTTCCTCACCTGTAAGACAAATGTCAGGAAAACTTTAAGGCCCAAACGGTCCCAGAAATCATATGGTCATCATTATCATCATCATCCTTATCATTATCATCACATCATCATCATCATCCTTCACCGGTGTGGAAAGCAACGGGAAGCTCCACACCTACAATTCCCTAGTAAAGCTGCAAGCATAGTATGAAAATGCTATGATTGCAGTGAAGGACCTGCCCTCGGGCAGAATTACTATGGATGGATTGGTTTAAAGGCGATTTTAATGTTTTTATCTTGTTTCTTGATTGAATTAGCTAATATGGTCGTTTCATTTCCTGTATAATTTAATGTAATCCATTTGTTTGTATTTGTGTTACATTCTTTTTATCTAGTTTTGTTATATTTGTTAAATTGATTCTTCTTTTTTTTGTTTTCTGACTAATTTGGTGATCAACGAAATATACACACAGGACGACGGAATACCAATGGGCAGCCCAACATTAGGCATCATTTCTGAATTATTCCTACAACACCTAGAAGAAAAACATTTTGAAAAACTAAAAGAAAAATTCAAAATCCAGTTATTAGTAAGATATGTCGATGACCTAATAATGTATGAAAACGACATCCACATAGAAAAAGAAATTGCAGATGAATTTAAAAAAATGCACAACAAAATTCAATTCACAGACGAAACTGAAAATAATAACTCCATAAACTATTTAGACTTAACACTTTCCAAAAATTTTACTAACAACAATCTAGACATATGCATATACAGAAAATCAACAAACAACACAATAGCTATACACAAAAAATTAAGATACCCAATACAACATAAAATGAGTACCTTCATCAGCCTAATCAACAGAATGTCAAAGCTACCACAAAACAAAACAAACTACAATACAGAACTAAACTATATAAAATCCCTAGCACATAACAATGCATAGAAAGAAGAAATGATCACCAAATTAGTCAGAAAAAAGAGAAGAATCAATTTAACTAATATAACAAAACTAGAAAATGAATGTAACACAAATACAATCAAATGGATTACACTAACTTACACGGGAAATGAAACGACCAAATTAACAAATTCGATCAAGAAACAAGATACAAACAATAAAATCGCCTTTAAAACCAATAATAAACTCAGTAACATAATTTCTAACAAAACAGAAACAACAAATAAGTATGAAAATGAAGGCGTCTATAAACTAAAATGCAATAGTTGTGAAAAATTCTACATAGGCAAAACAATACGAAACTTTAATAAACCAGATAGATCATATATTAGTGGACAAACGCTGCACAGTAGCATCATCGATGTTAGATCAGTTAGAGGGACAGACTGAAATTCAGATCATCATCTGGTCAGGGTGAAAGTCAGACGACGACTATCGCTTATGAGAGGAACAAACGCTAAAGATGATTCTGTAAAATTTGAATTTAAAAACTTGAAAAATGATGAAATACGGCAAGAATACCAAATCAAAATTGCTAATAGATTGCCACATCAAATAATCTCATTGTTAACAGAACAACATTTCAGCATAAGGATATTCATAAATACACCTGCACATCTCCAGATGGTAAAACTTGGAACCAGATAGATCATGTAATAGTGGACAAACGCTGGCAGTAGCATCATCGATGTTAGATAAGTTAGAGGGACAGACTGCAATTCGGATCATCATCTGGTCAGGGTGAAAATCAGACAACGGCTATCGCTTATAAGAGGAACAAACGCTAAAGATGACTCTGTAAAATTTGAATTAAAAAACTTGAAAAATGATGAAATGCGGCAAGGATAACAAATCAAAATTGCTAATAGATTTGAAGTACTGGTATCTTCAGATGACAATATGGCAAACGAAGAAGAAACTGACATAAATGAAGAATAGGAGATATAAGAGATACTATTAAATTGTCAGCATGAGAAAGCATTGGTTGTTTAAAAAAGAGGCAAAACAAGAAATGGTTTGATGAGGAATGTGCCGACATTGTAAAGAAAAGAATGCTAGCAAAAATGAAATGGTTACATGAGCCAAATGAGGTAAATTTCGAGCAATTGGTTAGTATTAGACGGGAAACCACCAAGTTACTAAAGAGTAAAAAGAGGGAACATTTGAGAGAGAAGATTAATGATCTTGAATTGAACGCAAAAAATAGGAACATTAGAGAATTATGTCAGGGAATTAGTATAGAGAAGAAAGGGTTTCAGGCTACAACAAACATAATTCGGAATGAAAATGGGGATATAATCGCAGATTTTAGGAATAAATTAAACCGATGGAAAAGTTACTTTAATCAGCTATTAAATGTGCATACAGAACAGGACATTGAGGAGGATAATTTATAGACAGCAGAAATGCTAGTCGCAGAACCAAGTGAATTAGAGGTTGAAATGGCGATTGCAAAATTGAAGATGTATAAAGCATCAGGTTCAGATGAGATCCCAGCAGAACTGATAAAATCAGGGGAAAAAAAATTGATGGACTAGATACGCTGGTTGCTTGTATGATTTGGGAAAAAGAAGCTCTTCCAGATGAATGGAAAGAATCAATTATCGTACCAATTTATCAGATGAGAGATAAAACTGATTGCAACAACTACAGGGGCATCTCATTACTTTCAACTTCGTGCAAAATGCTAACAAATATATTAGTAAGTAGACTTACTCCCTATATTGATGACATTCTAGGAGATCATCAATGTACATTTAGAAGAAACAGGTCTACAACAGATCAGATTTTTAGTATAAGACAGATTTTAGAAACGAAATGGGAATTTAATGGTACTGTATATCAACTATATGTAGACTTCAAAAAAGCATATGATTCAATTAAAAGGAAGGAGTTATATAGTATCCTGCTGGAGTTCGGAATTCGTAAAAAGTAAGTTAGACTTATAGGAATGTTTCTAAATGGCACAAAGAGTAGGGTGTGTGTAGGCAAACAATTTTCGGACACTTTTGAAATCCAGAATGGGTTGAAGCAAGGAGATGCACTATCTCCTCTACTATTTAATTTTTTAATTAAATGAGGAAGGCTTACAACTCAATGGTATTAATAAGCTGTTAGTTTATGCTGATGATGTAGTACTATTTGCCGATATCGAGGAGATATTAAAGGACAATACACGCACACTATTGAGTAACACTAAGAAATTAGGACTAGAAGTAAATATCAATAAAACAAAATATATGGTCACGCGTAGAAATACATTATATAAATTAAATCGACAGCTAAATGAAAAATGAGTGAAATTTTGAGGAAGTGGCTGAATTAAATACCTAGGAACAATAATCACAAGTAGGAATGAGATGCACCAAGAAATTAAACATAGGCTCAATATTGGAAATGCGTGCTATTATGCATTGCAGAGACGCTTGATGTCCCAACTACTTTCAAAAAACGTTTAAACTGAAATAATATAGAACTATTATTCTACCAGTTACATTATATGGGTGCGAAACATGGACTCTTACTTTAAGGGAGGAAAGGAGATTACATTTATGTTGAGAACCAAGTACTTAGGAAAATTTTTGGACCACAGAAAAGAAGATGAACAGACAGGTGAATGGAGAAGACTGCTTAACAGTGAATTACATGGTCTTTATAGGAAGCCAGATATAATAAGAACAGTTAAGTCTCGTAGACTGCGTTGGGCAGGACATTTTGCACGTATGGGGAATGTAAGAATTGCATGAAAGCTTCTTGTAGGAAACCCAGAGTGAAAACGCCCAGTTGGTAGACCAAGAATGAGGTGGGAGAATACAATTAACTATGATTTGAGGGAAGTGGATTATACAGGGTATGATTGGAAAGCAATAGCTCAGGATAGGGATGTTTGGAGAGCTTATGTCCACGCGGCCATGAACCTATGGGTTCGATAGTGCCCGTGAGTAAGTAAGTAAATGAGTAAGTAATACACGATATTCGGAACATTTAAAAAATTGTATTAATAATGAAGATAATCAAGTTTTGCCAAACATATACTCGAAACACATCATCGATTTGAAAAAATCGATAACTCTATGTTAATACCACACAAAGAGTATAACAACAGGATCAGCATCCTTGAAGACTAAAGAGATTCTGAATAAAGCAAGGAATGAAGACCTGCTCAACGCGAACATAATCGCAGACATAAATCCATTATACAAACTATACAACACCATCAGCCAATCAGTTCCAGTTAAAACGCAGAAGATGAAACATTGTATTCGAAAGGCCTCCATATTAGAATAACTTGTAGTTTAATAAATTAGTTGAGGACGACTGACTTAGGAGGTAAAGATTATACAATTAACATCTAATTACATAACCTCAACGGTGCTTTAACATCATCATCATCAACAATCACGTATTAAGCCAATGTGGCTTGTTCCGGTCTCATAGATTCTCATTCAAAATTTTAATCCATCTCTTCTTCGGTCTACCAACATTCCTGCGTCCTTTTGATTTGTATTTAAGTATACATTTGGGAATGCGATCATCTTCCATTTTTTGAACATGTTCTTTCCATTTTCTTCTAGATTATTTTATTCTATCTAAGAGTTTAAAGATATTTTGCTCATTTCTAATATCTTCACTTCTTCTCTTATCTAGAAGTTTGCAACCAGCCACACTTCTCAGAAGTCTCATTTCAGCTGCTTCTATGATCTTCCCTTCTCTTTTAGTTAAAACCCAAAATTCACTACCATACAGTAGTAATGGGACTGCCACTACTTTATAAAATTTTAGTTTTGTTTCTTTTCTTGTGCTTTTAAATATCCTTTTGATTGTTCCACATATATAATTAAATATATTAAATTTGTTAAATAGATCTCATTTTTAAATTAGGAGATTTCATAACCCAGGTATTTAAAATGGTTCTCTTGTCCAATGGGTTTCCGCTCCAGAATTATTTTAGCTCTTACGGTATCCGATCTCTTAACAGCTAGGATTTTCGTTTTGCTTATTGATATTTTGAAATTATATTTCTGTATAATGTTATTTAACTGAAAAAGCGATTTCTGTAGACCACCTTCTGAACTAGATATTAGAACTTGGTCGTCTGCAAAAAGTAAGGTATCTAACATTTTTTCTTATTTTGAAATGTGAGTCCAAATGTATCTGCCAATTATATATGATATCGTCAATATAAATATTAAAAGGGAGGATGAAAGTGGACATCCCTGTCTTACACCTCTATTTATTGTTGCTGTTATATTGTTTTTATTTTTGCCTCCAGTTTCTATTGTTATTTTATTTTCTACATATAGACGTTTTATTGCAGTTATTAGGTGCTGAGGTACTCCTTTCTCTTTCATTATATTCCACAATTTATTTCTGTTAACTTTGCCAAATGCCTTTTCAAGACCTATAAATGCCATAAAAGTTGGTAGATTATATTCTCTATGTTTCTCGAATATTTGATTGATAGTGAAAATGCAATCTGAACAGGATCTGCCTTTCCTGAATCCATTCTGGGGGATTCTAGAATAATACTTTCCATAATTACATTTAAACGACTTTTCAATATAGTTGCATACATTTTATAACAGGTACCCAAGATATTTACGCCTCTGTAATTTTCACAATCATGATGATCTCTTTTTTTATAAATAGGATATATTTTGGCCGTCTTCCATTCTTCAGGAATATGATATGCTTTAACATTAATTTAAAAAAATTACTTTTACGTGTCATACTGGTGAAGGCATTGTTTACGACATAGAGTGGTGTGATCTGCTAAGCCCAGTTACATTAAGCAATAAATTAAACTAAACCCAACGGCGCGACAGGCGTAGAAGGCCCTTGGACTACATGTCGGCTGCTGGCCTCACATCCACATGTGTTAATCACAGAGGTAGACGATCATCCAGCCAATGTAGGGGTGACATGTAGTCAACTTTTCGTGTCCCACAGCCGTTACAGCTAACTCCCCAACCTGGAGCCTCGACTTATTTTATCTAACCAAATGTCTCACTATGCTGGATGGCACTGGCCCCATGCTAGCCGAAATTCCTCGAGAAAATTTCTTCACCCAATGGGAAATGGAACCAGTGAAAATCCCTTAGCTCTGCGCTAAGACATCTTGCCTTAACCACTCGGCTACGGCGCAGGACAAGCAAGAGATTACAATGTGATATTTCGTTAAATTATTATTGGAGGTTAATTTCTGGAATCGAGAGGCTAGACAGTTTGATGTCGAACTATGAACGGTTTTTAATAAAAATTCTAGAGAGTGTAAAATCTCCTATTTGTTACGGGGCCATGCAAATTTGTAAAACTATTGAAGAGTGTAATTATATTTTCGGACATGAACTCAATTGCGCTATGTTATAAGACTACTTGGGGGCATCCGAATAATTTTCGTTTCCTCCAGGTACACCACGTTGGAGGGTGAGCCTATCTTTGTCCCCCGAGCACAACTACCTGCACAAGATAACCCTCGTAACTCACAAATCCCACATCCCTAAGCACAGTCTAGACATCTTAGAAGAAGGACTGTTTTAATGCAAACCCACCCCCCTGAAATACTAATAGTATGTGCCCTGGAAACAATAGAAACAAAATATCCCTGTTCTAAATGGTTACATAAATATACAGATGGCTCTAAGCTCGATCACAATGGCCCTGTGGGAGCTGGAATCCATTGCTCAATTTTTTCTCTATACACTCCATTTGGACCAAATAAAACGGCTTTTTATGGAGAAATAAAGGCAATTCATACTGCACTTTCACAAATCATATGCCGTCAACAAATAAATGACCATATCGTCATTCTGTCTGATTCCAAAGCTGCCATACAAGCAATAACATCATTCAAATCAGCTCAAAGCAAAGAACTAGTAGATTGCAATAAACTACTCACTGACCTTTATCAAAAACATAAGACAGTAGCATTACAGTGGATACCATCTCACTGCGGAATCAATGGAAATGAAATAGCCGATATGCTGGCAAAATGAGGAGCAATGTGTTTACAGCAACCTAATTTAAACACATCTTATCGCTCAGCAATAAATTGTATCAAACAAATGATAAAAATAGCATTCTCAACCAATTTTCAGTTCCGAATTCAAGAAAAACAGTGGAAAAACACCATACACACTACACCAGATGCACCTCTCGAAAGGAAGCTGCAGCATATTTTCGATTAAACACAGGACATGATTGTCTTGCTGCTCATCTACATCGGATTGGAATCTACAGAAGTCCTCATTGCCCACTGTGCTCCACGAACACCAACATGGACAGAAACCACCTGCTACAATGTCAGGCACTTCACTCTGCTACGCTGAAGGATAGATACTGGGAAGCAAGAGCCAAAATTTCTGATTTGCTATAATGTTATATTTTTTTTCACTGGCACTATCGAACCCGTAGGTTCATGGCCGCGCGGACTATAATGTTCTATTGTTTTCATTTATTGTATATATTTTTTGTTTTCTCATAATTATGGACAATGACTTCTGTCAAGTCCCCTGCATTTGTGTAAATAAATATTTTCGGACGTTAAATTCAAATCTGAAGAATATATTCTGAACACGATGAAGTTAGTCTTACAATCCGTCACAATAATGATTATGCCAGCGGCATCACTAAGGTAAAAAAATAAAAATAAATAAATACACACATGAATATTATCCGACACAGCGAAACGTTGACCTGCTTCGTTTATGGATGATTTGCGAATTAATGCCGTGTCATCCAGTATACATTCAGTTCACGTCAGTCTGTGGATGTAGATGTGCAGTAGCTATTACCATAAGCACGCTGGGTAAGTGCTTCATTTGCTATTTGTTCCTGACTATACATGGTCAGTACATATGCCAGTACGACGCAAGCAGCACTGCTGCTATAACTGAAGGTAAATGTTCATCTGCGCCGTATAATAAATTAAGTGTATGTATTACACGCTTTATATTAGCTTGACTTGTATCTATATATCTATCTATCTATATAACGGAATCTTTCAACGCGATTTTCACCCACTTAAAATCATCGGATCGACTTGAAACTTTGTATACTTGTAGAGGACCCGTGACAATACAATAATTTCATATTTATTTTCTGAAATCCTGGTCATAATCATCAGAAAATCAAAAAAAGTGTTTTTGTATAAATGTAACGGAATCTTTCAACGCGATTTTCACCCACTTAGAATCATTGGATCGACTTCAAACTTTGTATACTTGTAGAGGACCCCTGACAATACAATGATTTCATATTTATTTTCTAAAATCCTTGCCATAATCATCAGAAAATCAAAAAGCGTGTTTTTGTATCAATGTAACGGAATCTTTCAACGCGATTTTAACCCACTTAGAAACATTGGATCGAATTGAAACTTTGTAAACGTGTAGAAGACCCGTGACAGTACAATAATATCTTATTTTGTTTCAAAAATCCTGGCCTGAATCATCCGAAAATTTAAAAAAATGAAAACTGGTATAATAGGTTGCGGACTTGTCGAGTTTTTAGTCAATCGTTGTAAGAGCTCAGTTGGTAGAGCAGTGAACTCTAAGTGGTATATAATTTCAGTAATCCATACGTCGCTGGTTCAAATCCGGTTGGGAGGTTTTTTTTTATAGAAGAGTATTACTTTTAGCTCATACTACAATAGTATCGAATTTAAAGATATTTACATGTTTATCTTATTCTGTAAAATATTAAAACTAAAAAATAAATAATAGTTTTAAAAAACTAAAAGAACACGCTTTATTAGAAAACTAAAAAATGAAAAATAATTTTAATTTCCAGTACGCTTGGGATAAAATAACGTGGTCAACAAAAAAATCATCTCCAACACATATAGAATAAAATTAGAGTTATCAACAAAAAGAAAATAATTTTACCATCAAAAGCGTGGGGTGATTTTTATGATTTTTACATTTTCTTCTTAGAGAGCTTACTTTTCCCAATATCCGTTTATTATCAAATATATTAATTGATATAGAGCACCCCATAACTCTAATTTCATTCTATATGTGTTGGAGATGATTTTTTTGTTGACCACTTTATTTTATCCCAAGCGTACTGGAAATTAAAATTATTTTTCATTTTTTAGTTTTCTAATAAAGTGTGTTCTTTTAGTTTTTTAAAACTATTATTTATTTATATATGTAGATTTTTAATGTTTACACAACTTTCTGTGCCTAAAGTTTTATTTTTTTCTCCACTCGTCCATATCTATCCACTCCATGTCCTCCAGTCATCTTGTTCTCATTCTCGTTCTTATTTCTTGCATCCACGAGTTTCGAGTTCTTCCTTTCCTTCTTCCTCCAGGTGGGCACCATTCCAATGTTTTCCTCGGTAACCTTTCTTCTTGCATTCGTTGTACGTGCCCATATCAATTTAATTGCTCATATCTTACATAATCTACTATTGAATATCAAACATTAATTTTTTCCCGTATGACACTATTTCTTATTTTTTCTAATTTTGAACATCTAGCTGCTCTCCTCAAGAAATCCATTTCCATCGACATAAGTTTTTGTTCTAAGTTTCTGTTGAATTTACAAACTTCAGCTCCATATGTGACAGTACTTCCCACTATTGAATTATATATTTGTAACTTTTTTTCTGGATATATGTCTGTTCCATAAGACTCCATTTAAAATTAAGTGTATGTTATTGTTTATGTCCACCACTTGGTCTTGGGATAAACTCGTTGCCTCGTTCGCAGCGGACCTAGTTTCGAATCACAGTCAGAAGAAGTTTATTGGGTGAGATATATTTCGGGGTATTTAATCACCTGTAAGACAAATGTCTCGACAATCTAAGACACTAATGGTCACCTAACACCATCTGGCTATCCCATTTACTTATACCATACTCGCCTTGTTTAGTATGAATGAATGATTGAATGGTGTTTCTCTTTTTAAATGATCGTTTGTCGCAGAGCTGGTCCTTGAATTTATATTAGGCCTATCACTCTTACAGGGAGACCATCCATATACTTGTGTGGTAAAAAGTTACAAATCCTCTCCCAACAGGTCGTGTCCCTGTAAGACCCTTGTACCATGGGATATGTAAAAGTACATATAAAGAGACGGGTAAACTAAGGTAAAGCTGAAGATGATACAATTTGCATTTCATTTTGTCAGTTGACATTTGTGAATAAGTCAGTCCGCAGCTGTTTCTTGTTACAAATTTCTGATTACACGTTCATAACTGTAACTACATGAAATGAATAATATTGTGTTCGAGCATATTTTGGATGTGTTAATTTTATACGGTACTTGCATTATTTTTAAATAGTTACAATACTTTCATCATTATATACAGCTACCGTAGTTCAATGTAAGTGGTATATTTTAGAAGTCTTCTTTTAAATAGTACAGACCTGTTAAAACTTGCCCACCAGGTGTGAAAAGACCCCTGCTATCCGTATCTGGTGCACTCCCAATGAAACAACATAACTGACACATGAGGACCAGAGATTTACTGTGTCTGCCTACCCGGCGTAGGGTTGAATAGGAGGGATGGGGCACCTTTTCACACCTATTGAACACACATTAACGGCCCTCATATACTCGTAGTAGTTGAATGGGTATATAGGCCTACAGCCTTAGAGATGAGATTTACAAGTTGGTGGGAGAAGATGTTTTCCAGACTAGAATTATGTCGTATATTGAAGGATGCTGTGCTGTGGCGCCGTGATAGAATTTGTCAACATATTCCCACGCATCTTTGAGCCGGATTCTGAATTTCACAGGCTACGTCGTGTCTCTTAAGTCCCACCTCGTGTGATATAAGGGATTCGTTTTTCACGGCTAATGAGACGGGAATGCCCGCTGGGAGCATTCCAGGAAGACCTGGCCGTTGCTGCTTGATGATTCTATTTCAAGAATAGTCTATTCGCAAAGAATCGCAGGAGCCGATCGTTTCCTAACATTTAATGTCCATTATGTAATCTAAGCAGATTAGTTGGGAGTAAACCCCTGATCTGAAACGCGACAAGCCCGTTGTGATTTGAAGGTGAAGATAGTGTTGGGAAGTTATTGCTTCTGCGAATGTGAAGAAGTAAACCACAGGAGATAATGTGTTTGTGAAAGAATCGAAAGAGTATAATCATATATGCTTGTACAATGAATAATTGTGAATGAATTAAAGAAGAATGCATTTTTTTGTGCAAACCGATGTGAAGATGAATTAACGAAATTCTAATTTGTCCCAACGTCATCGCAGCCCATTACGATATTGAACTTGTTTTTCATACTAAAAATGGTACATAAAATTACTTTTATCTCTCAAGTGAAATATATAAAAAATAATAATAATGACAAAGATGATGATAATGATAAAGATAATTATAATGATAATAATAATAATAATAATTTTATTTCTTCTTTCTTAGGAATTTCTCTTCCTACAACGCATTGTCAATTTTACTCATCCATAAATCCCTATTCTCTGCATCATTATCTGTTAATCCACTTGACACCATACTCCTACGTTCTCCTTGAATCCACTGTTGTTTTTGGTTTCCTCTTTCTTCTGTTGTCCTCCGCTTCAAAATGTAATATCATCTTAGGGATCACGTCGTCTGGCATCCTCTTTACGTGGCCAAACTATTTCAGTCTTCTTTCTACAATAATTTATAGAACATATTTCTAAACTTTCATTTTTTCTCTGATTTCAGTATTTCTAATTTTGTTTCTTCTTGAATTTCTAGAAGCCCATTCCAAAAGTCCACTTCTCTCACCAATAGTTTATATCCTTGCTCTCTGCTTAATATTCACGTTTACGCACCATACAATAGTACATAATAATAAAATAATAATAATAATAATAATAATAATAATAATAATAATAATAATAAACATCAGATTGAACCTCACGACCATGTGTATGAAATAAGAGAACAAAGATGTGAGAAGTGTCAGTTTGAATGAGATTTACATTCCATTAGCTAGAGCGTGGAGCCGCGGATCCGGTTTTGTCATTTCAGTGAAGACAATCTTCATAATCCCCCTTTGAAGCGCTGCAATCTCTGTTTCCGTCAGAAATAAGACAAGATCACTCCTCCGGCGAGTTGTGCGCTCCTCAAATTTTATTTCAACTCTTCTCAAGGATTATAGTAAATTTAAATTAATTATTCAACATTTTTACTTTCACGTTTGCATAAAAGAAAGTTTTACTTTATTTCTTTTTTTTTTACTTCTTTTTCTAAGCGTTTTCTCGTACTTCTTCTTATTTAATCACTACATCCTACTTGCTTATTTAAATAAATAATTTTGTGTTGTAATGAAAGAATATTCTTATATATGTATGTACACACACACACACACACACATATATATATATATATATATATATATATATATATATATATATATAATCTTAGAATATTAATTTAAAATAAGTTGCACGTCGTTTTGAATAATTTAAGAAAATGTCTCCCTTTCTCTCTCTACCTCTCCAAATTCATATCTCTGGTGTTCTACATATCAATAAACTTTCGAGGACGAAGTCTATGTCGTTTCAAGTAGCTTATTTGTACTCTAACTATAATTAAGCTCGGATCTCATCACAACGTCCTGCGTTATATAGGCCACTAACTGAAGATATGAAAATCTTATCCCTCCGCACTGTACATGGCCAACGGTTCACGAAATCTTATTCTGGGCGATAAGATATCAGGAGCAAGAAATCTTAGAATCGAGTAGACTGATATTGAGTTTTATTTCGCTTTAATATTCCTTCAATTTCTTGCTATATATTTCATATTGATTACGTATTTTAGTTTTCAATTTGATATATAGAGTGATATTTTAAATTCTGAAATAGCATTTATAGTACTGGAACTTCTTTACTTGCATTCGTTCGGTAGGATGAGGGCCTAAGGGCTTTATCATTTATCTCTCAAAAATGTGTTGTTATTATTATTATTATTATTATTATTATTATTATTATTATTAATATTATTATTATTATTATTATTATTATTATTATTATTATTATTATTATTATTATTATTATTGTGACGCGTTGTAATAACGACGTTTAAATTTCGCGGGCAAAGACGAAAAGAGTAGTCTCGCATTGTTAAGAATAGATTCTGGGCAACTCGCGAGTTGAAAGTCCCGCGCAGACCATCGAAATGTCTGGGTCGTTATTCCAGAGATCTCTACGATTCTCTACTTCCCCTATCGGGAAGGATCGATGGCAAGAAGGCTCTATTTTAAAGTGCCTAGACCATAAGCCTGGAAAGTTCTTCCTCGCCTATTTATCTGTGCCGAAGGCAGGAATCAAATAATTTGTGTACTGACAGCGACAAGCCAGGTGTGAAGAGAAAACAAACTGTAGCGAGTGGAATCATCTGAGATTGTAAAATAATTGTGAAACAGATAAACTTTGAAACAAGTTTAATTATTTTTATTCTTATTGCAAATTGCGAGTAACAGTTTACTGATAATTTGTAGAATTAAATGAAGTTAAATTTAAATAATATACGACAGCTGTGTGTGATTATTTAAGCCGAAACTACGTGAAGACGAACTGCTTCATTATTATTATTCCTCTAAAGATTTGATGGCATGCTCTAGTACAATATTGAATAGTAGAGGAAATATTACAACTACTTCCTTTAACACAATATGAATTTCAGAAGTATTTCAAAACTATTTACCTACACGCACCCTATTTATGTCATTTACACCCTTGTGAATTAGTCTAACGTTTTAGAAATTTCGAATTCTATCAGAATACTGTATAACTTCTCCCTCTTAATTGAATTGTAAGCCAATTTGAAGTCTGCATACAGTTGATATACAGTACCATATCATACCATTTATTTTCTAAAATATGTATTGTGCTAAAACTCTGTTCTATTGTAGACCTATTCCTTTTAAAAAAACTTAGATGACCATAGTCGGCCGCGGTGGACTAGTGGTTATGCTCCTTGTCTCTGGTCCCGAGGGTCGCGGATACAAATCCGGCCGTGGTCGATGGATTTTTTAGGACGGAAAAATCCAAGGAGCAAGTTCTCCGGCAGGGACTTTAAGCCGTGGGTCCCGAGTCTGAAGATTTTCAGGCTCGTAAAAAATCCTTAAGTCTGAATGAAAAGGCCTCTAAGCAAAATTTACCGAAACTTCCCGTCCTAGTACTACCTTGGTTTCCTAGATGTCAGTATGAGGCGGAACGCTGACCACGGACCACTCAAAATGACATCTATACGAAAACAAGTGTAACTAAATTAGTATGGTTCAAATTCTTCCCTGTAGGGGGAGAGCGCCTAAATCTCTGTAAAGGGAAAATATAGACTTACAATACAATACAATACAATACAATACAATAGATGATCATATATTACATCGTCAATATAGGGACTAAGTCTGGATACTAATATATTTGTTAGTATATTGTAAGATGTTGAAAGTTATGAGATGCTCCCGTGGTTGTTGTAATTAATTTTATCTCCTTTCTTATAGATTGTTATGACTATTTAACTCATGCCCCAAATGGGAGTCAATGACCAATCACTTTTCAATGATTTCTGTTTTACAACCAATCAGAGTCGTGTTTCACGAAATATTTATCAGTGTTATAATTACCATATATTAAACAAAGCTCCTCGTTTTTAATATTCTGAACAGGTCTGACCGTTATTTTGCAGTGACTGAGCCTATAAGAAATACGGCTACCAGATTGTATATATAGTGCATACATGTCAACATTTGTAGCAATTTATTATACCACCAAAAAAAGAAACCACTGTTTGACTTTCTTAAATGTATTTTTTCCCAGGTAATAATCCAGAAAAATATAATTGTAATATTTACATCATACGACATCAGAAATGAATTAATATACAGATTGATGTTTCATTTTTTCTCCACTAGAGAGCATTCTTACAATATTGCGTTCCTTTGGCAATAAATAGTATGATCTGGTTGCAGTGATAAACAAAAGAAGCAGTAGAAGCGTACCTATCGTTTCTCATTTGTTTTCAAACATCGCCGTTTGCATTAAATATATAAATATTTTGAAATAACTACAGTTAAATAATGATTTGTGAGTAAACAGCTTAATTTTATTCGTTAAATAGTCCTAACAAATGCCACTCTTGATTTCCAAATTCTCTAGATAAATTCACTCCTCACTTCGTGAGTCGTGAATTTATCGATAATTTGGAAATCACTCGTGGCATTACTTATGATAATTATCATATCGATTCTTTCCATTAATTTGGAGGAGCCTCTTTTCCCAAAGACTATCAGCAGACTATCTTGTCCATCAATTTTTTCCCTTGATGTAATCGGTTCTGCTGGGATGCCATCTGAACATATTGCTTCATATATATTTACCGTATTGTCCTCTGCCATTTAAACATGTAATGCACTTGGTTCTGTGATTAAAGGACCAAAGAGTATTGAACAAATAGGCGAATGGAGAAGTCTACTAAACAGTGAGCAATATGATCTTTATGGGAAACCAGATATAATAAGTAGAGTTAAATTTCGTTGACTGTGATGGGCAGAACATGTGGCAGGAACGAAGAATGAAAGAGGGACGTGAAAACTCCTTGTAGGAAAACCAGAAAGAAAACTCCCAGTAGGTAGGCCAAGAATTGAGGTGGAAGAACAATATTAACCATGATTTGATGAGAGTAGATTATACAGGGATAATTGGAAAGCATTATCTCAGGATTAAGATGTATGGAGAGCTTATATCCGCGCGGCCATGAACCTACGAGTTGTGTTGCATTTAGAGGGACTCTCCGAAGGCGTTCTTAATAAATCGGTATCTTGTTAATATCTCTTGATAGGTAGCGGGTCGAGGGATATACATATATTGGAATTCGTGAGGTGAAGTCAGGACTTCTAGTAAGAATTTAGGTTGCTTATATTCAACATAAAGGAAAGTCAATGGCACCGGTTACAAACCATTTTAATAAAACTAAGAATAAAATATTAGCAAGACGAAATACGAATTTATATTACAACATGTCAACCATAACAGGACTCATTTTAACATAGTATGAAACACATATCAAAATGTATAGGTATAATACGTCAATATTAATATAGAATTTATATTCAACATCTCCTAATAATTTTAATTCAAGAAAGAGAGATCAAACTCAGACTTTTAACTGTAGATTGAGGACTATAATTTTTAAGTATTAATTTTTAGAGCTCAAGTTTATTGTAACTGAATATTCCTAATGTAAACATTTCTGACAGTGAAACAAAACTCTACATACGTAAATTGCCCCGTAAAGATGGCTGACGTGTCGCCGCGGCTCACCCCGGGATCTCATTGTCCTATGTGGGCTCAGTTTTTATTGTATTCCCCTTAGGTGTCGCATAGCTAAAATTTCCTAATAGTTTTCTAGCATATTCTGTTGAGTTGTTTTGAAAATTTCCTGTCTCTTGTCGCAAGATAAACCTATTATTTCTGGAAAACTTTCCATATTATACTCGTATAAACAAATTTGTAAATATTTCCAAATGAGTTGCCACAATTTATTTGTTCCGTAAAAGCTACAGGGTGATTCAAAATGTAATATCAATTATTTAAATAAACGATATAAGATTAATCCGGTTAAACCCGTGATTTATCAAGTTAAGCCCTATCACAACATGTTGAATAGTGCCAGGGAGTTATTATATTTTGTAAGGATTTTTTCTACATTTCAGCAGTCATCCTTCAGCCAATATGTATTTTGATCCGCCACATATTTCTGTCCTCAGCATCTTCTTATTTGAGATCTTTGCTCATCATGTTTCTTCTTACTTCATCCATCCACTGTTCTCTGGGTTTCCCCCTACCCCTCCTGTCTTCAGTACTCCAATCCAGCATCATTCTTGGGATTTTATTACTCTGCATTCTCATCAGATGCCCATACCATTTCATTCTTCGTTCTTTTATTACTTCTATAATATTACGTTTAACATTCATTATTTGTCTAATCTTATGGTTCTGAATGCTCTCCTTTCTTGATTTTCTTGCTGCCCTTCGCCAAAAATCCATCTGTTATATATATATATATATATATATATATATATATATATATATATCATCATCATCTTCTTTTTCACGGTATAGGCATGTTGGCCCTTTCCACTCCCCGGTGCACAGTATGCTGCAGGTGCAGGTCGTCCTTACAACGACATTTTGGTCTTCCTACATTTCTTCGGCCTAGAGGTTTATAATGAAGCAGCTGTTTTGATAAACGATTATTTGGCATTCTTTGCATATGCTGAAACCATATATATATATATATATATATATATATATATATAATTTTTTTGCTGTCTTCCTAGAGTTCTGATCAGACTTTATAACATAACACTTTTACTATTGATTTAAATATTAATGTCTTGGATTTATTTACAATATTTTTACTATAACATTATTATTATTAATATTGTTGTTATTATTCTTCTTCTCCTTATTATTATTATTGTTGTTGTTGTTATTATTGTTATTATTATTATTATTTTTATTATTATTATTATTATTATTATTATTATTATTATTATTATTATTATTATTATTATTGTCCCTCCATGGTATCTTTACCTTGTCGTGGTGGAGTGGCTTGCGTGCTTAAATGATCCTGAGAGCTACGCCGGCGATAGCATCGCTGCCGATAGGGTTACCCATGTCGGACTGGTCGAAGGTGATAAGCCAGACGAAAAAAGTACCTTGGTCGAAAGAGCGACGATCTTTCACCGCAAAAATACAACCGTCAAGAAATGCGGACATGGGTTCAACTGGGGTAAAATTTTCCGGAGGTCAAATAGTCCCCCATTCGGTTCTTCGGGCGGGGACTACTTCAGGGAACACATGCCAAATGCTCAAACATAGGGACATGTTCCTAGGAACATGGAATGTTAGGACTTTATACAAGAGCGGAGCGCTAGAGGTATTAACCCGTGAATTAGATAAATCACCCTTGGATATAGTCGTTTTACATGAAGTTAGATGGCCACGAGAAGGTAGTCAAGAATCAGGAAGCTTTGCATTATACTACGGGGGTGCAGAAAGACCTGAATTTGGAACGGGTTTTTTAGTCCGAAGGAGGATCTTATCCGCTATCCGAGATATTAAGTTTGTCAGTGATAGGATATCATACATAATTCTAAAGGGTAAACGGCATGATTTTATAATTGTAAATGTACATGCCCCCACAGAAGATAAAGATGACAAGATCAAGGATGAGTTCTATGAAGAATTAGAATGCGTATTTGATAGTCTTTCACGATATCATATGAAAATTGTCTTGGGAGATTTTAATGCAAAAGTGGGGCGGGAAGATATATTCAAACCAACAATATGCAAATTCAGCCTTCATGAAGATAGTAACGACAATGGGGTTAGATTAATCACCTTTGCCACATCAAAGAATCTCATTGTTAAGAGCACAACATTTCAGCATAAGGATATTCATAAATACACCTGGACGTCTCCAGATGGCAAAACTCTTAAACCAGATAGATCACGTATATTAGTGGACAAACGCTGTCACAATAACATCATCGATGTTAGATCAGTTAGAGGGACAGATTGCAATTCGGATCATCACCTGGTCAGGGTTAAAATCAGATAATGTCTGTCGCTAATGAGAGGAACAAACGCTAAAGATGATTCTGCAAATTTTTATTTAAAAAACTTGAAAAAATGATGAAATGCAGCAAGAATAACAAATTAAAATTGATAATAGATTTAAAGTACTGAAATCTTCAGATGACAATGTGGCAAACGAAGAAAAACTGATATAAATAAAGAGTGGAAGGCTATAAGAGACGCTATTAAATTGTCAGCGTCAGAAGGCATTGGTCACTTAAAAATGAGGCAAAACAAGAAATGGTTTGATGAGGAATGTGCCGACATTGCAAAGTAAAGAAAGCAAGCAAAAATGAAATGGTTACATGAGCCAAATGAGGTAAATTTGGAGCAATTGGGTAGTATTAGACGGGAAACCACAAGGTTACTAAAGAGTAAAAAGAGGGAATATCTGAGAGGGAAGATTAATGATCTTGAAATGAATGCCAAAAATAGGAACATTAGAGAATTATATCAGGGAATCCCGATAGAGAAGAAAGAGTTTCAGGCTATAACAAACATAATTAGGAATGAAAATGGGGAAATGATTGCAGATTCCAGGAGTATATTAAATAGATGGAAAAGTTACTTTAATCAATTATTAAATGTACATACAGAACAGGATATTGAAGAGGATAATTTTCAGACAGCAGAAATGTTAATCGTAGAACCAAGTGCATTAGAGGTTGAAAGCTTCAGGTTCAGATGAGATCCTAGCAGAACTGATAAAATCAGATGGAGAACAATTGATGGTCAAGATACGCCAGTTGCTTAATATGATTTGGGTTAAAGAAGCTCTTCCAGATGAATGGAAAGAATCAATTAACATACCAATTTATTTGAAAGGAGGTAAAACTGATTGCAAGAACTATAGGGGCATCTCATTACTTTCAACTTCGTACAAAATTCTAACAAATATATTAGTATGCAGACTTACTCCTTATATTGATGAGATTCTAGGAGATCATCAATGTGGATTTAGAAGAAACAGGTTTACAAGAGATGTTTAGTATAAGACAGATTTTAGAGAAGAAATGGGAATATAATAGTAATGTACACCAACTATACATAGACTTCCAAAAGACATACGATTCAATTAAGAGGGAAAAGTTATATAGCATCCTGGTAGAGTTCGGAATTCCTTAAAAGTTAGTTAGACTTATATGAATGTGTCTAAATGGCACAAAGAGTAGGGTGCGTGTAGGCAAACAGCTTTCGGATACTTTTGAAATCCAGAATGGGTTGACGCAAGGAGATTCACTATCTCCTCTACTATTTAATTTTGTACTAGAGCATGCCATCAAATCTTTAGAGGATGAAGAAGGCCTACAAGTCAATGGTATTAATATGCTATTAGTTTATGCTGATGATGTATTATTATTGGCCGAAAGCAAGGAGATAAAGGCCAACGTGCACACACTACTGAGTAACACTAAGAAATTAGGACTGGAAGTAAATATAAATAAAACTAAATATATGGTCACACATAAAAATACATTATATAATGGAAATGGACAGCTAATAACAAATGAGGGAAATTTTGAGGAAGTTGCTGAATTCAATACCTAGGAACAATAATCACAAACAGGAATGAGATGCACAAGGAAATTAAACATAGGCCCAATTCGGGAAATGCATGTTATTATGCATTACAGAGACTCTTGACTTCCCAACTCCTTTCAAAAAACGTTAAACTGAAAAATATATAAAACTATTATCCTACCAGTTATATTATATGGATGCGAAACATGGACTCTTACTTTAAGGCAAGAAAGGAGGTAACGAGTTTTTGAGAATAAAGTTCTTAGGAAAAATTTTTGGGCCAAAGAGAAATGAACAGACAGGTGAATGGAAAGACTGCATAACAGTGAATTACATGGTCTTTATAGGAAGCCAGATATAATGAGAACAGTTAAGTCTCGTAGACTGCGATGGGCAGGACATGTGGCACGAATGGGGAATGAAAGACGTGCATGGAAGATTCTTGTAGGAAAACCAGAGGGAAATCTCCCAGTTGGTAGACCAACAATGAGGTGGGAGAATAACATTAACTATGACTTGAGGGAAGTAGATTATACAGGGGATGATTGGAAAACATTGGCTCTGGATAGGCGTATATGGAGAGCTTATGCCCGCGCGGCCGTGAACCTACGGGTTCGATAGTGCCAGTGAGTTAGTTAGTTAGTTAGTTAGTTATTGTTGTTCCTCTTGTTCGCAAGTATGTAAGATGGATGTCCTTCTTTCAGCCCTAGTAAATATGAATATAAATAAATATTGTATTTATAACAAGATTCACCAATAGTGTGTTTTTTTTTCGAATCTAAGTAACTGTGAATTGCAATTCTACCTGCTGCACTTTTCGTGCTTCGGGTCTTATAACTTCACAAGGAACCTAAAATAAACTAGTAATACATGTCAATTAACAATTACCACGACATTAAATTCGAGCGAGTTGTAGGCTTAATATGTAATATAAATAAAACTGAAACACGATGTAAGCCATTAGACCGCAAAGTACGTGTATGCGGTGTAACAGATTCAGGATTCCGATACGCTTCGAAATCCAATAACGCAGAGAAGTGGAGTGTCTATTCGAATTAACTTCTGAAGATACATTTCTATGCATGAAAAACAAATTCTACATCTCTCATGTCTTTTAATTCTGCAACGGAATGTCGCAGACAGTTTCATTCTCCAATATGTCTGTACAGTCTTTATGTCATATAGTCATCATCATCATCATCATCATCCATGCAATAATTAGGCCGTGTGGCCTGTTACGGTCTCAAAGAGGAATTTTCTATCCAGCGCTTTTTTGGACGTCCCAGCGATCTTTTGCCTTGGGGGGCAGTAGCGAAGTATGGCTTTTGGAATTCTATGAGACAGCATTTGTTGAAGATGGGCTTTCCAGTTGTTCTGTAGTTTTGTATATGGTGAAGAATGGGTTCTACATCCAGCTCTTCCATAATTTTCTCATTTCTTTTATGATCCCACTTTGTGTATCCTGCTGTTCGGCGCATATATCACATCTCATTTGCTGTTATTTGGCTTGTATCTCTTCTTCGCATTGTCCATGCTTCACTACCATATCTTAATACTGGTCTTGCGAGAACCTTATAAAGTCGTAATCTTGTGTTCTTCTGTACTAAAGATGGTTTCATTATACTGTTAATTATCCCCGTTGTTTTTGTAAAATTTGTGATTTTCTTTGATATATCATCTTCATCTTGAAATGTTAAATTATAACCCAAATAATTAAATTTGTTTACTCGTTCTAAAATTTCATCATCCAAAACAATTTTGCTAAGTATAGGGTATTTCCCACAAAAGGCCATCACTTTAGTTTTCTTTGTATTGATTTCCATATTGTACCTTGTTGCAATTATATTAAAATTGTGTACAGAATACTGTAAATCTGTTTCTGTTGGAGCTATTAATACCAAATCATCTGCAAAAAGCAAAGAGTCTATTTTATGGTTTCTATTAATTTGGATAGAACCGTGTCTCATCTGTCGCCAATCTTGGAGTATTTTATCCATATATATGATAAAGAGCAAGGGCGAGAGGCCACATCCTTGTCTTACGCCCCTATTAATTTCGGTCCATTATGTTTGTGTGTTATTGACTCAAACTAAAATCAAATTTGTTCTATATATATTGTATAAATTTAAAATATGCTGTTGAGGTAGATTGTTGTCAGCTAAAATTTCCAACAGTTTATTCCTATTGATTTTGTCGAAGGCTTTTTTGAAGTCCACAAAAGCTAAATGTGTTTCTACATTGAACTCCCTATGTTTTTCTGTTAATAATTTCATGGAGAAATAACCATCAGAGCAGGATCGATCTTTACGAAAGCCATTCTGTTCTTCGCTGAGTAGGCTGTTAAGATGTTTGTATAATTTGTTCTTAATTATATTGGCATACATTTTGTATCCAGTATTTAGTAAGCTGATGCCTCTGTAATTTTCACAGTTTTTCTTGTCTCCTTTTTTAAATATTGGTATTACAATAGATTTTGTCCAACTTACAGGAATGTCTCTCCCTTCCCATAGTTTATTTAAGAATGTTAGAAATCTGTCTAAAAACAGAGTATTTGCATTTTTAAATAGTTCAATACTGATTTCACCCTCTCCAAGAGCTATATTGATTCTCATTTTCATTAATACTTCTGATAGTTCATCCTCTGTAATCAAGTCTGTAGAGGTGTTATTGGATGATGGTAAAGTGAGAGTATTTGGAGTTTGGGTCCATAGATTTTGAAAATAATTTGACCATTGTTTGGCTGCGATGACATTAAGGTTGAGATTGTCTTTTGTTTCACGATTCAAATTATTCAAGATTTTGTATGTTTGTGGTGCGGGTCTAGTATATCATTCTCTAATTGTGACACAGATTCCTCCCATTTTTTTCTATGTCTCTTCCTGGTTTCTCTTTTCGCTATTGCTCTAGTTTTGTGGTAATTGATTTTGTCTTCTTCTGATTTATTCGATAAGTACTTGTGGTATGCTTCTTTTTGTCTTTGATAATTTGCGCTATTTCTTCATCCCAATGTATTATGCCATTTTTTAACCATCTCCTTTTTGTGCCTAGGCTTTCTTTTGCAGATTGTTTTAAGATGCTAGCAAGTTTACTCCATTCCTCTTTAATATTTTCGGAAACAGGGCAATCCTTCATAATGTTTTGCATTCTTGTTTTATGAAGCCAAGCTGTGCTGGGATCTCTGAGGGAGCTTACTTTGTACTTGAAATCCAATTTCTGAACTTTCTCTTTTGTTTTAATCCTTCTTGGTTTCATAGGTATAGTACTGACAAGAAGATAGTGATCTGATTCAATTTCTGGTCCCCGGAACACTCTTGTATCTAAGACCATATCTGATAGTTTCTGGTTACAAAGAATACAATCTATTGATCGAGAATTTCTGGCTTCCCAGGTATACTTATGACTAACTTTATGTTCATACATGGAATACATAATTTTTACTTGATTGTAAACTGCAAAATCAATAAGTCTTTCGCCATTTATATTTTATGTGTCTTCTCCATGTCCTCCTACGTAGCACTGGATTTTTCTGTTCCCTATCCTGTCATTAAAATCTCCCATGATTAAGAGCATATCTGATTTATTTACATGATTGACTATTGTTTGTAGTTTTGAATAGAATTTGTCATTTTCTTCTTCTTCGCCTTCTATTGGAGCATAAATTCCTATTATTGTTAAGTACCCTCGTGAGAGGTTTAGTCTTACTTGAATGATTCTTTCATTATGGAATGTGTAATTATCTACTGATGATTAATTTTTTTATGTATCATTAACATTACTCCAGCTCTTGCTCTTGTATTGTGATTTACTCTGCTATAAAATTGAAAATAATTTTGTGTTTCTTTCGAATATTTTAATTTCTTTTTGGTTTCAGAAATTGGCGCACATGCAATTCCCTTCTTTGCCAGAATGTCGTCTAATTGGTCCTCTTTATGGGAAATTCCCTGTACATTCCAGGTTGCAGATTTTAAAATATTTTCCTTCTTCCATGTCGTATCCTTATTCTCGCAAAGGTCGTCAACAGGTTGATCTGTCTGATTCATCCGAGGCTTGGTTTGAGACTTGAAAGCAAATGTATTTTTTTCACCCAATGGGTTGCTGGCCCAGAGGGGTATTATTATGGGGTGGGGTTCCCACTAATGTAGTATTTCCTCTTCATTAAGGTGATGTGGTTATACCGCCAGTTCTCGGTCCTCAGAACCTCATTTGTAATAGCAGGTTGTACCACGAGCAGGTTGAGAATGAGATTTGGATAGGAGAGGTCATGAAATGCACGTCACTATCTCTTGCAAACCTATATCATATAGTGAAACGCTTAAAATATCGCTCCTATCCATATTGTATATATAAAAATGAGTGTCTGTGAGTCTGTGTGCCTGTCTGTCCTTTATGGAATCTAAAACTACTTGACGGACTTGAACGGAGTGTTTACCATCATTTTGAGAATTGTTTTGGGATAATTAACATATAGTATGTCTTATTACCATATGAACTACAGGGCCGAAGCTGAAAAGAAAAGTCATTGGTGCACTAAAAATGTCGCTTTTTGGACGCTTAAATGACTAAATCTGTCTGAACCATGATAAATACACCAAATTAATGTACACAGAATTGAATATTTAAAAAAACATTCTACAAAAAAGTTCGTGACAGCATATGTCTATCTTTTACGGATAACTCACAATATCCTTTTTTGTCTTTCAGCTCATTGGTTCCAAGAAGATAGGGATAAGTAGATTCCCGGGCAACGTCGGATAATCAGAGCGGATTATCTAAAAATAATTACGACATAAATTTGTAAATATATTTTTTTTACTTATTCAACTATATTAATTATATATTTTTTTTTTACCTGGTAAGTCAGTCTTCCTCAACTAAGCTATAAAACTTCACGTTATTCTAATAAATTATATAATTAACATCTTATTACATAACCTCAACGGTGCTTTAACATGAATTTCAAAAGTGTTGATTATTTATTTTATGTATATACAGAATTTTAATATTTACACATCTTTCTGTGCCTAAAGTTTTATTTTTCTTCTCCACCCGTCTCTCTCCATCCAATCCATGTTCTCCAGTCCCCATGCTCTCATTCCAGTTCTTATTTCCTGCATCCACGAGTTTCGAGGTCTTCCTCTCCTCCTTCTTCCAGGTGGACACCATTCCAATGTTTTCCGGGTTGATTATTTAACTAAATATAAAAACACATTTAATTGATTTAGGCTTAGCACCGCACGCCGGATATTAGCTAGTTGTATACAAATGTATTGTATATTTTATTACATAGCAATGTAATAGTAAATCACCATCATCATCATCACCATCTTACTTCAGTTTTCCAATTGTAATGATATTTGTTTATAAAACGGATAACTGATTATAACTCAACTTATGGCTTGATATCTTCATTTCTTTTGAGATCCCATCGTGAATAACCTCTCATGAATTTTATCTCGCAGGTTGTGAATCGATGGATGTCCTTATTTATCAATGTCCATGCCTCACTTCTGTAACATAACACTAGTCTTGCTAATTTTTATATAGACGTATTCCTTTTTGTTTTTGTACTCTGGAAATTGGCATAATGTTTTGTTAATTATTCTGTTTTACCTATAGATGTAATCAATGATATCTAATTTAATTTGTATCTTAGGTAACAAAGAATATTTACTCTCTTATATAATTGAACATAGAAGTTAAGAAGGTGATATATTTTTACTTGCTCTTATTGATCTCAAATTATATCATCAAATCACTGCTTTTTACACGCCTTATATTAGCTTGACCTGTATCTATCTATCTATATATGTAACGGAATTTTTCAACGCGATTTGCATCCACTTAAAATCATTGGATCGACTTGAAACTTTGTATACTTGTAAAGGACCCGTGACAATACAATAATTTCATATTTTGTTTCTAAAGTCCTGGCCAGAATCATCAGAAAATAAAAAAAATGAAAACTGGTATAATAGGTTGCGGACTTGTCGACTTTTTAGTCAATCGTTGTAAGAGCTCAGTTGGTAGAGCGGTGTACTCTAGTGGTATATAATTTGAGTATTCCATAGGTCGCTGGTTCAAATCTGGCTGGGATGATTTTTTTAGAAGAGTAGGCCTATTACTTTTAGCTCATACTAAAATAGTATCGAATGTAAATATATTTACATTTTTATATTATTCTGTAAAATATTTAAACTAAAAAATAAAAAATAGTTTTAAAAAACTAAAACACCACGCTTTATTAGAAAACCGAACTAAAAAATGAAAAATAATTATAATATCCAACACGCTTGGGATAAAATTAAAGTGGTCAACAAAAAAATCATCTCCAACACATACAGAATAAAACTAGAGTTATCAACAAAAAGAAAATAATTTTACCATCATAAGCATGGGGTGCTCTATATCAATTAATATATTTGATAATAAACAGATATTCGTAAAAGTAAAGTCTCTAAGAATAAAATGAAAAATCATAAAAAGCACCTCACGCTTTTGATGGTAAAATTATTTTCTTTTTGTTGATAACTCTAGTTTTATTCTATATGTATTGGAGATGATTTTTTTTTTGGCCACTTTAATTTTATCCCAAGCTTGTTGGAAATTATAATTATTTTTCATGTTTTTAGTTCGGTTTTCTAATAAAGCGTGTTGTTTTAGTATTTTAAAACTATTATTTATTACTACAGATGTATGTGATGTGATGATAGAACATACAGATGTATGTTCTAAATATGCGATAATATAGTTAATACAGATTGACTGCTTTATTCGAGACCACATAAATATATTATTTAGATTTCAGAATATTATTACTAGTTTCTTCTTACTCAATTTTTACAACTGAATTAATTTTTAGTTATTTGCTCTTGGTTTAAACACAAGTCCTCGAAAATAGTTTCAGAAACTTCGGACTTGCCCGATTATAAGAGGAATTACAAGATACTTCAAGAAATCAATTTGCAACCACTGGAGGAAAAAATCTCTGTATACGGAGATAAATATTTTCAATATGTATCCGGACTGGCGTAATTTAGGATACCTCGAGAAAAGTTTCAATACCGCCCACAGCGACGAAGGCTACTTGGACGGTCAACAGAAACGACAGAAACGTCTTCTGCATTTGTTTAGCTGGACCAAAACTGGTCAAGTTGCCTAATTTTGCGTGTGGATTATTGTCATTATTATCACCATCTTCTTCTTATACTACTTCCTCTTTTTTCTTCTTCTTCCTCTGGTAGTTGATCTAATGGACAGGATATTGATCACATAATGTCCCTCTTAACCAACCACCCATATTTTGTGTTCACTACTATTAGTAGAACGGCATCTGTGGGCTAGGGGTTAAGTTACTTGTCTCTAGTCCTGAGTCGCGTGTTAAAACCGGCCGGGATCGATGGATTTTTAGGACTGAAATGTTCATTGGACTTTAAACCATGGGTCTTATGTCTGAAGACTTTCTGACTATTGAAAATCTCAAGCCTAAATTAGTGCTTCTCTATATCGCCAGGCTAAACAACTGCACGAACACTCATATGCAAATATTTTGGTGTGTGTTGATGTAGCTATGATGATTTTATCTTTATCGATGTGTATTCTAGTGGGTATCTTACGGAGAAATGTTTACAAAAGAGCTGTTACCTGTAGAGCAGAGAGAAAGAGAAGATCATCACCGCGAGCAGAGGAACAGCCATCATCTGCCGGACCGTCGACGTCGCCTCCACAGAAAGTTGAGCTGGAGGTGATTAATATACCGAATTCTGAAGCAAAATCTTTCAGTCTGACTCCTAGATTAAGAAATTGAATTAATTAATTAATTAGGACGTGTATTTTTATCATGTTAAATATCTATAGGACGAAATAATCATCGCAGGTATATGAAACGTATATGGAATCAAATCGTGAAAACACGAGGGGTTTGATTTTTATATCATTAAATGAAAATAAATTGAATTAAAGAAGTTGATAGGATCCCCAATAAACGATCAGCTAGTAATTACGGAAACCATTTAACAAGTGCATGGTACCGCTATTGTCAAGCGACAGGTACTTGAAGCGGCCACAAAAGGGTTAACATTTGAAGAAATCTATTGTACTAGCGGATTACCGGACATTTCTTTGTAGGCCAGGAATCTAAGATCTTAAACCGAACTTCGCTGACAGGTCATGAACAAAGAATTGACGTATGGCTTGGAAAATACAGCGTGAAGTAAACAACTCATTATAAGGATCCAGACAAACTGCGAGGACGCGAAACTAGCAAGCAAGCTGGAAAAAAGTCACTGACCCAAAGAAAGTTATATAATAAATTTAGACCGGAATTCCCCAGTGTACGAACTTTTGGTAGAACTGTATTTTAGGATGGGAGCATTCATCCAGGGAACATGGTGGATTCTTGTCCAATCAAAAGACGGTGATCCCTTCTTTGACCTAAGGAATCGTTGTCAGCCAATATAGCAAAGGGTTATATCACGACAAGATAATGACCTCATGACACGGTTACAGAGAGAGGGCAAACGAAGTTTTCCTTATACCCAACAAAATTATGTTAAGTTCTGCGTAACTCATCGGGGCGGGAGTTCTCCGCAGCCCACGGATAAAAGTTAGTTCAGCATTCTGAGTTCTGCGTTCTGAGTCCTTCGTAGCTCACCGAGGTGGGAGTCGGAACAAACTCACCGACATGGCCAGCAATTAGCAAAATACATAAATGCAGGATTTTTACACTTAGAAACAATTCGGCTGTGGTAGATCCTCAGAGATTCCATCTAGGATTCTAAATGCGTTCCTGCGGTCAATACCTTATCCGAGATTAAATGTGTCTACAATCATACGTGTAACCAGTGTCCATCGATTAATAAAGTATATTTATTAAAATTCATCTCGCGTAGTCTTACGCCGGCCAGCTCCTTGCTTATCCCTGTAGAAAGAACCTCAGCTCTACCAATTTCCAACCTGAGCAACCTAAGTTCTCATACATGGAGAAATCTTTTCGATACTCCTGGCGCCCAAACATCCCTTATTAACCTAAAATTGAATCACCCATAATTAATACCCCTTCAGTTCTCAGAAGGTATACTTCAGAAAACAAAAAATGGAGGCCGAAGGTAACAAAATGTAGGAACATGAACAAGTACTTTCCCTGTAGCTTATTCAAGCCGCGGTCCCGCTCTCCAGTCTTTTACCTCTAGAGTACAATGCGTACTAGTTTTTTTCACTAGAGGGAGCGACTCCTACTTGTGAAACACCCACCCCTATTAAAAACACACAGAGATGACAGGGGGAAAACCTAATGAGCAATAATATAATAACTAATATACTCACCGCTAGATTCCCAGATGTGAGCATATTTATCTAAGTGGTCATTGGTTGGGGTGGAAACACTTCACTTGAATATTAAAAAAAAAATATGTACCGGTATATGTGTACATATAGAGGTAACACTTTCAGAGAAAGAGTTCCTGATTAATGAGGAGGCAAAAGCACAACACTTGACTTCACTTTTTAAAAAAGGAGAAGAAAATATAAGTGAAACTAAAAGGTGTAACACTTTTAAATAGTCACATCTATTAAAGTGTGTGTGTGGGAATAATTACAGCGAGACGTGTCAACGATTCTACAATGCGGCTTTAGAGAGGAGCAGAGATAGCTGAGTCAGCATTCTCCACGGTCCGGTCTCCGAAATACGACGCGGACCGGATACACCAAGTCATCCTATCATCCGGAATATACCAGCTGTCGCATGAAATAACTATACAGATGTTAAATTGTAACACTGTTTTTTTTTGTTTTTGTTTTTTTTTTTTATCTTGCAAAATCATTGAAAATCCTAAAATAATTTATACCCTCCACATTTTCATAGGATATCGCTCATTTTATGGCCGAGAGAGTGTCGTGCCTGTATTGCCATAATAATAAAAAATATATAATGTAATAAGAGAAAATAGACTGGCACGTCTAGGGAAGAGAGTTGAACCTAGGACCTTAACAGTCTGCAAGGAAATGCTCGTAAGTAGAAAGAATATACTTTGCATACGTTATAAGTTTCCACATCTCATAGGAAGTAGCATACGTGATAATTGCAGCATACCGAATATTACCATATTTGGTATTTTAGGGAAAAAACGTGAATTATTCAATATGCACATGATCTGACCGTTCACAAACAAGTAATCCCGCCCAAAACGAAGTCTATAAATAAGCCCTATATCGAGGGTAGCGTTACTTTTTGCTAACAGAATCTCCAACAGAAAACAGGGAGTGCTGAAAAATCGTCAACTAGTGTCACCTGGACTGAGGGATAACGCCAGAGCTGAGTGACAACGCTAGAACAGAGGGTCAGGAACGACGCCAGAACTCGGGGTCGGCGACGGCGCCTGGGCAGAGGGTCAACGACAACGCCAGGACTGAAATCAACACTAACGACAGCACGATGTTGGGCACACTGATGGGTATTTTACTCTCATCGACCTGTAAGTGGATATTCATTTTCAGACGGCTAAATATATCATAATTACTTTTGGAAATAATTTTAAAGTACTAGATGTAGAATTATAAAGATAGTTTCATGTTTGTAAATTTTTATTTTATTGATTTATATGGGAGGTAAACATTATTTATATTTACTTGTGTTTGTGTTAATTTATGTGACATAATGCGTAGGGTTCAGGTTAGGAACTAGATAGGAACCTTCGCTACCCTTGATGTTCCCATTTCCCTACCCTGGTAGGCATCACAGGACGAAACACACACACACTCATATTAAACATGGCGAATATGGTAATGATGATTATGATGCACAGATGATGTTCCGGGACCGTTTGGGTATTAATTTTTCTGGCATTTGTCTTATAGGTAAAGAAAATCCCCAAATAAAATCACCCAGGAAACTTGCCCCGACCTGGGATCGAATCCGGACCCGCTCCGTATGAGAAAGCGAAGCTACCCCGAAACCGCAATGGTAGACTGTAATATTTTCAACTCCTTTAAAATAAGATTGCATTCTCATCCATATAACATAACTGGAGGAATAAGTGTTAATATATTTTTAGTTTTAAGTTTCTTTAGAGTAGTTATGATTACAAATGTCCCTAAATGCATAAAGTATGATTTTCAAAGTCCCTAATAAAATTGTAGGGATACTTATTTATTATAAAATACATAAGAGAGTTTTTTTTTAGATTTCCATACCTCATTGGATTTAACAATGTTATCTGATTACTAAATTTAATAATTTTCTGATTTCTGTACTGTACGGGAGAAATTTAACATTTTTTAAATGTATGGCGAATTTAAATCTTTCAAGACAGTTACCTCGAAATAAGAGATTCGAAGTTGTTACTGCTCCCTTTCTATGGCGTTATAAACATTTTACGACATAACACCAAAAGGACCTTTTAATTGCTATGATAGTAAGATACTAAAGGATTAAGACAAGGATGCGGGATGTCACCAACATTGATCAAGATATATTTAGAAGATGTATTAATGAAATGGAATAAGTCATGTAGGGGAATGGGAATCGATATTAGTGGCCATTTACTGCACAATTTATTATTCGCTGATGACCAGATTATAATAGGACAAGATAAAGAAGATATAAAATATATGATAAGAAAGTTAATCGATGCATTTGAGGTAGGTGGACTGAAGATAAATTATATTAAAACAGAATATATGGTAATCGGAGGAAATTCAGAAGACCTACAAATAAATAATATGATAATTAAACGTGTTGAAGAATTTAAATATCTTGGATCTATAATAGATAAATCTGGTACTTGTGAAAAAGATATTATTAACAGAGTAAATTGTGCAAGGAAGGCGATTAGACCCTGAATGGTCTTTTATGGAATATAAATTTGACCAGAAAAACAAAAAAAAGGGATTATACAGACAATAATAGAAAGTATACTTACATATGGATCAGAAAGCTGGACAATAAATGAAAGGATGCAGAAAAGAATCTTGGGGACAGAAATGGATGGATTACAGAGCAGTATGAGAATATCCAGGCTACAACATATTCGAAATACATATATCAGACAAGAAATGGATGCACAGGAAACTGTTATCGATAGGATAACAAAGAGAGCTCTACAATGGTATGGACATGTACAACGGATGCCGGAAGACCAGTGGCCTAAACTGGTGTTCGATTGGATGGTACCAGGCAGAAGGAGAAGGGGAAGAAGTAGAAGAACATGGTATGAGGGAATATATGATGCCATGATGAAAAGGGGTATGGAAGATGGACAATGGGAAGATACGAATCTCTGGAAAGCAGGAATCAAGGGCAAACTGCTGTAAAGTGGAAAGCCTGTATTAAGTAAGTAAGATACTCGCTATAATTAACAACGTATGATGGATATTTTGAAAAAGTTGCAGAATTAAAATAACTATGAACAATGATTACAATCAGGAATGAGGTGCAGAAGGAAATTACACATAGACCCAACTCTGTATATGCATGCAATTAAGAACTGTATGAACAGTTGTCATCCACACTCTTTCAAAAATTATAAACGAAATTTATATAAAGTGATTATTCTTCCAATTATAGTATATGGAAAAGAAGCATGGCCTCATACTTTAAGACAAGCGAAAAGGTATAGTGTTTGATAACAAAGTGCTCAGGAAAAAATTTGGACAAAATGAATGTAGGAGAAAAACATCACAGTGAGCTATATAATATATATCTTTATGGGGAAACCATAATATTAATAAAAAAGAAGTATCTTAGACTGTAGTGGGCACAACATGGCATGAATGGTGAATGAAAAATGGGGATGGGAACTTTGTAGGAGAGTCAGAGGGAAAGCGCCCGAAATATAGGCCAAGAATGAGGTGAGAGAATAATATTTACCATGATTTGAGAGAAGTAAATCATACAGGTAATGATGAAAACATTATCTCACGATAGGGTTGTATGGAGAACTTTATGTCCGCGCGAACATGAAACTCCGGGTTCGATAATACCAGTGAGCAAGTCAGTTAGCACCAATTACAATTTTTAAGGTTTATGTAACATAGACTTGTCAGGAAAATTCAACCCCAGCATATTGGATTATGATCCCTGGGGCAGTGGTTTGTTTGCATTCGACTACCGTCAATGTTAGTTGTATCACTTGGAGCTACATAACCAGACACAAGGTCTGATGGTTACACACACACAAACACAGGACACACAAGTCACCTGATTTGTGTTATGTTTGTTACTGAAGAAAAAAGGAAATGACTGAAAGATGATCCCTGGAAGGAAAACAGCTGAATTGCATTGGACATGTACCGAACGTTCTTTGTGTGGCCACTATGGCCTGCCAGGCTAGCAAACACACCCTTGCAGAGATGTGCACGCATTTTGTAAGCCCTCCGGCATAATCATTCGCTTTGAAGAAAATCCCGACAAACAAATTAGCTACTGTTGACTTCGATCAGTAGGCGTGTTATATTTCTTCGTATTCGCAACAGGTCGGTACACACACTCATTCATTTGCTATCGAAGTCCTGCGCGTAAGCCGTGGAACACTAAAATAACCATGTATACAAGGACTCAATTGCAAAATTGTAAAAATTGTAGAGACATCTCTGGTAAACTTCGCATCGCTTAATTAGTAACACGGAGTATCTACACCCTGAGAAAAATAAGAAATATCACTGTTCCGAGAATAATTCACTAAGCCAATCACCGCCGAGCTCTATCCTGTCCCGTCGTTGATTAAGTCTCAATGCGACTCTTGGGATGCATCAGTGGCGTGCAGTACTAAGCACACAGCAGGTCAAATTATCTATCTTGAAAATCTAATAATAATAGTTAACCATTATTCTACAATACAAAATATATGTATGAAATTACGGATATATTTGTTATATTTTATATCATTCTTTATACCCACTTCTAATTAAACGATCAGAATATTATTTTCTCTGTGTTTATTATTTTGTTAATAAATTATTATTTCATACATAATTTACGACAACTTAATCTGAATGAATAAAACAGAAATGGTTGTCCACATTTTCCTGATCAACACTCATGAGACAGGGAAAGTAACATACATTTTAGAATACAAATCCCACCGTAGATAATACAAATAGAACAATGTGTGATCTCACTGATCATAAATAATGTATAATCAACTTGTTACAATCTTAAATTAGAAGAAAATGAAACTGCAACTAGAATTACTATTAAAATTTATTTTTGTGTATAGGATGTTCCGAAACTATTCGATGAAATCAATACAGGATGAAGAGAACATCAAAATAAATATATTTGGATAACGAACATATGGTCTTTGAAGTCAACCTGTAATGTTAGGGAAGATTTGCAGAGACGATAGTTTAACATGCTAATTACATCAGTAGCAACAGTACCAGCACAGAAATTGTTCGAATGCACGACCATTCGCCTGAACGCACGTAGTTCATCGTCTGGCCATTGATTGTCGTGTTCGTTCGACGATTCCTGGCATGTCCGCATTACACAGTGGGCCAGAAACGAAATCTAGCTAAAAAACAAAACTTTTCACTCACCCTCATCAATTTATCTTTTTTTCACTCTAATATAATTGTTATATGACTGGTCTTAACTTATCTGTAAAGAGGGTATACTTCTAATGTTTATGAAGATGATATATACATCGGAAATTGCCAAAATATAAGAAATCATCAGGTCTACATCCCAGTCGTGTTGTTAGCGGCGTTGATAGCGTTGTGTGTTCAAATTCAGTGAGCTTTTCTTCTTATTTTATATGGAGACTTCACCTCAAGGTTGTATTGATATATTGATATATTGATATATTTAACGTTTTTCTATACAACCAGACTTTGTTATATGCACGTGGAATCATACCTTCCTTACACTGAAAAATGTACACGATCATCTTATTTTAAATTGAGCTACAAAGAAAACAGTTCTGAACAGTAGTGCAAATTTTTAGTTACAATTTAGAGTGATTTATGAACTTTAATTTCCACACAATTACATGTGTGCAAATTATTGCGTTTTTATTTAATTACCTTTCTCATTACAGGAGGCAGCCAGCAACCGAGGCCTACCGACGCGCAGGGAATTGTTTGATTTAACATGGTAGAACAGTTTTCGTTAGCGGCAGTAAGTGGTTTTTTTAATAAATAAATTAATGTTAGGGGATGTTAGGTGAAAGTTTTAAATTATATTAAAGAACAACATATTTTTTGAAACGCAATTTTGTCAAACGTAGGAAGTTGTGTGCCAGAAAAAAAAGTATTGATTTCTACTGAAATATTCTGATTGCTGGAAGTGGATCTTAACTCTCCCGTTATTAAGAATTAATTTAGAACAATGACAGTAGTTCGAAAATCCTGTTCCATTGCTCGTGGAATTGGAAGACCCAAATATCTTTCGAAAAGGCTTGAATAAAAAAAAGTTCATTTAAACAGAATTCTCTCGCGATGAACTTGCTCATGCAAACGAAATATCAGTTCGGTCATATGGTAAACGGCATACTGCTAATGTTTTTTTAAGAAATTACTAAAAAACCAAAAATAACTTCAAGATAATAAGAAACATTAAAAATCACCGCGCTCAAATCCTCAATATTATATGTCGGACGACGCAATACACTTTTGACAATAAAATATCAAAACGACAAAATATTAACATGAGACTAGGTGCCAAAAAAGAGAGGTTGTGATAATTACCCACCCTATAACTAGGGAGGAAAATTTGTTATGCTACCCTTCTAAAAGATCATATTAGTGACAGAAAGCAGAAATAAGAATATAACTTTTTTTTTAGTTTTTATTCCAGCCTCTTCCAAAGATATTTTGGGTCTTCCAACTCCATTAAACAGGTAGAACAGGATTTTCCAACGACTGTCATTATTCAAAATTCTTAATAACGGGAAAGTTAACATTCGCTTCTAGCTAATCAGAATATTTCAGTAGAAATCTATTTTTTTTTCTCGCGCAAAACTTCCTATGTTTTAGAAAATCGCTTTTCAAAACAATATATTTTTTAACATTTTTCGAACATCCCCTAACTCTAATTTATTAATAAATTATCACTTATTTCCTCTATCGAACACTTTTCTTCATATATTAAATCAAACAATGATCTGCACGCGACGGTAGGCCTAAGCTGCCGGCCGAATCCTGTAATAAGAAGCTAAAAAAACCAATCATTTGCATACATGATATTGTGCAGGAATTAAATCCATAAATCACTCTATATTATAACTAAAATTTGTACTACTATTCAGAAATGTTTTTTTTTTTCGTAGCTCGATTTAAAGTGAGATGATTGTGTAAATTGTTTAGTGTTTCGAAGGTATGTTTCCACGTGTATTTAACACAATATCTGGTTGTGTAGAAACATGTTAAATATATCAATGAAAAGTACAAATCTTGAGGTAAAGTATCTATATAGAATAATAAGAATAACTCACTGAACTTTAATACAAAACGTATTAATTTTCACAGCTCGGAAAACAACTGGGATGCGGACAGTTGAGTTCTTAACTATCGGCAACTTCCGATGTTTATATTGACTTCATAAATTCTATAATTCTACCCTCCTTTGCAGATAAGTGAAGAACAGTCATCTGGCAATCATATTAGAGTGAAGAAATATGAATTGGTGAGAGTGAATAAAATACTTTTTCCAGCTAGATTTCGTATCTGGTTCACTGAGCATTGTTCCTAGCAGCGACAGAAATTCTAGCGACGAGGTTTTCTTCTGTTTCCACAACGATTTCATACACCAGCTGCTTCATATGCCCCTAGAGGAAGAAATCCAGACAGGTGATGTGGGTGGCCAGGCCACAGTGCCACGTCGACCGACACAACTGCTTACGTCAGCAACATTCACAAAATGTTCTGTAACATTACAAGTTGACTTCTGAGACCATATGTTCCTTATCGAAATAACTTTTTTAAAAGTTCTCTACCTCCTGTATTAATGTTAACGAATAATTTCGGAACATTCTGTATATATTAGTGTACACTCCCATTTCATAAGCAAGCTCTAATGTCAACTTATGTGGTGCTGCTGAGAGAGCTCTCGCTCTGCCCTGTTATTCTTTCCTCTAATGTAGTGATGCTGTCGATGTCTACACAAAGTACGTAATCAATGCACAGTAACACACATCGTATGCCGGTCTGAGTTAAACTCACAGTGTGACTTCGAAAGGTGGCATAAATCAGAACTCTTATATGACATGATTTAACAACTTTACTATTTTCTCTTATTTGAATAACGATAGTTAACTGTAACTTCACGTATTTCGATATAAGCCATTGGTACATATTTATTAAACATGGATTCAGTAACAGCACAATCCTTCATCAACATAAATTAACCAATAATTTTAATTTCAGCCTTTGGAAACCAACTAAAAAAATTCCATCAATTACCTTAATTTTAAAATCCGATGTTATAGTTACTACTACGTGTCACAACGCCACGCGAGTCTTACAATGACACGACCTGAAGGGAGAGGGATTTTAACAAACACCCTCACATACTTTTTTAACCAATCAGGGCATGGAGGGCCTCCCCGAATGAGTGATCAGTTCAATGTCAGGGCCTTCTCCGTGACGACACAAAATTCAGATGAAATACGCCATTCACACATTCATACATCAGCACATTGTTCTTTATATCCCTCCTCATCACACTGCATATTATTCACTATTTTTTACGGTCTCATTTACCAAAACATGGAATTCCCTTCCGCCCTATGTCACAGACTGTCAAACTGTAACATCCTTAAAAAACAAACTAAATAATTATTTAATAACAAACTAACTTAGACACCTCACAGATAGTATTCTTTTAATAATTAACAAATTAAATTATTTATGAAAATAATATTAAGAATAACAAATATTTTCATTTGTTTTGTTTTAAATATTGTGCAATCGTAAAATTAGTTTTCTACATCTCCTTATTTTTCTTTGTTTTTTATATACATTAGACAGGGGCAATTTAATGTGTCTTGCTTGTATACATTTTATTATTAGTTCTAGTGTTAATTTTAACTAAAATTAACTGGTTGCATTAGGCCTATAAATCGTAATATAATATATATTATATTTTTGATCAAATTGTTATTTATTATTTAATATTAGAGTTAATTGAGATTGTTATATTCTGATGTTATATATGTTTGTCCTGGTGAGTGGAAGAGAAGGCCACATAGCCTTAACTCCACCAGGCTAAATAAATCTAATCTAATCTAATAATATAACATTATAAAATAAACAACAATATTCCATATTTTTATGGAAATAGACTAAACAGCTATTTTATTCTCAAGTAATAAGGAATATTTAAACGATGTGAAGGCACGGCGAAGCCCCTCTGGATAATTTAAATAAACGTTTGTTTTTTACAGATATGTTATAAAAAACACAGAAAAATGCTAATAAAGTTCATCATCATCATCATCATCATAGTACATTCACGAATTTAGGCCATTTGTTGACCTGTTTCGGCCTCAAGAGAAACACCATCCAGAAGTCTTTTGAGTGGACGTCCTGGTCTTCTTCTTCCTGCAGGTTGATCTAATAAAGTTCCTGCACTAATATTTCAATAAGAAAGTAGTAACATGAGAATTGGGTACAAGTGACTAATTATAAACTGGCTAATCTGCTAGCACAACTCTTAGATTCGAGAGATCTAGCATTCATATGAATTTTTTAGGCGGAGATTATGGTATACCATAAATATTTAGCCTTTTCTGGAATCTTCCATTATTTTTCATTGGTGTTCACCAAAATCCACTTAACCAATCCACCAGACTGTAAAATGTTTTATACTGATGGCATTTATTGCCTAAGTGTGTGTGTGTGTGTTTTCGCGCGCACCAGTAGCCCTTAAGTGAGTTTAAGCAAATTCGTACCTTAGTATCCTCGTATCCTCCAAATCAAGATCTACACAGATTATATATCTAACTTTGTTAAGGGATGAGAGAAAATAGATGAAAATGAAGGATATTAAGTCACTCCACAAGTATTTATACTGGAAGATAAGTAGGTATGGACCTCTTCGTTAAAGTAAAATCTGTGTTATAATGCAACGAACTTAAAAGTCATTAATTACTCTCTTCTTATACTTGATATTATGAAAGCAAAATATTCTCTTCACCGGTACTTAAGTTTGAAATAAATGTATTCATAACCATAGTGTTCTATGTCCACACACATCTCTCGACTAAATCCCACTCTTGTAAAATATTCTGATATTTTTGCTCATTAACATGCCTTAGTCCACCGCTGTGGTCTCGAGGTAGCGTGCTGCCTTGTCACGCAGCGGGCCCGGTTTCGATCCCCAGTCGGGGCAGTTTTGTCTGGGTGAGGTTTTTATCGCGGTTTTTCCTCACCTGTAAGACAAATGTCAGGAAAACTTTAAGGCCCAAACGGTCCCCGAAATCATATGGCCATCATCATCCTTATCATTATCGTCATCATCATCCTCATCCTTCACCGGTGTGGAAAGCAACGGGAAGCTACTACACCTACAATTCCCTAGTAAAGCTGCAAGAATAGCATGCAAATGCTATGATTGCAGTGAAGGACCTGCCTTCGGGTAGAATTACTATGGATGGAACATGCTTTATATGATCACTGGAACTTGTTAAATGGCGTTCAGTCAACATTTCAATACCTTTTTAACATATTAATTACCACAAAACTTTAAAATCTTGCCCTATAAAATTATATATATAATAGGACTATGAACAATATGTTTTTAGACCATCGATATATTCAAATAGGAATTTAATTGTATATGATGAGAACTCCCCTGGAAACAATGTCTGCTTAGCAAAGATGTTAGAAACCCCTCAGAGAAAGCGAACTTCTCCGACACGTGCATTGTGCCGGTACTGAAAACCGCCGGACTACAGGCGGAAGTCTTTAAACGCCAACATTAATAACCCAAGCTATTGCTTCCGTTGCAGAAGTGGACTGTTCATCTAACACGAGAAAACAACTAACTCACACCAAACTTTTTATTATTCAAAGCATTACAAAAAATAATGTAGGCTATCATAGATTATATGTACAAATAATGTATGTATGTATACATATATTTTTTCAGGACTTAATAAGACTGTTTCTAACTATGCAATTTTATATGAATTTGACTTATTTCAGGACAAACACATTGAAAAATTTGTGTACTAAAATACTGTTGTGACTAACAATGCTTAGGTCATTTTGTTATGATTACCAATATAAGAATATAGATGCGAAATTCTGGGCAAAAGAAGTTAGGAGGGGAGTTCGAAAGATTGGGTTTTGGTTGGGTGTGGGGAAATGGGAGCAAAAATCCGAATAATAATTGGAGAAAAATCAAGAGATACCCTGGATATAAACCAATAGGATACTTTTGCAGGTTATGTAGGAAATGTACACTATGCTAACAAAGTAAGCTAAAACAGGTTTGGAGATAGATCCATATATATATATATGCAGACGGACAGAAGCAGAGATCAAGTTTCACTTGGTTTAGGTTGGGATATAAAGATTCTCAGAATTGACGATTGCGAGATGCACAAAGAAATTAAACATAGGCTCAATTCTGGAAATGCATGCTATTATGCATTGCAGAGACTCTTGATGTCCCAACTCCTTTCAAAAAAACGTTAAACTGAAAATATATAAAACTATTATTCTACCAGTTATATTATATGGGTGCGAAACATGGACTCTTACTTTAAGAGAGGAAAGGAGATTATAAGTATTTGAGAATAAAGTATTTAGGAAAATTTTTGGACCAAAGAGAGATGAACAGACAGGTGAATGAGAAGACTACATAACAATGAACTACATGGTCTTTATAGGAAGCCAGATATAGAACAGTTAAGTCTCGTAGACTGCAATGGGCAGGACATGTTGCACGTATGGGGAATGAAAGACGTGCATGGAAGCTTCTTGTAGGAAAGCCAGAGGGGAAACGTCCAGTTGGTAGACCAAGAATGAGGTGGGAGAATAACATTAACTACGATTTGAGGGAAGAAGATTATACAGGGAATGATTGGAAATCATTAGCTCAGGATAGGGATGTATGGAGAGCTTATGTCCGCGCGGCCATGAATCTACGGGTTCGATAGTGCCAGTGAGTAAGTAAGTAAGTAAGTATGTATGTTTGTTCAATGTGCTGAAGCTCTGAAGACTAAATACATATCCTGATAAATTTAACTATTTGGAATTCTAGTGGCGCCATTTCTTGCGAGGTTTCTAAATTCAAGGCATGATATATTAGAATGCGACGACTTGTTGGTAAACCCAGAAAACTGTTTAAATATAGGTAGATTTCTGGATAAGACGCCGAAAATAAGTACAACACTTACTCGAAAATAAGTAAAATAAAGCGTATTTCTTATTGCTAAATAATACTACTACGTGGCATAATTGTTTAATATGTAATATCTTTACAATATTATGTATTGTTTTGTTAATTTATAGTATTACTAGACAAGTCGAAATACGTTTGTTTTGCTGCCCGTGAGATCCACTTCTAAAATAACTCTGTGTTGTACTATACATTTTACTCTAATAAAGGCATGCTACTATTAAATTTCTACTACTAATTTATTTGTGCTGGTTGATTGTTGATGGCTAAGCCAATATATTTATATGCCGAAAAGTCGCGGGTACGATTCCCGTTTCATTCAGGATTTTTAAAGTGTCCTAAACACTCTGGTGACACCATAGCCCTGGGGTTGACTTAGACTCTAATTTAAATTAGTAGCAGGCTTATGTTATGGGGCTAAATGCGGCCATCACATAAGGGTGAAAAATCGTCTGACTTTTCTGCCATTTTTCTAGATATGTGGGATCCTTAACCTCCTATTACTCCACAGGTCTCTTAAGGTCTGTATTGGAATCACTTCATTATTAGCCGTAGAAAGCATACGAAATTATTTCAGGATATAGTCTAGTCTATATCACACATCCCCATGGGGAAAATTTTTCTCCTTTGAGTGAGTTATTTAACCAGACTAATTTATTTTACACTTATTTTCCTACAGATGTAAACGAGTGACAACTCCTATTAGTAGGCTACTAAGGTATTACTTAAATGGAAAAGACCAATTAAATTTTGTTTTTTCCGGCTTTGATTTAGGCTTGGGGATCTTTACGGGCACGAAAATCTTGAAACTCGGGATCAACGGGTTAAAGTCCCTCCCGGAGGCTTCGTCATTTGAATTTTTTCATCGAAAAGATCCATGGATTTTGGTTGGGTTTGAACTTGCGACCGTCGGGACCAAAGACAAGTACAGCTGTCCCAGAGAACGAAAAATCGAAGAAGGAATGCCAAACTATTGCGTGTGACCACGTGACAATCGAAGGTTGAATTGTCACTTCGAAAAGATAGTTTGGCAATGCGCTGTAAGCTTATTGAAAACTAATATAACATTTAATACTAATTTGTAACTATTACTTACTTACTCACTGGCACTATCGAACCCGTAGGTTCATGGTCGCGCGGACGTAAGCTTTTCATATATCCCTATCCTGAGCTAATGCTTTCCAATCATTTCCTGTATAATCTACTTCCTTCAAATCATAGTTAATGTTATTCTCCCACCTCATTCTTGGTCTACCAACTGGGCGTTTTCCCTCTGGTTTTCCTAAAAGAAGCTTCCATGCAAGTCTTTCATTCCCCATACGTGCAACATGTCCTGCCCATCGCAATATACGAGACTTAACTGTTCTTATTATATCTGGCTTCCTATAAAGACCATGTAGTTCATTGTTAAGTAGTCTTCTCCATTCACCTGTCTGTTCTTCTCTCTTTGGTCCAAAAATTTTCCTAAGTACTTTATTCTCAAATACTTGTAATCTCATTTCCTCCCTTAACGTAAGAGTCCATGTTTCGCACCCATATAATATAACTGGTGGAATAATAGTTTGTAACTATTACGACATTAATACTATTAGCATATCTAATAGATTTGTTTTATAGAACACGCATTCAAAATAAATAACACTACTCGCTACTAATGAATAATACAATTAATACGACTAATAGATTTTTTTCAAGAAGTGGTCGAATTCAAATACCTAAGAAGGATTATTACAAATAGGAATGATTTTCACTCACAAATTAAACATTGCCTCAAATCTGTAAATGCAGGCTATTATTCAATATTACAGGGACTCTTGTCGTCCCAGCTCCTTTCAAAAAACACAAAACTGAAAATATATAAGACGGCTATTCTCTCAGTATTATTATGTGGATGTGAAACATGGGCTCTTAATTTATGGGAGGAAAGGAGGTTACGAGTATTTTAGAATATAGTTCTTAGGAAAATATTTGGACCAAAAGAAAGGTGAACAGACAGGACAATGCAGAAAACTGCATAACAATGAGCTACATGGTCTATATAGGAAGCGAAATATAACAAAAACAGTTAAGTCTTGCAGACTCCGATGGGCAGGACGTGTGGAACAAATGGAGAATGAAAGAGGTTTATGGAAGCATCGTGTAGGAAAACCAGATGGATAACGCTAGTTGGTAGACCAAGACTGAGGCGGGAGAATAACATTAACAATGATCTGAGGGACGTAGACTATATAGGAGATGATTGGAAAACATTGTATCAGGATAGGGATGTATGGATAGATTATGTCCTCGCAGGCATGAACCTAGGGTTCGATAGTTCCAGTGAGTTAGTTTAATTTATATATTATACAGATCACACAAATAAAATAAATAATACTACTCACTACTAATTATTATCAATTTAATACAATTAATACGACTAATACATGTGTTTTAATCCACCACTGTGGCCTCGAGGTAGTGTGCTGCCTTGACACGCAGCGGGCTCGGGTTCGATTCCTGGTCGTGACAGGCTCCTAGGTGAGGTTTTTTCGTGGTTTTCCTCACCTGTAAGACAAATGTCAGGAAGCGTAGGGCCCAACGGTCTCCGAAAATCATCCGGCCATCATCATTCTTATCAATATCATCATCATCCTTCAACGGTGTGGAAAGCAACGGGATGTTACCACACCTATAAATTTCTAGTAACGCTGCAAAGCATGGCATGAGAATGCTATGATTGCAGTGAAAGACCTGCCCTCGGACAGAATTAGCCTACTATGGATGGATATGTGTTTAATAGTTATATTTTCAGACTATAAAATTCTTGCACATTTCGGCGGTTAATACACAAATCAAAATCATCGATAGACAATATCGATTGATTTTGTGTAATTCGATCTTGCACAGCGTTTCCACGGAGTACGAAGAGATGATTGGAACCCTCCCTTTAATGTTTCAGATTAATTTAATTGAAGATGTGGATACATCTGTATATTTGGCAGCTCCCTCTGTAGCATTTGTGACTGGAAAAGTAAGCTGTTTCTGTTTTGATTCTTCATCGCAAATTGTAATAATAATAGCTATTATTTCGCGGCCCTCAGTGTATATAGTTTTTTTGCCTTTTTTTACGCGAACTTGCACGAGTCATATCTACTCCAAATAATACTGTATGCAATATATTGGATACAGATAAAACTTGCTCGATACCAGTAGCATAAATCTGTAACAACTGATATCATTATGAGTAATACAACGCCACAATATTCGTCACATCGTCACTAGCCAATGGTATTCGAGAAAGTACAAAAACTCAACATCCCTTCGTCGCACTTGACCATTTTTCCTTTGCGAAGACGTTATTCGTTTGGGACAACTGTAACTGAACTCTTAGAACACCGAGACCGATATTTCTTGATACGATCATTATTTTGGGAAAAACTGATAACTCCATTTAAATTAAACGTTTATATCAAATTCCGCCCTTATGAAGCGTGAGATGTGGGTAAGATATGACTTTCGTTAATACGGATTAATCCATTTTATCTTAATTCAATACAAGACGCGCCAATTTTACTTCAAAGCACTATAAGAATTCAGTGTTTTTGTTCCCATAAAGATCGTGTAGTTCACTGTCATCTATTTATCTCTATTCACCTGTACGTTTGTCTATCTTCGGTTCCAAATTGTTCGTGAGCACTTTTTGTCAAATGCCCGCAAAATTCCTCCTCTCTTAAAGTAAGGCAACAAATTCCTTACCCATATAATATAGCTACAACTGGAGTATCGCCTTTTCTGTTGATTACGTTTAACACTTTTTAGAGAAGTCAGAACGACAAAAGCCCCTTAATGGATACTAGTATGCTTTTTCAGAAATGACCCTATGATTAATTTAATTTTGCGCCTCATTGTTGTTTGTAATTGTAGTTCATAGGTATTTGATTCCCCTCCCATTTCTCCAAAATTTCCCTCATTTGTTATTAAGTGACCATAGCTATTTTAATAATACATTCCTACGTGTAGCTGTATAATTGGTTATATTGGTATGCATTATTATTGAGTATTTAACTCATGCCCCAAATGGGAGTCAATGCCAATCACATTTCAATTATTTTTTATTTACAACCAATCACAGTCGTGTTTCGCCTAAAATTTACTGACTAAAGTTTATCATAATAAAGAAAGCACCTCCTTTTTAACAATCAGAATAGGTCATAAGCATTATTTTGCAGTGATTGACTCTGTAAGAAATACGGCTACGAGATTGTATATATAGTGCATGAATGTCAACACGTAGCACATACGAGAGAAAATATAAAAACATTTGTAACAATTTATTATACATAAAAAAAAGAAACCACTGTTGTACTTTCTTAAACGAATTATTTTCCAGGAAATGACGCAGAAAAACATAATTGACATATTTACATCATAGGACATTAGAAATGAATTAATAGCTATAACCTTGGTTTATAAATTTCTGCACTAGGGTGCATTCTTGCAACATTGCGATCTTTTGGCAATAAATAATATTATGATCTGGTTACAGTAATCGAACAAAAGAAGCAAACGATTTAAATATATAAATATTTTAAAATAACTATAGTTAAATAATGATTTGTGAGTATACAGCTTAATTTTATTCGTTAAATAGTCCTAACAAATGTCACTCTTCATTTCCAAATTCTCTAGATAAATTCGTGAATTTATCGATAATTTGGAAATCACTCGTGGCATTACTTATGATAATTATATTTTTAAAAAAGAGTACGTTAACTCAAAAAGTAAGTTTTAAATATGTACGGTATGCACATATTGTTTGTGTAATTATGTAGTTACATAACAGAAAATGGTGCGTAAACTAAACTCGAAGCAGTTGATCCTCGTCCACTTGGGGTCAGTTTCACCAACAGAGGGAACTGTATTACGCCAGTTTTCTCCGTGTATAATGCATAGCTTAAACTGGCGTAATACAGTTACCTCTGTTCGTGAAACCGACACTTAGTCTTAACTGTGTTCGCCTCCGGTTCTGAGATTCACTGATTCAAACTCGGCCGAACTTAATAGGTTTTTGAAGGCCAAAATATTCTAAGTATTGGTTCATTCGTTTAAGAGTGCAGTTATATAAAATGCTAAGCAACCTGCAAGAATATTGGATGAAATATGGTTTTGCTTGCTTCCTATAGAGGTAAACACAACTAAGCACCTAAATTGAAATATAACCAATTTTCTCTCATTTTGACTTTTGGATGAAACCAATAATTTAATTATTATTGACAGCATTTACCCACTTATCAAGCTGACTAAAAAAAAAGGAAATTCATCTTTTTCATATCTCTCAAATATGCTGAAAAAGGAGAAAAAAGACTAATTGCTTTATGAATAAACTAAATTCAAGTTCGCTGGTGCGTAAACACCCCGCTTAACAATAATGTGCTAACAGAGATGACCGTGATTTTCGTTGAAATTATAATGATATGGTTCTATTATTGCGAGGGGCACGTCGTAGTGTTGTTGTTTAAGGCTTTACGTTAGAAGCCGAAAGATCGAGGGTTCCAGTCCCAGTGGGCTCATGATTTTTAATCTGACCCAAAACTTCTGGCGGCACCATGGTCCTGGGGTCGACTCACTTTAGTACCAGACTCTTCTTCAGGAGGTAAAGGCAGCCGTCACACAGAACTGACTACCCGGCTGACATATTGTCTAGAATAATGGGATACCTAACCTCCTACTATCCCTAGGGCCTCCTAAGGCCTGTAGTGGGACCACTTTACATTTACCGTTTATCTACAGTTGCGAACTAGTCGACATTGTCGTTTTGTACATACTTTTAATAAATATGATTGTTGATAATCAAATATGAGGCAGAAAATATCAGTGAAGTTATTTTCCAAATTTCCCGACTTGAGCCCTACATTTGAGAAAAATTTGAAAATCCTCAATTAGAAAATCAACCCGATCGGTAATCGAAGTATGATAGTTCTTGGCCATGTTGTTGTTGTTGTCATTAGCTGCAGTGACGTTAAACCAAATAAAATTTATTTAAGTTTTCGTAACTCAACGCGAGTTTTCACTACGTAGCAATTTCCAATCGTCTTTATTTAATTCGCACCAATTTTATTTATATAAAACATATACGATTATTCTTATTTTAGCCTTTGTCGTTTTCAGATAATCGCCAACGTTCCTTAGTAGGCCTACACACTGCTGGTGCACTGAAGTTTCACAGTTACATATTCAGAGATCACAACGCACTGGTCACTTCTCAGACCTCTGCGCGAGTTGCCTCACAACTGACTCCAAACCGCTATGCATCGTCATTTACAACCGGCATCGAAGTTCCGGAATAATCGGCGTTCGCGATACTTTGTGAAAAGATCCTTCTAGAAGCCGAAACATTGAGAATCATCTGCCAGACCTATCTTGAAAGCGTCCAACGAGTATTACTAATCAGTCGCGATCCACGAATCGCTTACATCAGATAAGGAGAGACTAGAGTCTCGTTGCAGCCCACGAAAATCTAAAGCCGCCCCAACACTGCGTCACACTATTATTATTATTATTATTATTATTATTATTATTATTATTATTATTATTATTATTATTATTATTATTATTATTATTACTATTATCATCATCATTATTACTATTATCATAATCATTCATTTCTTCACTCTTATTTTTATAATTGTTATTTAGAGTTAATATTATTATTATTATTAGTAGTAGTAGTAGTAGTAGTAGTAGTAGTAGTAGTAGTAGTAGTAGTAGTAGTAGTAGTGGTAGTGGTAGTGATAGTGATAGAGGTGGTGGTAGTAGTAGTAGTAGTAGTAGTAGTAGTAGTATCAAATTTTGAAACGGAGTGCAACAGAAGAAATGGGAGACCAAAAGAACAGTGGATTTAAGGAATGCATATAAGTATGGTGTCGAGAGAATTAACAGAGAGAAATGCAGAGAATAGGGTTTTATGGAGGAATAAAGTTTGCAATGGGTTGTAGGAAAACTACTGTATAGTAGAGAAATTCATAATAAAGATTGTTATTGTTAGTATTATTATTATTATTATAATTATTATTATTATTATTATTATTATTATTATTATTATTACTACTACTATTATTAAGAGTAGTAGAATCACAGTAATTGCATAATTCTCTGCATCTATGTGCACCACGGATTTTTGTAACCGCGAGTGAGCGTCATTAGAGAGAAGAACATGAAAAGAAGTGGTGGGGTTGGGGTGGCCATTTCTTTGTTCCCGAACTTTGTGTTTGGGGATGCGTTTCGTTTTGGGTCATTGGATATAAGTATGTCTAGGTCCCATTGGACTCACGACGTGCTTCTGTCCAACTTTACGCTTAAATTGATAGCTAGTTCCTTGCCATTTAAGCTAAATTTCTGCTCATCGGAAAGAGCCGTAGAGTTTTATGCCGCTCCAGGTACAACATTATGTTATTACTGCTGAACGCACGAAAAAAATCTAGTCTTCCTATAACTTAAATCTTTTCAAGGTTGGATGGAAGACTGTATTTGTTTTAAGTCTAATTGGCGATGCGATGTGAAGAGTGTCGTGTTCCTCATAGAATATGTTTGTATACAACTTGCAAAAACATAATTATTAATTAATAAGACGTTTACTTCTCATTCCATTCCATTAACTTGGCTTAACCTCTCACTTTATAGGTACTTTTTACATCCCACACGCCAGCCAGGCCTTACGGTGTAACGACCTGTCGGGAGGTAGAATTTAAACTATGGATCACACATATGATTCCTTTTTACCAAACAAAGACATGGAAGACTTCCTCCAATTGTCAGGACCCCCTCCTAGACAACATAACATTTGGTGAAACACAACATTTGACGAAACACATTATTCACACACACTCGTTCTAAACACGGCGATTACGATAAAGATGATTATAAGGCCATATGATGTCCGGGAACCGTTTAGTCCTTAAACTATCGTGACATTTGTCTTACAGGTGAGGAAACCCCTGAAAAAATCACAACCAGTTAATTTCTCCCGAATGGGATCGAACGCGGACCCACGAGATAGCGACGCTACACCGACGCCACAACGATGGAGTTTACTTCTCATTTACGGTCAAAATCAAATACATATTTCGTCTTCTTATTTCTTTATTCAGACCGAGAGGGCAGACTTCCAGAGCACCGCGACCTGTAAGATCTATTGCGATACCCCAGTGTATTATGAATGAATCGAATTAAGTATACTCAACGGTGTAATGTGAGTTGTTGGTCGTATTCCGTGTCCGGCCCGCAAGTTTCCCCTCTCATGACGATACATACCGTAATTTTTGGGTTGGGCCCATGGCCGTGAGGAGATGCTACAACCCTCCACTTCGCACCGTCTGCCCTTTTTTATTGTTCAGACTCGAAGTCATGAGCTACCACCCTGTTTTACCCCACTGCATCCCCGCAATCACATGTTTTAAATACCTGCGGTTGCCAACCAAGCTATTTTTCCTAACAAGAAATGAAGTGAAAAGTGATATTAAATGAAAGAATGTATGAGAAATGATAAGACATGAAGGAGAAAGGGGAATGGAGAGTGTTGGTGGGATGAAATTCGGGAAACTGGATAATCCCGAGAAAAATCCATAAACTCCCTGTATAGTTTACCACCAATAGCCCTCCGAAACCGTCAGGTTTCGAACCTGCGATCCCAGTCGTGGCGTCGCGCGACGATCAAAGTAAAAAAAAAATATGTTTGATAAAATAGACAATTACTTCATTGAAAATTCCCATTTTTTTGTGGACTGCATGTAATTAAACTCAATGCATTATTTGTAGAATAGATTCATTAAATTATAAATATTAACTAACTTACTATCTCACTAGCACTCTCTAACCTGGAGATTCATAGTCGCGCGGTTATGAGCTCTCCATATATCCGTATCCTATGCTAATGATTTACAATCTTTCTCTGTATAATAAACCCCCTCAGATCGTGGTTAATGTTAATATCCCATCTCATTGCTGGTCTACTCTTTGGGCTGTGTCCCTCTGGTTTTCCTAAATTGTTTTCTTGCCCATCTTCCATTCCCCTTTCGTGTCATATTCCCTACCCAGCGCAATGAACGAAATTTTACTGTTTCTATAACAACTGGTTTCCTGTAAATATCACTGGTATATTTCTCTCCATTCAACTGTCTGTTCATCTCTCAATGGCCCAGAAAGTTTAAAAAATATGCTATTCTCAAGTACTCCTTATAATTTCTTCTCCCTTAATATGAGAAACCATATTTCTTATTCATATAATAAAGCTGAAAGACTAATATTTTTTATATATTTTCAGTTTAATGTCATATAGAGAACTAGGCATAACAAAAGTCCATGTAATGCATCATACTATGTGTTTTCTGAGTTGAGCTTATGTTTAATTTTCTTCTGCACATCATTCTTGTTTGTAATTATTGTTTCTAGATATTCGAATTTAACTACTTTTTCATAATCGCTAATTTTTATGTACTGTCCATTTCCCTAATACAATTTATTTCTACGTATGGCCAGATACTTTTGTCGATGTTAACTTCGGCCCCAGTTTTTAGTGTTATTTAATAGAATTCGTGTGCTGGGTTTTAGTTTTTCTTCGTTATGACCTAAATATTACCCGATCATCAGCATACACCAAGAGCTGATTAATACAATTGATTGTACGCCATCTTTATCCTCTAAAGATTTTATTGCATGCTCTAGTATGAAATTGAACAGCAGACGAAATGGTGTATTTCCTATGTGTAACAAACTGGGAACTTCAATAGCATCTGATAACTTTTGCCTACCCTACCCTACTCCTCGTCCATTTAAACACAATCGAATATGTCTGACTAACATTTTGGAATTCCGAATTTCGACAGGATACTATACAGTTCCTCTATCTAAATTTTATCGTATGCATTTTTTAAATTTACATTGGTTTTATGAATAATATAATCATATTCTCGCTTATTTTCTGGAAAATGTCCTATACTAAAAATCGGATCTATTCTAGATCTGTTTCCTCTAAAAATACACAGATTGTGCCCAGACTTACAATATTACGTCTCCGATATGAGGATTATGTCCAATACTGATATAATTAATTCTAACAATGTAATGAAGTTCGTGTCACTACAGCTTCTAAGCTGTATCGTCGCTAGAATTGGTAATATTATTTTAATAGCCGCCCAGAATAAGGTTAAATCCTCATTTTTTCTAAAGTTGAATTTAAATATTTAAAAGAATCCATGGCATATGGGATTTTTTCCCAGGAAAAGTACTTTCTTTAATGAGGATAACAACGTTGTTATGGGTGGACATCACTTTGTAGAACAGATTAACTGGTATTTAAATATAAATATTAGATACATTATTTCTAACAATATGATAAAATCCATGGCACTACAGGTATGAACAAATATTGTCGATTGACTATTGCTTTCATTATTTGTTGAAAAGATTAACCAGTATTTAATTGCAAATATTATGTACATTTATTCTACCAATATAATAAAATATGTGGCGCTACACCTTACAAGAATCTAGGCCGACTGAATTGGTTGGATTATTTGTAGAATATACTAAAATGTATTTCATTATACGTATTATATCAATTAACTCTAAGAACACATTCAAATTCGTGGAACAACTGATCCAAACAAAAATGCTAATTGATATAGTTGCTATCACTTACAACTACATGACATTAAATGGAAGTAAGTAATAAGCGTCACGCAATCCGTCAATTTCACTTTAATTATATTTCTCATAACACAGTTGTTCTCGTTAGACTGTGTACTAGCCCCATTCCGCATACACAAGGTAACACTTGTATGGTATAACCGGAATTCGAAACGGGCCCCTTGAGTTGCCAAATAGACACCCTAAAATTCTAGTAATTGAAGAAACATAAATTTTGTTTCACAATTGAAAAATGTATACGAACCCAAAGCATAAGCTATACCTTCCTGACAATTTCCATAAATCCAGGAGAGTAGGAATTAAATAATTTCGCTTCTTAATCGTTGACGGAGTCCACCGTTGTGGTATAGGGGTAATGCCGTTGCCTCAGACGCTGCGGTCCCGTGCTCGATCCGCGGTTGGAACAAGTTTCCTGGATGTGATTTCTTTCGAGGTTTCTTTCCTCGCTTTTACGAAAGTTTTCAACAATCTTTAAGGCCCAAATTCTCCCCGAACACCTCTGGTCGTCATAATCATCCGTATCTTATTCGTCTTGTTTAGTATGAATGTGCATGAGTGAATGGTGTTTCTAGTCTTCAATATTTTTGTTGTTCCAAAGGTGGCTGGATCATTCATCCAGGTAGGCCGTCCATATCTTTGCGTGGCCAAAAATATATGTATGCGATCCAGAGTTAAAAATCGTATCCTTAGCAGTAGGTGTTCCCATTAGATTTGTGTGGGTTGGGCCATGTGAAATTACCTATAAATGGAGAGGTTGATCTATGCTAAAGGAAGAAAAAACATTGATGGTAAATGGATCCAATGTAATAAAATAATTAAGTAACGAACTACCATCAAGGCCTCTATAACTCGGAGGTTCATGTGGCATTCACAAAGATCCTCTAATGTTCCTGTCATTAGCTAACCGAACCCAGATATGTTAGTCCCGAGTCCCGATGGACTGGTGTTTACCGTGCTCGCCTCAGGTCACAAGTTTCTCGCGTTTAAACCCGACAAGGGATGATCCAGTTTCAATGGCGTGAAAATGAGTAGCCAATTTCTTATTTCGGAAGGGAAGTAAAGCTATAGTTCGAATGTTATAGATTTACGGCATGTTAAAGAATATAAACCCTGAAATAGAGGCCACTGTGCGTCATTTTTCGTCCCTTTCACACCAAAAATCGATTTCGGCACTAATGGCCTGAGTTTTATAACGTGTGGTTAAGTAAAATATTAAGATAACCCCAGATTGTATCTCGGTTTCCAATTCCCGAAAATCTTTGTGAATATTAGGAGTTACTTCTTGTGCAGTTTAATCCATTCCTAGCTTTTACTTTACAGATCAGAATATAGGCCAACGTCATAGAAAGAAACTCGAAAACTATTTTAAGCATTTAAGATTTTACCTCGGATTTTTTTTTAATATAAGCATTAAAATATATTTTGATAACATTGACACATCAGCTTCTATAGATTATTTTCTCTATTTTAGCCTGTTACATATACAGAGTCCCGCGCCGTAGCCGAAAGGTTACGGCAAGGTGCCTTGGCGCAGAGGTACGGTATTTGTGCTGGTTCGAGTCCCCATGAGGGAAGAAATTTTCTCATGGAATTTCGACAAGTATGGGATCGGTGCCCACCCAGCATCGTGAGGCTTTTGGGTAACTACAATAAGTAGCAGCTCCAAGTTGAGAAACCCGGCTATAACGGCTGGGGAACCCGACGTGCTGACCACATGTCACCTCTACACTGGCTGTATGATCGTCTACTTCTGTGATTCACATGTGGATGTGAGACTATAGCCGGCTGAAAGGTCAAAGGTCTTCTAGGCCTGTCGCGCCATGGAAATAAATAGGCCTACATATGCAGAGGGGAAAAAATATATCAAAAATTTTCATAGTTCCTCCAGAGTATTATTATATAATAATCCTAATAAAGTAGTGAGAACCATTGCATCCTTAAATATCCTGATAATATTCAACAAAAATTAATAATGTTCTATACAATGTTATTAATAAAATCGTTTAGAGTTTCTCTTGCTAGGATATAGAATTTTCTTCTGCCCTATGACAGAGACTGCCAAACTTTACCATCTTTCAGAAACAAACTTTACTTTTAATAACTGACAGAAACTTCTCACTAATAACATTTTTTATATTAATAAATATGGATTTTCATTAAGTAAACACCAACTCAATTGATTAATTAATAATTTATTTTTCCTTTATTTACTAAATATAGTATTAAGGTTTATCAATATTTCTACTTAACGTCTTATATAGGCCAATATATAAGCCATAGATTAAATAATTACAGTTTATTACTTTCTTGGTATTTTTTATGTATAGTATATCCTAGGTGTTCCTCAATTGTGTATATATTCTATTATTAGTTTCAATTATAAGTGTCTTTAAATGTATTGTATTATTCGACCTTATGTTTGTTATTGTTCAGTTTGGCCAGATAATTGTTTAGTATCTAATAGTATTGTGATTTTTATATCATAATATAGCATATGTTTGTTCTGTGAATGGAAGAGAAGGCCACATAACCTTAACTCCAGCAGGCTAATAAATAAATCTAAATAAATAAAATAATCTCTAGGTTATTCCATACTGATAGCATTCTTTTAATAATTAATAAATTAAATTATTTATGGAAATAATATTAAGATTAACAAATATTTTCTTTTGTTTTGTTTTAAATATTGTTTAATCGTAAAATTAGTTTTCTATATCTCATTATTTTTCTCTGTTGTTTATATACATTAGACAGGAACAATTTAATATGTCTTGCTTGTATACATTTTATTATTAGTTTTAGTCTTAATTTTAACTAACATTAACTGGTTGCATTATAGATCGTAATATAATAGATATTATCTTTTTGATCATTTTTTTAGTATTTAATATTAGAGTTAATTGAGATTGTTATATTCTGATGTAATATGTGTTTGTCCTGGTGAGTGGAAGAAAAGGCCACATGGCCTTAACTCCACCAGGCTAAATGAATCTAAATCTAAATGTTTGTGTTTTATTAATATGTGTATACATTTTATCGTTCCTCCAAACTATTTTACATCCTGACTAGTTGCAAACATTTTCATTGTGATTGTTCATTATCTGTAAAAATATAATTATATAGACAAATTAATATGAATTTCATTATTTAGCGAACTTGAAGGATTGTAGCTATTGAGGTTGTACTCATATTTTTTTCTTGAAAAAAATTGTTTTGACAAATCATCTTTGTCCCTACTTACAAGAAACCAAAAATAAATGTGTGTGTGTGTGTGAGTTTGTGTCTCATCACTACAGCGGCCTCCTCATTAAAAATCAAATCTGAATCGGATATTTAAAAATCCCTCTAGCTATACCAATTTTCAAATTTTTCGTAACCTAATTCGGTATATGCCATTTAAATAAAGCGAGGAAACTAAATTCGTTAGATTAGGAGATTACAGGAAATCTGAAGTATAAGGATTGCTCTAGCGGTCACTATGTTTGTTTTCTTGTAATGAAACTGGATACATAAGATTTATTTAACAGAAGAAAAATAAATTCCGTAAACCGGCAAAATCGTACCATAAATGCAACTTGTAGAGGAATTCACTTAGTTTACGCGTAACGGACTATTAATTGTTACTAGTTGAGTGGGAGAGAAAGCCTCAATGACCTCAACTCTGCCAGTGAAAATATATATTTATTATTCTTATTACATTGTTATTATTATTAATGTTTGTAGTATCCATTGGAAAAGAAATGAAGAAAATGTTATGAACATGTCTGCAGAATGGATACCAACACATTGCCCAGGAAAAGTCTAAACTATCAACCAAGAGGAGGAAAAAGAGATAGGCGACGCCCACGAAAGAGATGGACACAGCAGCTACAATAATTGGAGCCGGAAAGAACCACAGTTTTAATCCTTGCAAGAAGAAGGAGAAGAAGTAGAAGAAGAAGTATTAATTGTTATCACAGTTAAGGCTATGTATTAAAATGTTTTAGGTAATAATATAGTAACTTCTTTTTATCCGTCTTCTTCATTTAGAATGTATTTTTTTAAAAAACTTCGTTAAATTATTGAATCATGAAGGCCTTTCAAAAATATGTTTCATCTAATTGAGGAAGACGGATATAATCGAAGGTACTATATTATTATTTAAAACATGTTATTATTATTATTATTATTATTATCTCTATTCCCTCCATGGTATCTTTACCTTGTCGTGGTGGAGTGGCTTGTGTGCTTAAATGATCCTGAGAGCTATGCCGGCGGTAGCATTGCTGCCGATAGGGTTACCCATGCCGGACTGGTCGAAGGTGATAAGCCAGACGAAATAAGTACCTTGGTCGAAAGAGTGACGATCTTTCACCGTAAAAATACAACCGTCAAGAAATGCGGACATGGGTTCTACTGGGGTAAAATTTTCCGGAGGTCAAATAGTCCCCCATTCGGTTCTCCGGGCGGGGACTACTTCAGGGAACCCATGCCAAAGGCTCAAACACAGGGACATGTTCCTAGGAACATGGAATGTTAGGACTTTATACAATAGCGGGGCACTAGAGATATTAACGCGGGAATTGGATAAATCGCCCTTGGATATAGTCGCTTTACAGGAAGTTAGGTGGCCAGGAGAAGGTAGTCAGGAATCAGGAAGCTTTGCATTATACTATGGGGGTGCAGAAAGACCTGCATTTGGAACGGGTTTTTTAGTCAGAAGGAGGATCCTATCTGCTATCCGAGATATTAAGTTTGTTAGTGATAGGATATCATACATAATTCTAAAGGGTAAACGACATGATTTTATAATTGTAAATGTACATGCCCCCACAGAAGATAAAGATGACAAGATCAAGGATGAGTTCTATGAAGAATTAGAATGCTTATTTGATAGCCTTTCACGATATCATATGAAAATTGTCTTAGGAGATTTTAATGCAAAAGTGGGGCGGGAAGATATATTCAAACCAACAATAGGCAAATTCAGTCTTCATGAAGATAGTAACGACAACGGGGTTAGATTAGTCACATTTGCCACATCAAAGAATCTCATTGTTAAGAGCACAACATTTCAGCATAAGGATATTCATAAATACACCTGGACGTCCCCAGATGGAGAAACTCGGAACCAGATAGATCATGTATTAGTGGATAAACGCTGGCACAGTAGCATCATTGATGTTAGATCAGTTAGAGGGACAGACTGCAATTCAGATCATCATCTGGTCAGGGTGAAAATCAGACAACGGCTATCGCTTATGAGAGGAACAAACGCTAAAGATGATTCTGTAAAATATGAATTAAAAAAACTTGAAAAATGATGAAATGCGGCAAGAATACCAAATCAAAATTGCTAATAGATTTGAAGTACTGGAATCTTCAGATGACAATGTGGCAAACGAAGAAGAAACTGATATAAATAAAGAATGGGAGGCTATAAGAGATACTATTAAATTGTCAGCATCAGAAAGCATTGGTTGTTTAAAAAAGAGGCAAAACAAGAAATGGTTTGATGAGGAATGTGCCGACATTGTAAAGAAAAGAAAGCTAGCAAAAATGAAATGGTTACACGAGCCAAATGAGGTAAATTTAGAGCAATTGGGTAGTGTTAGACGGGAAACCACCAAGTTACTAAAGAGTAAAAAGAGGGAATATTTGAGAGAGAAGATTAATGATCTTGAAATGAATGCAAAAAATAGGAACATTAGAGAATTATATCAGGGAATTAGTATAGAGAAGAAAGGGTTTCAGGCTAGAACAAACATAATTCGGAATGAAAATGGGGATATGATTGCAGATTCCAAGAGTATATTAAATAGATGGAAAAGTTATTTTAATCAGCTATTAAATGTACATACAGAACAGGACATTGAGGAGGATAAGTTACAGACAGCAGAAATGCTAGTCGCAGAGCCAAGTGCATTAGAGGTTGAAATGGCAATTGAAAAATTGAAGATGTATAAAGCATCAGGTTCAGATGAGATCCCAGCAGAACTGATAAAATCAGGGGGAGAAAAATTGATGGACAAGATACGCTGGTTGCTTAGTATGATTTGGGAAAAAGAAGCTCTTCCAGATGAATGGAAGAATCAATTATCGTACCAATTTATAAGAAAGGAGATAAAACTGATTGCAACAACTATAGGGGCATCTCATTACTTTCAACTTCGTACAAAATTCTAACAAATATATTAGTAAGCAGACTTACTCCCTATATTGATGACATTCTAGGAGATCATCAATGTGCATTTAGAAGAAACAGGTCTACAACAGATCAGATTTTTAGTATAAGACAGATTTTAGAAAAGAAATGGGAATATAATGGTACTGTACATCAACTATATGTAGACTTCAAAAAAGCATATGATTCAATTAAGAGGGAGAAGTTATATAGTATCCTGCTGGAGTTCGGAATTCCTAAAAAGTTAGTTAGACTTATACGAATGTGTCTAAATGGCTCAACGAGTAGGGTGCGTGTAGGCAAACAGTTTTCAGACACTTTTGAAATCCAGAATGGGTTGAAGCAAGGAGATGCACTATCTCCTCTACTATTTAATTTTGTACTAGAGCATGCCATTAAATCTTTAGAGAATGAGGAAGGCTTACAACTGAATGGTATTAATAAGCTGTTAGTTTATGCTGATGATGTAGTACTACTGGCCGATAGCGAGGAGATACTAAAGGCCAACACGCACACACTATTGAGTAACACTAAGAAATTAGGACTGGAAGTAAATATCAGTAAAACTAAATATATGGTCACACGTAGAAATACATTATATAATGGAAATGGACAGCTAATGACAAATGAGGGAAATTTTGAGGAATTGGCTGAATTCAAATACCTAGGAACAATAATCACAAATAGGAATGAGATGCACAAAGAAATTAAACATAGGCTCAATTCTGGAAATGCATGCTATTATGCATTGCAGAGACTTTTGATGTCCCAACTCCTTTCAAAAAACGTTAAGCTGAAAATATATAAAACTATTATTCTACCAGTTATATTATATGGGTGCGAAACATGGACTCTTACTTTAAGGGAGGAAAGGAGATTACGAGTATTTGAGAATAAAGTTCTTAGGAAAATTTTTGGACCAAAGAGAGATGAACAGACAGGTGAATGGAGAAGACTACATAACAATGAACTACATGGTCTTTATAGGAAGCCAGATATAATAAGAACAGTTAAGTCCCGTAGACTGCGATGGGCAGGACATGTTGCGCGTATGGGGAATGAAAGACGTGCATGGAAACTTCTTGTAGGAAAGCCAGAAGGAAAACGCCCAGTTGGTAGACCAAAAATGAGGTGGGAGAACAACATTAACTATGATTTGAGGGAAGTAGATTATACAGGGAATGATTGGAAAGCATTAGCTCAGGATAGGGATGTATGGAGAGCTTATGTCCGTGCGGCCATGAACCTACGGGTTCGATAGTGCCAGTGAGTAAGTAAGTAAGTATTATTATCTCTATTACTATTACAGTCAAACTTCCCTTACCGGATATTTCTCAATAGCGAACGCTTCTCAATAACGAACATTAAAGAAATATTCAGCAAAAATATGGGTTCTTATGGTCCAATAGCGGACATTCTTAATAACGGACACGAACACTAAAGCATATCCTCGAAAGATAATTAAAACTTGATATAACGGACAGCGTGACAAGTGAAAAATTGTACTGTACATGTAAATCTTTTAAACAACGATCATTATCGGGCGTTTGAACGTTATTATTGCGCACTTTTTAACTTGAGTCTCGGGCCCAACGTGTTGTGAATACAGTTCGTGTCTCCAAAATATAAAGATATGTCTTGCTGAAATGTCACAAAAACGCAAACGACTAACACTGAATGAAAAGTTCAGAGATCATCACTGACTACGAAAAGGTGTGAAAATTAAAACAGTGCTTTTTCATTTAAAAAGTTGAAGAGGGGCTTTTTTTATCGTCTGCGGTTGAAACACATTTAGAGAAGACAATTCTAAATGATTCTCTTGTCCAAAAAAAAAAAAATACAGGATTACTAAATCCGCCCTTCCAGAATTGAGACTTTTAGCCTAAATTTCTAAAGTGCAGTAGTGTAAATTTCTGTAGTAATTTGTTCATACTGTACACTTAGAAACAAAAAGAATGAGACGCTTCAAAAAGCAGAGTCCCTGTTATGGTCCACTGCGAATGCTCGAAGAGCTAAAGCTGTGGTTCACAAGGTAACTCATTGTTAAATTTTTAAATACGCTGCATTTGGCTTTCATCCTCTCAATGGACAAAAGCAAACTCACCGCAATAGTCCTACTCGACTACAGCAAAGCCTTTGACACAGTAGATATAGACTTAATGCTAGCGAGACTAAAGACACTACATCTGTCGGAAAACTGCCTTGATTGGTTTGCATCTTACCTCACTAATCGTCAGCAATCAGTTTCTGTTAATAATCGCATTTCTTCCTGGCGCTTGGTGAGGAAAGGGGTACCTCAAGGCGGCGTCCTCGCTCCTCTTCCTCTTCTCGATTTATATTAATGACGTGACCAAGAAACTACAAAACTGCAAGCATCATCTTTACGGCCGACGACCTACAGATTTACACACACCTTTAGGCCTGACGAAATTAATGAATGTATTGACAAAGTAAACACTGACCCTCAGGCATATATCTTTATGTCCAGACAATATGGGCTGAAACTAATGTAAACAAAACGCAAGCAATAATTATCGGACATCCAAGGCTATTACACCTCATAAACAATGGCAATATGCCGGCTGTCATATTAGATAATGAACAAATTCCTTATACCGACGTCGTTAAAAACTTGGGATTTTACTTAGATTCTAATTTAAAATGGCATGAGCAAGTAAAACAAACATCTAAAAGGATCTTCTCCATAATGCATTCCCTAAAGCGACTTAAAACATGTTCTTCCTACAACTCTTAAAATAATTTAAATCCAAAATTTAGTGTGATGCCGCATTTTTGACTACTGTGACGTTCTACTAACTGACATAAGTGACGGATTGTCGGACAAACTGCAACGTGTCCATAATATGTGTATCAGATTCATATTTAATGTTCGAAAATACGATCACATTTCTCCATTATTCCACGAATTGTCATGGCTACATCTAAAAGAGAGAAGAAAATCGCACTGTCTAATTCTCCTATTTAAGATCCTACATACCTCGATTCCCAATTATTTATCATCCCCGTTTCCAGTATCTATCCTCAAACCATAACTTAAACACAAGATCACAACATAGTCTCTTACTTAATATACCGCAACATAGGACATCACACCACTCCATGTCATATACCATCTCCACTTCTCGCAACTGGAATTCCCTACCACAAGAAATAAGGGGCTGCCGGACATTGGCATCTTTTAAATGAAATCTAAATTTATATTTGCTCTAAAATCGACTTCATTATTATCCAGTGTAAGATATATATATATATATATATATATATATATATATATATTAATTGGTGTTTCCTGTATAATATATCATATTTATATTATTATTATTATTATTATTATTATTATTATTATTATTATCGTATCATTATTGTTATTACCCTATAAATTGTTGTTTGTACATGAGATTTACATTGTTACATTTATTGTATCTTTAAGTGTTTATAATTAGTATAGTGTAATATCTATATTGGTCGAATATTTATTTGTATTTGTACTGGTTGAGTGGAAGAGAGGGCCTTATGGCCTTAACTCTGCCAGAATAAATAAAGTATTATTATTATTATTATTATTATTATTATTATTATTATTATTATTATTATTATTATTATTATTATTATTATTATTATTATTATTATTATTATTATTATTATTATTATAAATAGTTAAAGAACGGTGAAGGAGACATGTTTCTAGATGTTTACAAGTGTTCCACAAATGCAATATTACTGAAATTGCGACACTTCAAATAAAGTTCAACTCTCGTTCATAGTGTAACAGTAAAGAAGACATACAGGATTAGGCAACTAGTATCCGACGTTTAAGTAGCATATATCGTTAAACCAATTACAAAAAGATAAAGTATTTATGAGAGCCAGGGTTCGAATCCCTCGAGAATGTTGTTTCTATACATTTGTATTTTCGCAAAAATTACATCCTATACGTGATATAACATTTAATTCCTGCCACGTAATCTACATCCACTTTACACTCTATTAAGTATTATTCCTGCCTTCGTAAAATCTATAAAACTATTTAGCTACCGGTATAAATTTAATTGTGTGTGCAGTACCACCTTTAATAATAATGCTATAAATTTATGAAATAAAAGATAATATAGCTTCAAATATTTATGTGATTTTTTTTATTACGTATTAGTGAGGAAAAAGTTCACCCTTCAATTAAAATATTTAGTTTACATGTGTTAAGTCCAACATAATAATAGCCCATAGTTGATGGACAATAATAATAATAATAATAATGATAATAATAATAATGATAATAATAATAATGATAATAATGATAATAATGAGAATAATGAGAATAATGATGAAGATGGTGATGATGGTGATGATGGTGATGATGGTGATGATGGTGATGAAGGTGATGATGGTGATGATGGTGATGATGGTGATGATGGTGATGATGGTGATGATGGTGATGATGGTGATGATGGTGATGATGGTGATGATGGTGATGATGGTGGTGATGATGGTGATGATGGTGGTGATGATGGTGTGTGTGGTTGTGGTGGTGGTGGTGGTGGTGGTTGGTGGTGGTGGTGCTGGTGGTGGTGGTGGTGGTTGGTGGTGGTGGTGGTGTGCTGATTCTGCCTGCCCTTGCATAATAATGGGACTGTTCTCCCAAGGACTGTTGAAGATTCATAATACCTGGGGATCAAAATTAACTCAAAATGTACCCAAGAAATGACATAAAATATAGATTTTAAAAAAGTCCAGATCGATAATAACAAGTTAAATGGAGTTTTGTGGGATAAGAACATAAGAATAGATACCAAATTACAAATTTATAAATCCATAATTCGAAGCACGCTAACATTTATGGTGCAGAAACTTGGCATTTCAATAAAAATTTGTGTTTAATGCTTATGTCTACTGAAATGGATTGTCTTAGACGCTCAACTAGACATTCCTATTGGAAAAAATCAAAAATACAATCATCAGACAACAGATGAAAGTCCAAAATTCAATATTAGATTTTGTGAGAAACAGGCAACCAGAATGATATGATCATACACGTAGGATGCCAGAGAAAAGAGCTTTGGAATGGATTCCACCTGGGAAAGGAAAGAGAGGTCCACCCATATTTGAATGGACGAATTATGTAAGAAGCGGTATGAGGGAGCTATGTCTGAAAGAACTAGAATGTGAAGATAGAGAAGAACGGAGAAAGAAGATAACAATTTAATGCTTTGGGCACAGGAAGATGTTTTTTTACATTGTAAACCTGTTTATAAATAAATAAATAAATAATAATAGTAATACTTCCAAGTAGTAAGTGGGTTTTTTTCTATAAGAATGGACAGATATAATAAAATAGAAAGCATTTTAACAATTAAAAAATTTAACCTCATCAGGAATCGAACCTGTGATTTCTTACAAGCAAATCAAGCTACTAGGCACTGAGCTATGCGTTCACTGGCTAATAGTGTTTGAAAGAATATTCTTCAAATAAAGAAGGGAAACGTATTGTAGGTCTACTGTTCAATTAGTTTACTCGTGTGAATCGCGCGTTAAAACTTGAAATATTCGATATCAAGAGTCGGTCCATTATTTTTGTTTCTAAGTGTACATACAGTAATATGTAACTGTAGGCCTACACATTAACATTGTATTGTACCATTCAGATGTTATAGTAGACCTACTACTGTACTCAAAGAAAAATGTTCACTAATTTACACGTGTGCTGTAATTTTCTGTCTTCCACACTGCTGTATATTATACTGTACTGTATTTTTATTTATATCTCTGTATTGAGAAATTTGACCGTACTATTATTATTACTATTAGGCCAATATTATTATTAGTTTATTATTATTTTTATTATCATCCTCTGAACATGGTTATGTACATAGATTTCGAAATCAGTCTGTAGATTAATACCAATGTGATTCTGTCAAGTATCCAAGGCGCTATAAGGAAAGAGAGGCTACAAAATGCTTCAGTACTTGTAATCATGCCAGTTTCATTATATCCAATAGATACTCGCTGCATACTTTTTACTTGTAAGGTTACCATGGTATTCTTTGATCCTTTATCCACTGGTCAAAGTGCCCAGTCTTTTGTAGTATTCTCATTTCAATAATATGAATATTTCCGGGTGTGGGCATATATTTCATGTTTATACATCACTGCACATTTCACCTTTTACAATTACTGTGAGCTCTAGTTCATTCCTATTTGACAACTTATTTCTTTAAATTTACTGCTCCTTCCCTAAGAATATAAGAAATAGACCTATGAAATCGTATTAACTGATCCCGTTTTTATTATCATCCAACTTTTTTTATTCATACTCTAAAAACCCTACTTGTTTTTATATCCTGTGCACAATATGTATTCACTGACTGAGTAGGAGAAAATAACTAATGCTCATAACTATGCCAGTTTTATTAGTAACATTATTAATATGTTCGTATGTTCGTTGTTATTTCATACTTATTTCAATGTTCAACAATTTGTTTTTTTTTCCTGTTCTCTACGTCCGTTTTTTCTGCAATATTCTATAATTGTATCTTTCTCTCTTTATTCGCCCCTTATATTCCATTTACTTTATTCCTCCTTCAGTTTAACTTTTACATTACTAGAAACTTGACTTAATTCTTGAATTAGCATAGCTGCTCCGATTGGAATCCTAGGTTCGAATCCTCGCGGCACTAGAGAGTTATTGGTGTTGGATCATACGGGAATTTTTCGGGGTTTTCTCGAGGTTCTCCCGTTTCCAGAATTTCACCCCACTAACTCTCACAATTCTCCACCCCTCTTCATGTAATTTCATTTACCATTATTTAATTTCATAATTACGAAAACTTGGATACAAGGGGTACAAGCAGCTATGAATATCAGAGGATTGGAGGAAGATCGTGGATGGACAGAGAAGAATGGTGTTTGGTTTCCGGAAGACGGCGACAGCTGCCATGATACCGGATGATGATGAATCACCCTTCACTTCATCTGATGTTAGGAAAAATAGTTTAGTTGACAACCCACAGGTGTTGAAAATATGTGATTGCGAGGATCTAGTGTGGGTCCCACCAGAAAGCTGCCTCATGTCTCCGAGTCTGGTTTTTAAAAAGAGGTGCCAACGGGTGAATTACAGTCCTCCCTCGTGGACACGGGCCCAACTAAAAATTGGTGGTATGATACGTGGGAAAAGAACTTAGTGTTCGGACCTGGAAGACGACCTACAACTTACATCATACCGTAATGTAGACGTTCATTCCACTCGTCCATAATGCACTTGAAACTTGGATAGCGCACTAGATATTTCATTTTGTGTGCTCAAGGTAGTCTCTCCGCCCAATCTGTATGAAGAACCAAAGAACTAATTCTTGAACTATTGTATAAAATAATTACATCTTCATATTTTATATCAACTGAAGTATATTATGGTCGGCTAAAGTACTTTTACTCAAATACATATCGTCTATATACTCGTATTTGAACTGTATTCCACCAGGCTTTCCGATGAAAGTCTCTTTCGATTATTAGAAACTAGTCTGTGTTGTTATAAGCAAAACATTTTCTTTCTTATTTATTTAGGGAATAATATTTAAAAGTTTTATTTATTTTATCACAACAATTAGATTGAAACTGATAAATAAACTTTCTATTTCACAGAGTGGGTCCAGTAATCTATTCTCAACGAAAAATCTACGGCAATTTTCATTTGTTTATATTTATTTAAAAATTCGCTATATAGCACATTGTCCATTTTTTCATGATATAATTGCTGTTACCAGGATTTCACAGAGTTTCTTAGTAATTTTAATCCAAATTAATGAAAGGCTGAAAATTGTTTCTCGATATACACTGCTCAAAACAATTAGAGGAACACTTGTAATAAATTTAATAAGTAGTTGTTTTTTAAAGCTGTGGTGCTGAAAGTTGGACAATATGTAAATTGAATTATTAATTTTATCATTGGATACAAATTGTAAAGATCCATGGCCTAAATACAGAGAAACTGCCTCAAATAACAAATATAGATAATTTTTTTTTATTTTGGAAGGCACTGGCCACTTCTAATTGGTAAGCTTCCTGATGTTGATATAGTGACGAATGTTGATTATTGTCTTTGTTTATTGAAGTCTCTGACAAAATGAGGCATTGAAATGAGTTTGAAGTGTATCATGCTCTACATCTTTTACGACAAGATCAATCTCTGCGACAAGTGGATAGAGAGCTTGGGGTTTCTCCTTCCGTGGTGTCCAGGTTACGCAACAGGCACAGAGAGACAGGTCAGTATTGTAGAAGACGTGGCCAGGGCCGTAAATTTAAAACAAGCCCCCAGGATGACAGATATGTTGTTCTTTCTGTTCTTCGACAGCGTACAAAAAACGGCAAACGACCTGCAGAATGACCTTCATATGGCTTCCGGAATCCGGGTTTCAGACCAAACCATAAGGAACAGATTAAGGAAAGAGAATATTCGTCCAAAAAGGCCCGTTAAAAAACCACGCTTAACAAATGGGCATTAGGCAGCAAGACGTACGTATGCTGAAAACCATGGTGATTGGAACCTGAACCAGTGGGAGTCTGTGCTCTTCTCGGACGAATCCAGGTATCGTCTTACACGTTGTGATGGTCGATTGAGGGTGTGGGGACGGCCAGGAGAAAGATTTTGTGCAGAGGCTGTACAGGAAATTGATAGATTCGGAGGAGGTTCCATAATGGTGTGGGCCGGAGTTACGCACAACAATCGTACGGACCTTGTACTTGTTCCCCTTCGACTGAGTGCTGTCCGGTATATCGAGCACGTTCTGGAAGAGCATGTAGTACCTGCTGCCATTGGAGTAGGCCCTGGATTTCTGTTTATGCAGGATAATGCCAGGGGACATTCTGCGGCTGTCACCAGGGGTTTCCTGAGGAGGGATGAAATTGAGGTAATGGAGTGGCCAGCGGTCAGCCCAGACCTCAACCCTATTGAACACTTGTGGGATCTTTAGACAAGAAGGTAAGGAACCGACATCAAAGCTCCACAAACTCTGCAGCAACTTGGAGATGCTCTGAAGGAGGAATGGGAGAATATCCCGCAAGAGGAAATCCGGAATCTTATTGGGAGCATGCTACGAAGGTGCCAAACTGTCATCGAATGTCGTGGAGGCCATACACGATACTAACTCTATATAACGAGTGTTTAACTTTGAAAAATAAGCACAAGATTCAATTGCTTACATAGCGCAATTATTTGAAAAGTTAATTGTCAGCGTTATTCATTTGTTTTTACTGACATGAGCTATAAATAAATAAATAAATAAATAAATAACCACAAATAATGTACTTTATTAATTTCATGTTTGTACCTTTATCCAATGAAAAAATATTGACATATTTCATAGTGTTCCTCTAATTGTTTTGTGCAGTGTATATTTATGTGATACCGGTATCTAATCTACAAACTCTGATCCAATTGTCTTTGCAGTTTAACTATAAATTAAAATATTTTCTAACTATAAAATACCTAATTGTAGGTAAAAACGTCTACAGATATTTTTTTCATGCGTAGCTCTAGCAAGAAAAGCATGTCTACTTAACAAAGATAGCGCGCATGTTACTTACTTACTCCATTACATACTTACTTACTTACTTACTTACATACTTACTTACTTACTTACTTACTTACTTACTCACTGGCACTATCGAAGCCGTAGGTTCATGGCCGCGCGGATATAAGCTCTCCATACATCCCTATCCTGAGCTAATGTTTCCCAATCTTTCCCTCTCTAATCTAGTTCCCTCAAATCACAGTTAATGTTATTCTCCCACCTCATTCCCGGTCTACCAACTGGGCGTTTTCCCTCTGGTTTTCCTACAAGAAGCTTCCATGCAAGTCTTTCAATTCTTCCCCATACGTGCAACATGTCCTGCCCAACGCAGTCTAACGAGACTTAACTGTTCTTATTATAATCTGGCTTCCTATAAAGACCATGTAGTACTTTGTTATGTAGTCTTCTCCCATTCACCTGTTCTGTTCATCTCCTCTCTCTTTGGTCCAAAAAATTTCCTAATTACTTTTCTTTTCCCCTCCTTTCCTCTCTCCTTTCATCATCCCTTAAGGAGATTTTTGTGTGTGTGTGTTTTTTTGTGTGTGTTTTTATTTTGGTTGCTTGTTTTTCCTTTGTGTATGTGTTTTTTTTTGTTGTGTGTGGTTTTTCTTTTTGTGTGTGTTTTTTTGTGTGTATTTTTTTGTGTGTCCTTTTTTTCCTTTTTTTGTGTTTGTTTTTTTTTTTTTTTCCTTTTTTTTTTTTTTTTGTTTTTGTTTTGTGTGTTTGGTGTTTTTTTGTGTGTGTGGTTTTTTGTGTGTGGTGTGTTTTTTTATGTTTTTTGGGGTGTGTTTTTTGGGTGTGTTTTTTTGTGTGTGTGTTTTTTTGTTGTATCTGGTGTTTTTTTATGTTTTTTTGGGGTGTTTTTTTGGTGTGTTTTTTTTTTGTTTTTTTTTGTTTTTTTTGTGTGTTTTTTTTGTGTGCGTCTTTTTTTTTTTGTTTTTTTGTGTGTTTTTTTTTTGTGTTTGTTTTTTTTTTTGGGGTTTGTTGTTTTTTTTTATTTTTTTTTTTTTGTTTGTGTTTTTTGTGTGTGTTTTTTGTTGTGTTTTTTTGTCGTTTTTTTTTGTTTCTGTTTAGTTTTTTGGTTTTGTTTTTTTTTGTTTTGGTGTGTGTGTTTTTTTTTAGTTTTTTTGTGTTTTTTTTGTGTGTGTTTTGTGTGTGGGGTTTTTTGTGTGCGGTGTTTTTATGTGTTTTTATGTGTGTGTTTTTTTTGTGTGTGTGTTTTGTGTGTTTTTTTTGTGTGTCTGTTTTTGTGTGTGTGTGTTTTTGTGTTGTTTGTGTTTTTTGTTTGTTGTGTGTGTTTTGTGTTGTTTGTGGTTTTTTTATGTGTTTTTTTATGTGTTTTTTTATGTGTGTTTTTTTATGGTGTTTTTTTGTGTTGTTCTTTGTGTGTTTTTTGTGTGGGTTTTTTGTGTGTGTTTTTGTGAAAAATAAATTCTCACGTGATTTACATTACCTGGAAGTTCGCGCGGACATATTCTTTCAATGCATCCTCATCCTCGACCATTGTTTTCCAATCATTGGCATAAGCAATGCCACGAGTGATTTCCAAATTATCGATAAATTCACGACTCACGAAGTAAGGAGTGAACTTATCTAGAGAATTTGGAAATCAAGAGTTGCATTTGTTAGGACTATTTAAAACGAATAAAATTAATCAGTTTACTCACAAATCATTGTTTAAACTATATTTATTTTTTAAATATTTCATATAATTAATGTAAAACGGCCGATTGTTGAAAAACAAATCAGAAATGTGAGGTTATGTCCATTCACTGCTGCTTGAACATATTATTTATTGCCAAATAAGATCGCAATATTGTAAGAGTGCACCCAAGTGGTGAAATAATGAAACACCTCAAAGTGTATATCATAATGAACATTACGGGTTATTCATTTATTTTTTAGTAAACAACTCAGTAAAATCAAGGAATCTTTTCATTATTTGCTATAGTCAGTGTATTTTTTTGGAGAAAAATGATGTTTTGACCTGTTCAGAACATTAAAAAGATGAGCTTTCGTTATCACAAAAGCAGGAGCTGATAAAGAGAAATCGATAACGAGCGAGGTGAAACACGACTGTCATTGGTTGTAAAACAACATTAATTGAAACGTGATTGGTCATTGACTAGCATTTGTGGCGTTAGTTAAATAATCTTTGTAGAGAATTGTGCTAGCCGTCGAGAAGAGCGGACGTGTTTTTGTTAGAGTGGTTGAAGTGTGCAGGGGACAAAGCATTATGGAAGAAGTTAGAAAGCTGATTGAAACATTATCAACTGAAATGAAAGAGGGGTTTGAAAAGTGCAACGTGGGTGAAAAAATTCGTGATATTGAGACGAACATGCATCGGATGGAGGACAGATTGAAATGGCTGGAATCTAAATTAGACTATCTCGAAAACCAGAGTCGCCGTAATAATATTGTGATATATGGTGTGCATGAAGAAGACAGAGAGAGCTGGGAGGAAACTGAACACATAGTTAAAAGAGTAGTGGCGCAAAGCGGGATTGATTTGGTGGACAGTGATATTGAAAGAGCGCACAGAGTAGGTCGTTGGAATAGTGGAAAGAGACCGATTGTATGCAAGTTATCACACTACAAAATAAAATGTTGGATCCTTAGAGACAGTAAATATCTTAAAGGGACCGGTATCAATATTGCCGAAGACTTTAGTGAGAAGGTGCCCCGCGAAAGAGACTTTCTTAAGCGACACATGCTCGAGGCGAGGAGGCAGGGCTGCCATGCAATCATGCAATTTAATAAATTGATTATAAATGGACGAATCTGGAGCAGGGAACAACTACAAAATATGGACAACTCTGAAAATGAATTTGAAGAGGTCATTGACAGCGAGTCCCCAAAACCTACAGGGGACGCTTCAACAGCAGGTGGTCTCCTTACAGCAGAGGAGGGAGAAAATTCTACACGAGAGAAAGAGAGAGGAAGCACTACGATACTAACTCCCAGGAATCCAATAAATATACAGCAAAAAACGGCCGAACGCAAAAAGCATCCTCCAAGAGGTGAACGACCGGCGGACACAAGAACTCCAACAAGAAAATCACTAAGACTTCTGAATTTACCCGCAAAAAAGGAACTATTGAGAGGGGGAAGTTCGAAAAATACAGGTAAGACTAATGACAAGGGAACACAATAGGGTTTGTTGACAGTCGGTACATGGAATATCGAAGGGTTAAAACAAAAACTTTCAATGGACAGATGTATAGAGTTTATTGAGACTTTTGATATATTAGCTCTAGGAGAAACATGGTTAAAAGCTAATGAATGCGTAAATCTATGTAATATGAAAGGTTATTTTAAGGGTAATGAAAATAGAGGAAAGAGAGGTAGATATACAGGCAGTGTTGCCATTTTATATAAAGCTAACTTAGACCCATATATTAAAAAGGTAAATATTACCTTAAAAGAGGCAATTTTTATATATTACCATACAGAAAGAGCAGAAATGTGTCTGTTGTCTATTTACCGCCAACCACTAAATTCCAGGTATGCCAATCCAATTTTTTTCGTTGAATTGTCTGACACGTTGGCAGAAATAAAAGATAGGTTTCCGGAAGCGGGAATAATAATTTTAGGGGACTTTAACTGTAGGATTGGGGAGGAAAATATCACTATAAAATCGGATGATAATGAAACACGAGGTGAGGGTAGGAGAAGCAAAGATAAGATTTTAAATTCAGAAGGAAACCAATTGTTAGCTTTTTGCGATGCATTTGAACTTGAAATTCTGAATGGGAAATATGGGGAAGATAAAAATGGAGAACTGACATTTATTAATAAAAATGGAAGTAGCGTAATCGATTATTCAATATGCACACAAGACATGATTCCAGTCCTAAGTAATTTCTGTATAGTTTCCAGAATCGAATCACACCACTTCCAAAACAAACTTATTTTAAATATGAAAGGTATTAGTGAGACAGTTAATGATGAGGTGGCAACAATATTGCGGCCAATTACACGTTTCAGGTGGATCGAGGATCTGAGAGAAGAATTTATCAGGAGTTTGGAAACGCTAATACAGGATCTGCAATTAAATGATCTTAGCGGGGAGGAAATTATTAAAACTTTGACAGAATGTTTTCAAAAAGCAGGGGAAAAATTCAAGGTTAAATACGCAATGAACCAGAAGGACAAAGGGTGGTACAATAATGCATGTAGAAAGAAGAAGAAATTTGTCGAAAGTAGTCTTTTAAAGTTTAGAAAAGAAAGCACAGATGAAAGCAGAAATAATTATGCGCAAGAGAGAAAGGAATATAAAGAATTATTGGCAGAAACAAAACTAGCATGGCAAAATAAGAAATCCGAAGAAATGAGAGTCGCGACTGAAAGTGGGAACATTGCGGACATATGGAAAGCGTTAAGGGAACTCAAAGTAAAGTCCATAAATCGGACAAGAATAACGCCCGGGGAATGGAGAAGTTACTTTGATAGGGTGCTGGGAAATGAGAGGTTAAGATATAATCAAGGAAATATAGTTGAGATCCCTGACCCAATTCATATTCAATTACTGGATCAGGATATTTCGAAAAATGAAGTGGTTTCTTCCATTAAATGTTTAAAGAATGGTAAAGCACCTGGAATTGATGGAATACCAGGGGAATTCTTGAAAAATATGATATCATCCAATAAATTATTAGACGTTTTGAAAACTGCGTTCAACAAACTTTTTAATGGAGGAGATTATCCGGAAGCCTGGGCGACAGGTGTCATCCAACCGCTATACAAAGGGAAACGTGGGGCACAGATACCAGAAAGTTACAGGGGAATTTGTCTCTTGTCAGTGTTCGGAAAAATATATTGTAAAGTACTTTACGAACGAATAAGACAATGGGCTAAAGAGAACAATAGGCTCTCAAAATATCAGGCAGGTTTTAGAGAAGGGTACTCCACGGTGGACAACGTATTTGTTCTGAGAACATTAATTGATGACAATCTGAAAATGAAGGGGGGTAAATTATTTTGTGCATTCATTGATTTTAAGATGGCATTTGATACTGTGGACCGAAGCGCACTTTGGGAAAAATTAAATCGGAAAGGATTGTCTCATAAAATGATACATGCTTTAATGTCAATTTATAAATATGTTAAATTTTGTATAAAAGTAGACCAAGGGCACATTACAGAGAGCAGTGAAGCCAATCGGGGAGTGAGACAAGGTTGCATTTTATCACCAATGCTATTTAATCTATTCGTTGATGATATTGTAGACGTAATGCTAGAAGGAGAAATTGAGGCTCCGGAGATAGGAAATGTTAGAATCCCAGTCCTGTTGTATGCAGATGATTTAATTATCTGTTCCAAGACAATCAAGGGATTGCAAAGAGGTCTTGACCTACTGGAAATATACTGTAGGAATTGGGGATTGACTGTAAATGTTAGTAAGACAAAAACAATGACCTTTAAAAATGGGACGGTTTATGGTAGAGCAGAGGAATGGAAATACAGAGATCAAGTACTTCAAAACGTGAAACATTTTGAATATCTTGGTACGACGTTGAAAATGAACGGAAAGTGGAAAAAAAACATATTGATATAGCATTATTTAAAGGGAGGGGACAACTTAACAGTGTACTCGGTATTCTGGGTCGAGTGCCTGATATTCCAGTCAGCACATTAGAAAAAATGTATGGAGCGATGGTCAGGCCAGTAATGCACTATGGTAGTGAGATTTGGGGTTTCCAAAGAACGGAAATACTAAATAAGGTATATACGCATTTTCTAAAGTATATTACAGGACTTAGTAAGGCCGTTTCTAACTGTGGAATTTTATATGAATTCGGGTCATTCCAGGACGACATTAACTGTAAAATTCGTTGTACTCAAATACTGGTTGCGAGTAATCCAAGGTGAACAAACAATGCTTAGAGCAATTTGTTACGACCACCAAATTAAAAACATAGATGTTAAATTTTGGGCAGACGAGGTTAGGAGAGAACTCCAAAAGATTGGGATGGGCTGGATATGGGAAAAAGGGACTGAAAATCGCAAGAACGTGTGGAGAAAATAAGGAGGAGGTACTTAGATATAAACCAACAAGATACTTTCGCCGAATGTACAGGAAAACGCTCACTGTGTTTACAAAGAGACCTAAAACACGTCTGGGGAAAAGAATCGTATATACTCAACCTAGGATTTAAGGAGAGATCAGGGCTTGCTTGGTTTAGGCTAGGGGCATGGAAATTTCTAAAAATTAGCGACGATCACGATATGCGAATATGTCCAATGTGCGGGAACTTTGAAGATGAGATACATATATTAGGAAAATGTAATGATTTAGAATATTGGAGACGTCCAGTTATTACCGGAAAGATTTCTAAATTCAAATCGGGAAAGATTGGCATGCTACGAATTATTGGTAAATCCAGAAAATTGGATAAACCTCGGTAAATTTCTGGACAAAACGCGAAAAATAAGGACAACACTCATTCATGAATAAATATATGTTATCAAAATGCAATACCATTAATTATTAACAATTACATATAAATTAATTAGTGTATAATGCTATTGTGTTATTATTATTTGGAATATTAATGTGTTTTCTTTATGTAATTGTAATGTTAATGTGTTTTTAGTGTATAATGCTATTGTGTTATTACTTAATTGTAATATTATTGTGTTTTCTTTATGTAATTGTAATGTTATTGCTGTTTTTCTTGTTAGTTTTCTTTACACTAGTACCTATTATTACTTTAGTGTAACGGACTGTCAACAGCACGTACGGCTTACTGCCCGTGCGACCCATATTCGTAAATAATATTGTAAAATCTTACTTTTTGTCTAATAAAGTCCTACTACTATTACTAGTACATAAAAAAATTAAAAAATAATCTTTGTAATTCACTACTGTCAAATCCTGGTTATTATTCTGACATCTCATTCTTAGCCAACCGACTGGGCGATTTCTCTCTGGTATTCCCACTAAAAGTTTTCATGTCCCTCTTTCATTCACCATTTCTGCCAAATGTCAAGCCTATCTCAGGTTACGAGACTTTACTGTTCTTATTACATTTGGTTTCCCATAAAGATCGTGAGTTCACTGCCATGTAGTATTCTCCATTTACATGTCTGTTCGTCTCTCTTTGGTGCAATCTTTTTATTTCTACGAACTTGATCTTCAAATACTTGTAATCTTTTCCCCTTCCTTAAAGTAAGAGGATTTATTTATTACAGAATAAAATATATGTTTCTGCAATAAGCGTACAAATACAAATATACTCTTGAAATATAAAAATGTCACTTCGTTACAAATATGCTCAAATATGTAGGCTACATTGAAATTCTGCAAAGGCTTTCTAATTCCAATTACGAGAAATGCGTTAAGTTTGTGTTTACATATCATCAGATTTAAGGAAGGAATATGGAAATATGTAATATCCCCAGACTACTCGTTATATTTTGATTGAGTGTACTAAATAATACTACTTTCTCTTCTTCATCTAGTTTCTTCCGTCCTTTGCTCTTGTCGAGTAAATGGGAATTTTATCAAGGAGTTTTGGAAATGTATTTGATGGGATATGACAAATGACAAAGAAACTGAGGGAATGGCAAAACATGACAATGTTGGCAATATGTATGCAGGTAACTGGGACTAGAAGAGTACAGGGGCTTTTTGTTGTAGCTCATGCATGCTCAAATCTCATCAGTTGGTTTGAAAAGGTAAAGATATATCATGTGGAAATTTGGAACGGGACCTGCTCTTCCTATATATTTAGAAACAGTAAATGAGTTTTTTTTATAAAATTCGCCCTCTTTTTAACGACATTCCTCGCCCCTGTTTCTCAAACCTTATAAAGCCTTTCCTAGCCTTCTACATTCACTCGTTGGAATTTTATAATACAAAACTAGTATATATCTCCCACTACATCTATCTCGTTCCCTCTTCAATACAGAGATTCTCATTTAACCTATGTATTCCAAATGGTATGTTTTCTCCCTCTATCTATCTTCATCTCTCTCTGTGTGTCTCTGTCTCTCCTTCTACCTTAGTTTAAATTCGGCCTTTGAAGGTACTTTAATTTGTCCCACACCTCTCCGGCCTTACAGGAACACGAGTTGTTGGGAGACTATTTTAACTCTTGATCGAACACGTACCTATTATTCAAACTAGATCATGGAAGTCTTCCTCAGTTGTTTAATAAGTTCAATGTCAGGGCCACTTTGGAAACAACACAGACAATTAAGGCAAGACTCGCCATTTACTCATAGAGTAGCACTAAAAAATTCTAACTTGACATGGATGGTTAAGGTCGTCATAGTTTGCTCAGGGATTATTCGTTTAAAGTTCCGTAATGTTTTGTCCCACAGACGGATAAAAATAATTGCCTTCACTCAGGAAACTTGCCCCAACCAGCGGATCGAACAGAATTCTGCTGCGAACGAGGGAATGATGCCACCCCTAAACGCGAAGAAATAACACAATTGTCTTCTATATACTTTCTACATAGGACTATAAAATAATGTCACCATCACACCATTGTCATTTATTATGTAAATAAATGTCATTTGAATTCCATTATTATCATAAATTTAATTAACATTATTGGATTACGTCGGCCACTACGGTCTAGTACTTACGTTCTTTGCCTCTTGTCCCGAGCGTCGCAGGTTCGAACCCGGCCGGTGTCGATGGATTTTTACGGTTGAAAAATCCGAGGAACAATTCCTCCGGTAAGCACTTCAAGTCGTCAAGATTTTCAGGCTCGTAAAACAACAGCAAGTCTGAATTAAGTAGGCCTCTGTGCAAAAATTAATCAACCTTCATCTATCAAAGTAACACCTTAGTTACCTACTAGATGTCTCATTGAGGTGATGTGCTAACCATATGTCACTCGTTGGCATCTGTAGACAAATAAATATAACTAAAATAGCTTGGTTAAGAAACTCCATCTATAGAGCACCCGTGACCCCGGGTGGGATGCATGGGGTATATCCAAACATACACTATAGTTTCAATTTATACACGGTGATTAGTTAACATGGAAAGCATCAATTTGATGCATTTTCCAAATAGCATACGCATTTTTTTGGAGGAAACGTTCTTATCCCTCTAGGCTTGCTGCTGTGAAGTGAAAACAGAATTGAACTCTAACATTTATAAGTCTTAACTTTTATGGAGGGAATGATTTATAAATGTAATGATAATAATAATAATAATAATAATAATAATAATAATAATAATAATAATAATAATAATAATAGTAATAGTAATAATAATAATAATAATAATAATAATAATAATAATGACACGGATGACGCTGGCGTCGGATTTAGAAGGAATTCTTTAAATGAACAACACAGAATGATTTCATACACTTCACTGCAATTCGCAGATTTTCACAAATAATTTGCTACTAATAAAACAACTTACTTCACAATTATTTATCACTCAGTTCATGATGCTCTTTGGCGGTTTCACTTACATCGCATTCTTGTCTTCGTAATAGAGCTCAGTGGTCGACTATTCGAGCACGACTAGCTCTTCCGACACTCGTAACTGCTTAGATATGCAAATGTAGCGACCATTCGAGTCATTTCTAGAATGGAAAACTCGAGAATAGACTTTTCTAGTAAGGAAGTATAGACAATTGTGGAAAGTTCTCTTCGTTCGTTCCGATTCGTGAATCGACAGCTAACGAACTACTACCGTACACGGTGAGACCACGACTCGCAGACGCCCACGAAATTCAAACGCAGCCCAATAGTGCGTCATAATAATAAAAAAATATCCTCAACTCGTGTCGGGTCGAGAGATGAGATGAGATCAACCCTTATATAGACGTCTGTGAATGACAAGGGTGTCGGCCGACCACGCCTGACAATCCATTACAGGGGCAGATAAATGAAATGAAACGAAATGGATGAGATGAATATAGAGATAAATAGTGGAATGAAATTTTTGGCTGCGGAAAACGGGAGAAACCCGAGGAAAGCCTGCCCAAGTTCCGTTTCGTCCACCAGAAACCTACAAGGAGTGACCGAGATTCGATCTCGGTTCCCCAGCGGTGAGAGGCGAGCGTCTAACCGCTTGCGCCACGGAGCCGCCACAATATTATTATTGTTATTGTTATTATTATTATTAATATTATTATTAATATTATTATTATTAATATTATTATTATTATTATTATTATTATTATTATTATTATTATTATTGTTAATATTATTATTAATATTATTATTATTATTATTATTATTATTATTATTATTATTATTATTATTATTATTAATAATAATATTGTTCACCGCTGTAGGCTCGAGGGAGTGTGCTGCCTTGTCACGCAGCGAGCCCGGGTTCGATCCACGGTCGGGGCAGTTTTTCTGGGTGAGGTTTTTATCGGGGTTTTTCCTCACCTGTAAGACAAATGTCAGGAAAGCTTTAAGGCCCAAACGTTCCCCGAAATCATATGGCCATCATCATCATCCTTATCATTATCATCATCATCCTTCAACGGTGTGGAAAGCAATGGGAAGCTACCACACCTACAATTCCCTAGTAAAGCTGCATGCATAGCATTCAAATGCTATGATTGCAGTGAAGGACCTGCCTTCGGGCAGAATTACTATGGATGGATTATTATTATTATGATTATTATTATTATTATTATTAGTATTATTATTATTATTATTATTATTATTATTATTATTATTATTATTATATTATTATTATTATTATTATTATTATTATTATTATATACATGGTTTCCGAGCGTGAATATGGGGATTTTACGAGTCTACTGTGAAATCAGTGCTTTTGTTTAATGAACTTAAACTACTTCTAGTAGTAGTAGTAGTAGTAGGACTTTATTAGACAAAAAGTAAGATATTTACAATATTATTTACAAATATGGGTCGCACGGGCAGTAAGCCGTACGTGCTGTTGACAGTCCGTTACAATAAAGTAATAATTGGTACTAGTGTAAAGAAAAATAAACAAAAACAGCAATAACATTACAATTACATAAAGAAAACACAATAAAAATATTACCATTAAATAATAACACAATAGCATTATACACTAAAAACATTAACATTACAATTACATAAAGAAAACACAATAATATTACAATTAAGTAATAACACAATAGCAATAACATTACAATTACATAAAGAAAACACAATAATAATATTACAATTAAATAATAACACAATAGCATTATACACTAAAAACATTAACATTACAATTACATAAAGAAAACACAATAATATTACAATTAAGTAATAACACAATAGCATTATACACTAAAAAAAACATTAACATTACAATTACATAAAGAAAACACATTAATATTACAATTAAATAATAACACAACAGCATTATACACTAATTAATTTATATATAATTGTTAATAATTAATGGTATTGCATTTTGATAACATATATTTATTCATGAATGAGTGTTGTCCTTATTTTTCGCGTTTTGTCCAGAAATTTACCGAGGTTTATCCAATTTTCTGGATTTACCAATAACTCGTAGCATGCCAATCTTTCCCGATTTGAATTTAGAAATCTTTCCGGTAATAACTGACGTCTCCAATATTCTAAATCATTACATTTTCCTAATATATGTATCTCATCTTCAAAGTTCCCGCACATTGGACATATTCGCATATCGTGATCGTCGCTAATTTTTAGAAATTTCCATGCCCCTAGCCTAAACCAAGCAAGCCCTGATCTCTCCTTAAATCCTAGGTTGAGTATATACGATTCTTTTCCCCAGACGTGTTTTAGGTCTCTTTGTAAACACAGTGAGCGTTTTCCTGTACATTCGGCGAAGGTATCTTGTTGGTTTACATCTAAGTACCTCCTCCTTATTTTTCTCCACACGTTCTTGCGATTTTCAGTCCCTTTTTCCCATATCCAGCCCATCCCAATCTTTTGGAGTTCTCTCCTAACCTCGTCTGCCCAAAATTTAACATCTATGTTTTTAATTTGGTGGTCGTAGCAAATTGCTCTAAGCATTGTTTGTTCACCTTGGATTACTCGCAACCAGTATTTGAGTACACGAATTTTACAGTTAATATCGTCCTGGAATGACCCGAATTCATATAAAATTCCACAGTTAGAAACGGCCTTACTAAGTCCTGTAATATACTTTAGAAAATGCGTATATACCTTATTTAGTATTTCCGTTCTTTGGAAACCCCAAATCTCACTACTATAGTGCATGACTGGCCTGACCATAGCTCCATACATTTTTTCTAATGTGCTGACTGGAATATCAGGCACTCGACCCAGAATACCGAGTACACTGTTAAGTTGTCCCCTCCCTTTAAATAATGCTATATCAATGTGTTTTTTCCACTTTCCGTTCATTTTCAACGTCGTACCAAGATATTCGAAATGTTTCACGTTTTGAAGAACTTGATCTCTGTATTTCCATTCCTCTGTTCTACCATAAACCGTCCCATTTTTAAATGTCATTGTTTTTGTCTTACTAGCATTTACAGTCAATCCCCAATTCCTACAGTATATTTCCAGTAGGTCAAGACCTCTTTGCAATCCCTTGATTGTCTTGGAACAGATAATTAAATCATCTGCATACAACAGGACTGGGATTCTAACATTTCCTATCTCCGGAGCCTCAATTTCTCCTTCTAGCATTACGTCTACAATATCATCAACGAATAGATTAAATAGCATTGGTGATAAAATGCAACCTTGTCTCACTCCCCGATTGGCTTCGCTGCTCTCTGTAATGTGCCCTTGGTCTACTTTTATACAAAATTTAACATATTTATAAATTGACATTAAAGCATGTATCATTTTACGAGACAATCCTTTCCGATTTAATTTTTCCCAAAGTGCGCTTCGGTCCACAGTATCAAATGCCATCTTAAAATCAATGAATGCACAAAATAATTTACCCCCCTTCATTTTCAGATTGTCATCAATTAATGTTCTCAGAACAAATAGGTTGTCCACCGTGGAGTACCCTTCTCTAAAACCTGCCTGATATTTTGAGAGCCTATTGTTCTCTTTAGCCCATTGTCTGATTCGTTCGTAAAGTACTTTACAATATATTTTTCCGAACACTGACAAGAGACAAATTCCCCTATAACTTTCTGGTATCTGTGCCCCACCTTTCCCTTTGTATAGCGGTTGGATGACACCTGTCGCCCAGGCTTCCGGATAATCTCCTCCATTAAAAAGTTTGTTGAACGCAGTTTTCAAAACGTCTAATAATTTATTGGATGATATCATATTTTTCAAGAATTCCCCTGGTATTCCATCAATTCCAGGTGCTTTACCATTCTTTAAACATTTAATGGAAGAAACCACTTCATTTTTCGAAATATCCTGATCCAGTAATTGAATATGAATTGGGTCAGGGATCTCAACTATATTTCCTTGATTATATCTTAACCTCTCATTTCCCAGCACCCTATCAAAGTAACTTCTCCATTCCCCGGGCGTTATTCTTGTCCGATTTATGGACTTTACTTTGAGTTCCCTTATCGCTTTCCATATGTCCGCAATGTTCCCACTTTCAGTCGCGACTCTCATTTCTTCGGATTTCTTATTTTGCCATGCTAGTTTTGTTTTCTGCCAATAAGTCTTTATATTCCTTTCTCTCTTGCGCATAATTTTTTCTGCTTTCATCTGTGCTTTCTTTTCTAAACTTTAAAAGACTACTTTCGACAAATTTCTTCTTCTTTCTACATGCATTATTGTACCACCCTTTGTCCTTCTGGTTCATTGCGTATTTAACCTTGAATTTTTCCCCTGCTTTTTGAAAACATTCTGTCAAAGTTTTAATAATTTCCTCCCCGCTAAGATCATTTAATTGCAGATCCTGTATTAGCGTTTCCAAACTCCTGTTAAATTCTTCTCTCAGATCCTCGATCCACCTGAAACGGATAATTGGCCGCAATATTGTTGCCACCTCATCATTAACTGTCTCACTAATACCTTTCATATTTAAAATAAGTTTGTTTGGGAAGTGGTGTGATTCGATTCTGGAAACTATACAGAAATTACTTAGGACTGGAATCATGTCTTGTGTGCATATTGAATAATCGATTACGCTACTTCCATTTTTATTAATAAATGTCAGTTCTCCATTTTTATCTTCCCCATATTTACCATTCAGAATTTCAAGTTCAAATGCATCGCAAAAAGCTAACAATTGGTTTCCTTCTGAATTTAAAATCTTATCTTTGCTTCTCCTACCCTCACCTCGTGTTTCATTATCATCCGATTTTATAGTGATATTTTCCTCCCCAATCCTACAGTTAAAGTCCCCTAAAATTATTATTCCCGCTTCCGGAAACCTATCTTTTATTTCTGCCAACGAGTCAGACAATTCAACGAAAAAATTTGGATTGGCATACCTGGAATTTAGTGGTTGGCGATAAATAGACAACAGACACATTTCTGCTCTTTCTGTATGGTAATATATACAAATTGCCTCTTTTAAAGTAATATTTACCTTTTTAATATATGGGTCTAAGTTAGCTTTATATAAAATGGCAACACCGCCTGGATATCTACCTCTCTTTCCTCTCTTTTGATTACCCTTAAAATAACCTTTCATATTACATAGATTTACGCATTCATTAGCTTTTAACCATGTTTCTCCTAGAGCTAATATATCAAAAGTCTCAATAAACTCTACACATCTGTCCATTGAAAGTTTTTGCTTTAACCCTTCGATATTCCATGAACCGACTGTCAACAAACCCTATTGTGTTCCCTTGTCATTAGTCTTACCTGTATTTTTCGAACTTCCCCCTCTCAATAGTTCCTTTTCTGCGGGTAGATTCTGAAGTCTTAGTGATTTTTTGTTGGAGTTCTTGTGTCCGCCGGTCGTTCACCTCTTAGGGGTGGGGTATGCTGTTTGCGTTCGGCCGTTTTTTGCTGTATGTTATTGGATTTCTGGGAGTTATTAAGGTAGTGGTCCCTCTCTCTTTCTCTCGTGTAGAATTTTCTCCCTCCTCTGCTGTAAGGAGACCACCTGCTGTTGAAGCGTCCCCTGTATGTTTTGGGGACTCGCTGTCAATGACCTCTTCAAATTCATTTTCAGAGTTGTCCATATTTTGTAGTTTTTCCCTGCTCCAGATTCGTCCATTTATAATCAATTTATTAAATTGCATGATTGCATGGCAGCCCTGCCTCCTCGCCTCGAGCATGTGTCGCTTAAGAAAGTCTCTTTCGCGGCGCACCTTCTCACTAAAGTCTTCGGCAATATTGATACCGGTCCCTTTAAGATATTTACTGTCTCTAAGGATCCAACATTTTATTTTGTAGTGTGATAATTTGCATACAATCGGTCTCTTTCCACTATTCCAACGACCTACTCTGTGCGCTCTTTCAATATCACTGTTCACCAAATCAAATCCGATTTGCGCCACTACTCTTTTAACTATATGTTCAGTTTCTTCCCAGCTTTCTCTGTCTTCTTCATGCACAACATATATCACAATATTATTACGGCGACTCTGGTTTTCGAGATAGTCCAATTTAGATTCCAGCCATTTCAATCTGTCCTCCATCCGATGCATGTTCGTCTCAATATCACGAATTTTTCACCCACGTTGCACTTTTCAAACCCCTCTTTCACTTCAGTTGACAATGTTTCAATCAGCTTTCTAACTTCTTCCATAATGCTTTGTCCCCTGCACACTTCAACCACTCTAACAAAAAACACGTCCGCTCTTCTCGACGGCTATCAAACAAGTCTCAACTCCTTCTAAGTAATAGCCTACATTATCATGAATTAATTTTTAGACGTACTTTTCTTCCTATTACTGTCGTTATATCATTGTACTAGATGTTTCATTTTCGCGGCATGGCGTGTTCAAAAGTTGGTAATACTCGTACAAAAATCACAGTCTGCATATCCATCCATAGTAATTCTGCCCGAGGGCAGGTCTTCCAGTGCAGTCATAACATTTCCATGATGTGCTTTGCAGCTTTTCTAGAGAATTATAGGTGTGGTAAGTTCCCGTTGCTTTCCACACAGGTGAAGGATGGTGATGTTAATGATAAGGATGATTTATGGGGACCGTTGGGCCCTAAGCTTCCTGACATTTGCATTACAGGTGAGGAAAAACCCCGATAAAAACTCACCCAGGAGCCTGTCCTGACCGGGAATCGAACACGGGCCCGCAGCGTGACAAGGCAGCACGCTACCTCGAGAACACAACCGTGGCCAGTCTGCATATAAACAATCTATATTAGACGTAATCAGCTCGTTGCTCTAGGGAGCGAGCTCAAGTTGCTCAGCTCTCGTAGGCTTGAGCAATTGGAGCAACAGAGAGGGGATATGAAGACAACGCTGGTTCCAAAAATTGCACAGAAGTAATGCTGCTATACTAATTATTTTTTATGAATTATTGTTATTATTAAACTAACTAACTCACTGGCACTATCAAACCCGTAGGTTCATGACCTCGCGGACATAAGCTCTCCATACATCCATATCCTGAGCTAATGTTTTTTCAATCATATCCTGTATAATATACTTCCCTCGAACCATAGTTAATGTTATTCTCCCACTATTGTTGTTGTTGTTATTATTATTATTATTATTATTATTATTATTATTATTATTATTATTATTATTATTATTATTATTATTATTATTATTATTCAAAAACTTATAGGAACAATAAAACGCATTCTTTTCCGAAAAGTACGTCCAGATACAATTATAAAATTTTATAAAACAATGGCTCTTCCAACTCTACTTTATGGTTCTGAAACCTGGACTCTTACTACAGGTAAATTAAATAGGATAGTAGCTGCAGAAATGAAGTTATTAAGACCTTTAGCGGGTTGTACGCTTTATGATCACAATCGTAATGAAGATATCCGCAAAGCTCTCAACACACCAGCAATAACTGAAATCATTCAAAAATATCAAAATAATTGGCATGAACACCTTCTTAGAATGCAAACAATAGACTACCTCTGCAGCTATTGAACTACAGACCCATAGGGCGAAGAGATCCAGGACGACCTAAGAAGAGATGGAGGGATCAATTTCTTTCCTGAAGCGGAACAGGCCAATGGCATAATCCATGCCTGCCATTGATGATGATGATTATTATTATTATTATATTATTATTAATATTATTATTATTATTATTATTATTATTATTATTATTATTATTATTATTATTATTATTATTATTATTATTATTATTATTATTATTATTATTATTATTATTATTATTATTATTATTATTATTATTATTGCTGCTGCTGTTGTTGTTAATGTTCAAGCTTATAATTATACAGAGTGATTCTGTAAGAGCGAGCAAAATTTTTAAACATGATATGGAGGTGCTCCACTGAAGAATTTGAGATAGGGAACATTAGGGTCCGAGAGTCCAGCCTAAGAAGATATGGGGTTAACTTGTATTTAGCATTACTGTGTAAGCCTTTTTATTTATATAATTCATCAATTAACTGCAAGTACCAGCATTGACACAATTAACGTACCATTTTATATCTTACAACAGTTGCTCAAACTGACGGCCACCAACCTCAATACAAAGCATGATATCGGCGTACATAATTCTGCCGCAACCGCACAAATATCCCTCGTGGTTTCCAATCACATCACAATAAGCTACAATCCTGACAACTAATTGCAAGTCCCTTTCTGTTGAGTCTTAATCACAAGTGACTTTGATATTCCCATAGGAAATTATCAAGGGAAGTCAGGTCACATCTAGGATCATGACTTCCTACTCATTCGGTTCTTCCTTTCAGGAACTAATGAATATAGTAAATGTAAATTAATAGCACGATACATTTAAACTTCTACGCATGTTAGTTGTAATCCATTCATAGTCCATATTATTTCTGCCCGAGGGCTGGTCTTTCACTTCAATCATAGCATTTTCACACTATGCTGTGCAGCTTTACTAGGGAATTGTAGGTGTGGTAGCTTCCCGTTGCTTTCAACACTGCTGAAGGATGATGATGATGATAATGATAAGGTTGATGATGATGATGGCCGGATGATCTTCGGGGCATTTTGGTCCCTAAGCTTCCTGACATTTGTCTTACAGGTGAGGAAAAACCCAGAAAAAACCTTACCCAGGAGCCTGTCCCGATCGGGAATCGAATCCGGGCCCGCTGCATGACAAGGCAGCACGCTACCTCGAGACCATAACGATGGACTGTTAGTTGTAAATCAGCTGGAAAACAGTATTGCTAGACATTGTTGTAGACAAATTTCCTTAGGCGGGTTCTCGGACCGTATCTTACAATGTTCTGTGGAGCATCTCCTACTGTATGGCTTTTTTTTTCACGCGTTTACAATATATCTCTCTAATCTTAGAGTATTACATTTCTTAGAAATATATAACGTATTATGCCTTACATATAATTTTATGTCACAGAAACTGACTCACTGGCACTATCAAATTTGGAGATTATTGGCCGCTCGGATTAAACCTCTCCATACATCCCTTCCAGAGTTATTATTCCCAGTCAGTTCCTGTATATTTCATCTCCCTCAAATCATAGTTAATATTATTGTTCGACCTCATTCTCGCCTATCGGCTGGGCGCTTTGCCTATGACTTTGTTACAAGTATTTGTCATGTCTCTTTTTCATTGTCCTGTCCATAGCAGCCTACGAGACTTAACTGTTCTTATTACAACTGGCTTGCCATAAACATCATGCAGCTCTCTGTAACGAAATCTTCTTCATTCACCTGTCTGCTCGTCTCTCTTTGCTGCAAAAAATTGTGTAAGTATTTTATTCTCATAAATTTTCTCCTCCTTTAAATTAAGAGACTGAGGCCGGTATTCTTGAAACCAACTCTCCTCTCCCCCACCTCTCTCACTTTCGTAAGTTGAGTCTGACCACGAGAGTGAGAGATGGTTTTCTTGAAACCATCTTATCCGATCTTATCTCTATCTCAGGCGAGATGGAAAAATGCGTATGTTGGCAATGTTTTTAAAAGTGCATAGAGAAATAATCCATATGATATTGTGAAATATGGCGTCTTTTAAAAATCGTCTGCAATTGTATAGGTTATGGGAATGTGATTGTTTGCCTAAAATAAATTAAACTTATTACAAAAATGAGGAAATAGAATCTGATTGAGGTTAAACATACAATATATGTGTGTAATCAAAACGTATTCATGGCAAAATAGGATTTCCTACATATAGAAATGTCCAACAATGAAAGTAAAAAATATATATTGCCCAGTTATCCCTTATAAAATTAGTTATCTGAATAGGCTTATATTATTGATAAATATAGTAAAGAAAAGTATAAAAGGTCAAATTGTAACATTCCACAGCTTTTTATGTTTTATACATGTGTATTGTGATAGAGAAAAGCGTACGTTATATGTACGTTATGGGATATCAACAAACCAAATTAATATAATATACGTGATCTATTTTATATCAAATTTAAAAACAGTATTAGTGATCCATTTGAGATGGTCTATTTTATTTTATTATGTTATCTTTATGGATAATAGGTATACCTTTATGCATAACAGGTAATACTATAGGTTCTAATAATTTTGTAGGCCTAACCCTTAAAAGTCGAAATTGTAGCAAAATAATAATTTATTATTATGGTTTATAAAATCATTGATAGGTAACTATGTATTAATTTATTGTTGTAATTGTTAATAGAAACCATTATCAAATTACACTATGAAGATAATATTTTAAGAACATGGTAAGAAATTACCATCACCACGTTATGTAAATACATCAAATAAATACAAAGTTATTTATCAATTTTTGATGGTGCATTTTATTTTCCATAACTTCAAGGTTGAGATTATGGTAAAAAATATACATATGGTATAGGGCTCAACTGCACTTCTACTAGCGCTTGATTTTTCATTTATATTGTCGTAAAACTCTTCTTCTGTATTAACTAACATTATTTAATGCTTTAAACTTTTCAAACAATTTTTATAACATTATTAGGGCATTTTGAAGTATTTATTTAAATAGCAAATCACAATATTATGACACTGGTAGACAATATTATGATGTTATTTTCTCTTAATATTGCAAATATTAGTAATTTAAATTTCACAGCGACATATAGTAATCGATATGTGGTTAGATTGTGGGTTATCGCTGGCTATATAAAACCTGACATATGCGCACTGTTGTTCTATTGGACTTTGAAAATATTCCACGCTAGTTTAAGTGCAGTTTTTCCGTTTATAGAAACACTGTTAAGTAACTATGTATTAAATTATTGCTGTAATTTACCACAAATCTTTAATCAAATGTTATGTAAATTATTAGTATTGTCTCTTTCTCTTATGGTCATAATGTTCCCTGATTTACAAGACTATAGTCCATAATTTATAAACTTTGATTACTCTATCAGTGTTATTCTAAAATTTATATCAAAACAAAAAATGAAAACATTATATGTATTATATATATGCCCAATTACTTTGCCCTACAGTCCTATAAGGGCATTTATATAAACAACCATTCTTTAAAAATATGTAGTCATTGCATGAAACATCATTTTTCAGTTTACTGTTTTACCCTCATCCTCACGTCAACATGATTTTTTCAAATATGTCCCCTTGAATAGCTAATTGGTTTTAACTACTTATATTGCAAGCTCTAGGGCTTTACGAAATACATAAGATAAATGGCACCTTCACTAAAGCCCTCCCTGAACCTTTTCCTCAACGAACTTAATCCAGTAAAAATTTTCTTCTACTGTCTACTCAATCTACATGATCAACCCATAAAAAAACTTATAAAACTTATAGCGACAAATGTATTTATTTTATTGAGAAAATACCATTAGGAAGGTGTAGAAGGGAGGATATTTGGATGAATCTTAGGGAACTGCATATTGGAAATAAACATCTGTTTTTTGGTGGACATGAGTTTTGTATGTCATGATAAAAGAAACAGAAGTGAATCTAGTACTTGGACAATGCAGGAAAATGAAATTAAAGAACAGTCCATACTTAATTTTATTGTGGAATTAATATGTATGACACCTGAAATAAATACAAAATATGTTTCATTTGAAAACATTGCTTTTTTATTATATCAGCATTCCTAATTACTCATAAACATTTATATCACAAGAATCAATATTGGATTTACCCTTACACGAACATTACACAGCCTATAAAGTACATAAACACAAAAATTTGTAACACTAATACCTTCATATATTATTGTGAAACATTCCTATATTTACACATTTGTTAGAATATAATAACCCTTCGTTGTCCACCACTGTAGTCTCGAGGTAGCGTGCTTGCCTTGTCACTGCAGTGGGTCCAATCCTGGTCGGGAACAAGCTACGGGGAGAGGTTTTTTTGGGGTTTTCCTCACCTGTCAGACACAAGTCAGGAAAGCTTTAGGACCAACAGTCCCCAAAATATCACCGGTCAGCATCATCATCCTTCACCGATGTGGAAAGAAAAGCAACGGGAAGCTACCAACACCTATAATTACCCTCAGCAAATCCAGAATGAAACTGCTTATGATTGCAGTGAAATACCTTACCCTTGGGCAAGAATTACTATGGAT